>OY748288.1:16967465-17567465 GCA_963556515.1 Nudaria mundana | reverse complement strand
TTTTTAGTGATAAAGCCGCTATTTGTACTTCATTATATTTGGATTGTTTTGTTATGAATTTTGTATTGGCATACAATAAAGTTTATTGTATTGTGTAAAACTGACTATAGCAGACAAGGCAACTTGACTACAGTGTTCGGTGCGTCGTCAAAACAGTTTTTAGGCAGTTTATTTCCGATGCCGGAAAAAACATGGAAAAGAATGGAAACCGAAACCTTGGCGTCTCACTTAATTTTAAATTAAATTTTAAACTTAATTTTGATTTCTTTAGTTGTCAAACTTTATCTTTATTTACTTAATTAGAAAAAAACTCTAATTCAATTGGCAGCTATCGTTTCCCGGACATGTTCCCGGATGCGAGACTAGTTCGCGACATGGAGACTGAACTGGACACGATCATACAACAAGGAATATTCCAAATCACTAGGTAAAGTATCTTTTACTATTTCTATTTATTATCTTTCGAACATAATAATCACGTACAATTTACTTCCATTTTTCGCTAATGACTTTGTGGATCCGACACGTTTACTGTAAACGCGTGAGCCGATATTACTGCTTATCGGCAACTATTATTTTTAACTATCTCTTTAAACACCATTTTACCCTAAATATTTTTCTGTTAATGTAAATAATTGTATAAAAAAAATCTTTGAAATTAAATAAATTAATCCTACTTTTTGCGAAGTTAGTGTCTCATGCACGCTAATATCCAACTAGCAAAAATTTGTTATATATTTGTCGTAGATATATTAATTCGCCAATCTTTTACAATACAAGTCATGACGGCTAACATCTCTTCGCATTTCGTCTTGTATTTATATTAGTTTAGTATTAATATTTTTGATAATTAGGGCTAAAATTCATCACAAAACACAATCTTACCATTATCAAAGTGTATCTAGGTAATAACCAGTGTATAAATAAGAAATTAGCGAAAATTGCGTCCTGATTTTGGTTTTCCGGCCACTAAAATTTTAAAAGTGATTTATAGAAATTGTAACCTTTGTCAACTCGGATTTAATGTGATTTGAGTGATTTTTACACAAGTAATCGTACTAATAATTACTTATTATCGTACCTATTAGTTTTTGAATTTGTAGTGTATTCAATCCGATTCATTTGACGTTACTTACGTATTTATTTGTGTACTTTTTAGTGTGTTGATCAAGTAGCTTTTTAGTATCGACGCCAGTATAAATTTATAATATCGTAATGCCAGTCACACGCAGCATGTATTCTGCTCGCCGATGAGGCTAAACATGATGATATCTTGAGAAAACTTGACCTGGCATTGAAGGAATTGGAGGTATCAAAAACGTTGATTCAACAGTTGTATAGGGAAAGAGATGACAATGAAAAGGAACTATTGGATAGCTTAAATAAATACGACATCATAAAAAAGCAGATGGCTGAGATGCACACAGAGAATAGGTTAGCCTTAGATGAGCGGGACAGATTACAAAACATTGTATCTGGATTTAGAAAGTGCAACGATGAGTATGAACAGGGCCTCAAGCGCATGTCGGTCTTAGAACAGTCTTTTTATTTGAAAATAACGTGAATAATGAAATTTTAGTTTTAAAATGAATTACGAACAAGTCGTTCGGTAAGTTAGGTAGGTATGTCCGCCGGGCGCTTCGCTATACCTATGCAAGCGAGCGGCCGCGTCAACAAAACAAGTAGGTAGCAGTGGCGAATGTTCCATACATTCCCATAAGCCCGGAATTCCCTAAAACATTTCAAAATAATATAATAATAATATTGACCATTGACCCTAAAATAATATTGTGTATTGTGATATTGACCCTAAAAATGTCGAATGCGTCCAAAACGATTATTTCAAAATTAAATTTTGCGCGCTTAGGGTCAATCACCTATACCGACGAACCGTTCCTTCCTATGCCATCTTTGTGTTGTGGTACTCTGTACGGTATTGAGCGCGCGGATGCCATCTCGCTCGCACAAGTTGTAAGTAGACGCAATGCATGCCCGTATCCGCACAATCGGGCTTGCATTTTCTCTTTCACACATATGGATATTTTCGCTATGCATAACACAATACTTAGTAGGTTGGTATAGCAAAATCTTCTCGCTCATAAGCCAGGCTTACTTGCTCTGAAGTTCGTCGCACATCGGTTGCGTGGCGACCTATGTTCGCGTTTGTTTATTTCAGTTTCCGCGTAGTAATTTGCTTTTACGAGTGGGTGAGTTTTTCAAAATTGTTTTTTATTGTTTAAAAGTTGTGAATTAGTTTATTTGAGTGTTAAATATGGAAGAAATTATGCCTTGTGATGATTTGACGTGGTGTAACGTTTTATTAAAATACCAAAGGTTAAAATCATTAAGTTTTGATAAGAGAAAGTCGTTAGTTGTTTCTCCTAAACCAAAGCCAGATTTGTGTATTTCTAAAGTAATTAAAACTCACTTGTCACAGTTGTCACGCCAATTTGCTGAAGAAATTTCAAAACACAATCAGCAAGTTGACCAAAACCGTAGTATTTTTCAAAGACTTGTAGATGTAGTTTGTCATTTAGCGCAACAGGAATTGCCTTTTAGAGGACATGACGAGTCCAAAGATTCATTAAATAGAGGTAACTTTTTAGAATTAGTATCATTATTATCGAAATATGATAGCGTTTTGGAAAAGCATATGCAACATCAACAGAGCGACAAACCCGGGCCGAGTTATTTATCATCTACAATCCAAAACGATATTATTCAATCTGTAGCCGATATAATAAAAAACTCGGGACGTTAGCCACCGCGAACAATTATGCCTGTAGTGATAATAGCGCCTGAAATAAAATAGAAAAAATCAGTTGTAATTTAACTTTGATTTTTAACCGACCTCAAAAATGGAGGAGGTTCTCATTTCGACTGCTTTTAACTTTGATTTTTTAACCGACCTCAAAAATGGAGGAGGTTCTCAATTCGACTGCTTTATTTTTTTATGTTTGTTACGTCATATATCGGGCATGCAGTCCTCAGCTTATGAAGCTTCGCCTCTGGTAGGTAGGTAGATATACCTGCTACGTGAATGCCATTTTACAAAGAAATAAGTGAATTCGTGGGCCTTTATACCACTATTTGAATTTTTTATGAACGTAAAATTATGATTAATATACGATGGTGGATTGAAAAGTAGTCGGCCTAACACTGATCCATTTAGTTCTAAAAATCAAATCTACCCACATTATTTAGTTCAGTTCAGACCTGTTTAATTGTGTGAAGTTTGAAACGTGTGCGATAATTAGTTTTAATTTTATAAATTTATTAACAAACTAATCTGACATAATTTCCGCAAATGGAGCAAATCGAGCAGCGTGCCGTCATTAAGTACCTCCATAAGAAGGGGCTGTCATCTAAAGCCATTCATGATGAAATGGTCAGTACATTAGGGGATTGCGCTCTTCCATATTAATCCGTCAAAAAATGGATAGCAGAATTCAAGCGTGGTAAAGCATGGTAGAGAGAGTGTGAAAGACGAACCCCGCTCTGGAAGGCCTTCGACGTCCACTACTGACGAAAATGTTAAAAAAATACTCGACTTAATTATGGGAGACCGCAGATTGAAAATTAGAGAGATAGCCGAGATTATAGGCATCTCTTATGAACGTACTCAAAACATAATAATCAACGTGTTGGGTTTCCACAAGGTGTCTGCGAGGTGGGTTCCGCGACTGCTTTCAGTTGAGCAAAAAAGGATGCGATTGACTATTTCACGCGACTGTTTGGAGTTATTTGAAGATGATGAATGTGATTTTTTGAATCGTTTTGTTACCATAGACGAAACATGGATGTTACTGTACACCGGAAACAAAACAACAATCAAAATAGTGGAAAGACCTGGTTCACCACCCCCCAAAAAGGCTAAGTCGACTTCGTCGGCAAGTAAGGTGATGGCTTCAGTATTCTGGGACTCTGGGTGTGATTATGGTTGATTATCTTGAAATGGGTCAGACTATAAACTCTGATTATTACTGCACCTTACTACGTCGTTTACGAGAGGAAATAAAAGAAAAACGTCCAGGAATGATGAGAAAAAAAGTCCTGTTTCATCAAGATAACAGTCGTGTTCACACGTCTGTCCAATCAATGGCAGAAATTCACAACTGTGGCTTTGAACTGTTACCGCATCCACCTTATTCACCTGATCTGGCACGGTCAGACTTTTTTCTGTTCCCTAACCTAAAAAAGCACTTGGGAGGTCAAAGATTTTTGACAAATGATGAGGTCAAAGTAGCAGTAGACGCATATTTTGACTCTAAGGAAGAATCATTTTTTTTCAACGGGCTAAGTGCATTGAACTTGACGGTGATTACGTTGAAAATTAAAAATATATTTCATTTATTATGTATTTATTTTCTTGGTTAGGCTGATTGCTTTTCAATCCACCCTCGTAGTTTTAAGTCGTAAAATATTGAATTTATATATATATATATATATATATATATATATATATATATATATATATATATATATATATATTATATTATTATATATATATATATTATATATATTGATCTGCCAGTTATAACGAAAATTCACCCAATTTGCACTTTCACCGAATCAGTAGATTGATCGTAGGTTTAGAACAGTCATTGAACTTCTAACGAGTATAGTTTTGTTGAGAACAGCTTAAATTTATCACTTCAGAAACAGAGCTCAGACAGACGTGTCCATTACGAAGATTTAAACCGAACTTATTTTTTCTTGCTGCTAGAGGCGCGAGCGGCGCGCGAGATGTTCATAGGCCGGTCCGTGCGATCGGCGATTTTGGCATTAAATTTAAATAAGGAAGGAAAACATTTTGGATAGGAAATCAAACTCAGGACTGGCTTGATGTCTGTACAATACTGCTTGACATAAAATTGTAAAATTTTAACATTCATATGGCTCTTTATGTGCCTAAACTGAATAAACGAAATTGATTCTTTGATTGATTGATTCTTTGATTCATGAAAATATTTGCTTGCTGAGCATTTGATGGCATTTGTTTTCACAATTTATAATTTTTATCTAAATATGTATTTAAAAATAATAAGTAGAAGCAAATTTATTACTTACTTTCAAATAAGTACAGGAATGTATTGAAAAAAAAAAAACTTTAAAATTGCGAGTCCCTTCTATCTTGAAACCGATTAAAACATGATTTTTGTCGACAGGCTACTAAGAAACTCTGAACAAGTACTTCGTGATCATCAAGACAATGAAGACAACAGTTTATCCTCTCGGCGGCTTCACAGAGGAGGGACACAGCATAGGCACAAAGGCGACGATAAAGGGAAACTCTCCGATATGCTTGTTGCTAGGGTAAGTTACATTCCATCATCCACTGAGGCTCCGTTCGCACGGGAGTTTAAAAATCGCGACGTTTTTTTAACGCCAACTTTACGCTCAATACTTAAAATATATCACTGCGCTGAAAAATCCATCGCGACTTAACGGATAAAACTCCATCGCGACTTAACGGATAAAAATCCATCGCGACTTAACTCCGTTGTCGTGTGAACAAATACTAGGCAATGCATTTGAACATTTTTCACGCATTAACGCGCGTTAAAAAATCGCTTGTGCGATTGGGGTCGGTTTTCCAGTCTAATATTTAATATTTTCGCCTTCCTATATTTTCCGTGAAGCGACTGTCATCTGAGCTTCACAACCCATGGGCAATATCGAAGTTATATAGTTAGACCGGACGGATTATCCCCCGATCTTACCTACGATCCATAATTTATTTATCTTTACAGGGTCTGATCACGCCACAAATGTTAAAGAAACTGCAGCAGGAACTCACCGTCGAGAACAAACCTGAATCAAAGAGTCGAAACTCTAGAAATAGAAGAAAATAATAATACGTGTTACGTTTTGTATATAGTTAAGATATTATGAAACCAAAAAAAAAATAGAAATAAATCTAATTAATGAGAAAATTTGTGATTTCTTTGTGTTTGATTTATCAAATAATTTGACGTAACTAAAATCTTCTGGGCTCATTTACCATTCAAAACATTTACCATTTTTATACGTGAAACTAAGCACAGTGGGAGTTTGTAACAGACTAACGTTTATTCGCCATTATACATAGACAACCATATTACCATAGACAATAGATATTTAGGCTACATACAGATTATTGGTATTTTGATATATTTCTACAGGTTGCTACTATCATATTTTTATTTAAGTATTCGTTTGCGAGATATTCAACTTTATAGCTCATTTTTTTTGTAAAACAGTGCGTCGTCTCCTCTCTAAAATCTAGATGGCTGTCTCGAAAAATCTAAAAATTTTATTTATTTTTGTACACACGCAGTAAATAAAAAACAGTAAATGGATACAAACTAAACATTAATACAATGGCGCCACTTATCTCTAAAGAGACCTCTTCCAGTTGGCCTAAGAGAGATCATGATGCAAACAGGTGCTGATGTGTGCAGGTTAATAAACTTACATAAATTATAACTACATAAATACATAAATAAAAAGTTATATAAACATACATAACGTACAATAATTGAGGTAAAGAAGCGAAATAGTGTTCCTTAACTCTCTTCTTGAAGCTTGAATATTTATGATGGTTGTCCATGTTATGAACTTTCAAGGAAATCTATAAAGGATTAGACAACTTTGTTTGTTCAGATATATTATCGACTGCTTCGGTGGCGTGGTCGGTAGTGCATCGGCTTTCGACGCCGGAGTCTCGGGTTCGATTCCCGGTCGGGACAAACTTTGTGTGATGACATATGCGTTTGTACCGAAGTCTGGATGTTTCCTATGTATAATATGTATGTATTTACAAAAAAAATATGTATATAAGTATTTATATCAGTTTATCTAGTACTCATATCACAAGCTCTGCTTAGTTTGAGACTAGATGGCGTTGTGTGCATTGTCCTAATATATTTATTTATTTATTTATTTATATGCTAATACTACGGATCTATGCGTAGCCCGACACGCACTATAGGCCGGCTTTTTTACTTTTGTTAGACCCGTCTTTTTACCCAACGTCTCTACCAAACCTAGATACAAAGTCCCGCCCTGCTTATAGTTAAACATCTGGTTAAGTGCAGTCGGGGGCAGCGCTAATTATAATAAGATTTACGTTTGGACTCCCTTCTCTAAACTAGGTAAAACATCTGCAGGTATCTTAGAAAAAGGGGCAAAGGTATTATTTGTACAAACCTGCATACAATTATGTATGCAGGTCTGCGTAGATAACTCTTGCACTATTTACCTACATGTATTATATGCTACATATATTTTATGTATATATTATATGTACTCGTATATGTTTATATACGAGTATGAGTCTTAATCATGGACTTAGTATAAGAGGTCTTAATAATTGCGGTTACAATATTTTTAGTGTATGAAGTGCGAACAAATTACCTTGCTAGGTTACTTATTTTTATTATTATGTATTATAATGAGTCTAATACCAAAACAGTGGTATCTGCAGCGAGACATCCACCCTGGTACAGGGGGCCACAAATTAAAGTGATTAAGGAAAAAGCTAAATCTCACAGTAAATTAAAAAAGTACAGCAATATCTTGGACTATCAATCGTTTATTACGCTGCGCCAGCGAGCTAAGGAACTGGGGAGGGACATGTTTGACACCTACATGGCACAAATAGAATCGGATATATCTAATAATCCTCGAGCGTTTTGAAAATATGTTAAATCTAAACACCAATCTAACGCGTATCCCTCGGTGCTTCGTTTAAGCAACGTTCGTCTGGTAAGTAATGGGGAGGACATCTCTAACATGTTTGGGGATTACTTTTATTCCAATTTTCTGCAAAATTTTAAACTTAACCCCGGTCAGACGGCCCACTCTCAGGACCCTGGTGGGCGAGATGGGGCTCTCTCGGACATTGGCTCGATTGAGATACAATGTAGCGAAGTACTGAACCTACTCAAACTAGTCAATCTCCAAAAATCCGCAGGCCCCGATGATGTGGCTCCTGTGTTTGTTGCTAACTGTGCCAATAGCCTTGTCGTCACTCTCTCTCTCTCTCTCTCTCAATCCTTTTAAGGCCCTTCGCTGCGTTAAGCGGGTTCCCGTCGCGGGTGCCCGATGCGGATGTCCGCGCCGTGCGCCCGCTTGCCCGGCGCGGCTCCGAAGAGTCGAATGACGCCTTTGTTCACGTCGTCGTCTTTTGGTTAAGTAATATATCAATAAATAATCCATTTCGACTGTACACCCGCGCGATTGAAATTATACTAGCGCCGCTGCGATAGACGGGAGCCCGTCGCGTGGACCCGCGCCGGGCAGCCGGGCGCACGGCGCGGACATCGGCGACGGGCACCCGCTTAACGCAGCGAAGGGCCTTAGGCGGTCACTTGTTGAGGGCGAGGTTCCGGCGGTTTGGAAGTTGGCGTATGTAACTCTAATACACAAAAAAGGACCAAAAGATGTGATAGAAACTATAGACCAATCTCCAAACTATGTATTTTCGCGAAAGTTTTTGAAAAAATTGTTTATAAGGAGATGTACGCGGCCATTAGGCTCAGCCTCTCTGACCACCAGCATGGTTTCTTGCACGGTCGTTCTACTGCGTCTAATCTAGTAGTTTGTAGCGATTATATATCTGAACACATGGCACAGCGGCGCCATGTACCTAGATGTTACGAGGGTGGATTGAAAAGTAATCGGTCTAACCAAGAAAATAAATACATAATAAATGAAATATATTTTTATTTTTCAACGTAATCACCATCAAGTTCAATGCACTTTTGCTATCTTCGCTTCCAAGCATTTAGCCCGTTGAAAAAAAATAATTCTTCCTTAGAGTCAAAATATGCGTCTTCTGCTGCTTTGACCTCGTCATTTGTCAAAAATCTTTGACCTCCCAAGTGCTTTTTTTAGGTTAGGGAACAGAAAAAAGTCTGACGTGCCAGATCAAGGTGAATAAGGTGGATGCGGTAACAGTCACAGTTGTAAATTTCTGCCATTGATTGGACAGACGTGTGAACACGAGCGTTATCTTGATGAAACAGGACTTTTCTTCTGATCATTCCTGAATGTTTTTCTTTTATTTCCTCTCGTAAATGACGTAGTAAGGTGCAGTAATAATCAGAGTTTATAGTCTGACCCCTTTCAAGATAATCAACCATAATCACACCCTTCGAGTCCCAGAATACTGAAGCCATCACCTTACTTGCCGACAAAATTGACTTAGCCTTTTTGGGGGGTGGTGAACCAGGTCTTTTCCACTGTTTTGATTGTTGTTTTATTTCCGGTGTACAGTAATGAACCCATGTTTCGTCCATAGTAACAAAACGATTTAAAAAATCACATTCATCAGCTTCAAATAACTCCAAACAGTCGCGTGCAATAGTCAATCGCATCCTTTTTTGCTCAACTGAAAGCAGTCGCGGAACCCACCTCGCAGACACCTTGTGGAAACCCAACACGTTGACTATTATGTTTTGAGTACGTTCATAAGAGATGCCTATAATCTCGGCTATCTCTCTAATTTTCAATCTGCGGTCTCCCATAATTAAGTCGAGTATTTTTTTAACATTTTCGTCAGTAGTGGACGTCGAAGGCCTTCCAGAGCGGGGTTCGTCTTTCACTCTCTCTACCACGCTTAAATTCTGCTATCCATTTTTTGACGGATGAATATGAAAGAGCGCAATCCCCTAATGTACTGACCATATCATCATGGATGGCTTTTGATGACAGCCCCTTCTTATGGAGGTACTTAATGACGGCACGCTGCTCGATTTGCTCCATTTGCGGAAATGATGTCAGATTGCTTTGTACGACGAAATTTATAAAATTAAAACTAATTATCGCACACGTTTCAAACTTCACGCAATTAAACAGGTCTGAACTGAACTAAATAATGTGGGTAGATTTGATCTTTAGAACTAAATGGATCAGTGTTAGGACGACTACTTTTCAATCCACACTCGTATATACCTACACTGATTACAGCAAATGTTTTTACCGAATCGATCATGTGGTACTTAAACACAAGCTTCTTCAGATAGGCATAATAGGTGATCTTTACAGGTGGTTCTCATCTTATATCAAGAACAGGAGCCAAGTGGTTGTATTGAATGGCTACTCATCAAGGTCTATGAGCGTCCCTTCTGGCGTCCCGCAGGGCTCCATATTAGGGCCCCTCTTGTTTAACATCTTCATTAACGACATTGCTACCTATTTCCACACGTCAAAAATAATTTTGTATGCAGGTGATATGAAGATTCTGCATAAAGTTGCTTCTAGTGATGATACTGAGTGTCTGCAAAATGATCTGGATCGCTTCCAGACGTATTGTATCAATAATAGGCTGGAACTGAACGTATCTAAGTGCTATGTTTGTTCGTTTACACGTAAGCCTGACCTATTGATTATCTCATACAAGCTGTCAGGTTCTGTAGTGGCCAGAATGAACACTATCAGGGATTTGGGGGTTATGTTTGATTCAAAATTATTATTTGATGTCCATGTTGATGTATCTTCAAACGTGCCTCTAAAGCCTTAGGCTTCATTTTTAGAATCTCGGCAGACTTCAAAAACATCAAAACAATCAAGATTTTGTACTGCACGTATATCCGTAGTCACCTATAATATGCGTCACAGGTGTGGAACCCCATCTTCTATATATATATAAATGAATCCCTATTTCCCTTGGTCACGACATCACGCGTGAACGGCTGGACCGATTTGGCTAATTTGGGTCTTAAAATATTCGTGGAGGTTCAGGGAAGGTTCATAAGCAAAATTTCAGGCGGTACGAAGTTCGCCGGGACCACTAGTCTATAATATATACATTGAACGATTGGAACAAATCCAGAACAGATTTTTGAGGTACATTCAATATAAGTGTCAGACATATCTGCCCGACTACTTTAGTCGCTGCAGGCATTTTCATCTTCTCCCCCTACAAGAACGAAGGAAAATTGCAGATCTTTCCCTGTTATTCAAGATCGCGAACGGATCGACTGACGTAGCCGAGTTGGTGGGCCAGGTAGGTCTTCGGGTCCCATCAGCATTTTACAGAAGGTTTAACCTGCTGCACGTCCCTACTGCATACAGATCTTGTCAGACATACAATGCCGTGTGAGTATCGATATTGATGTGTTCAATACGAGTTTTGCCGTTCTTCGAAGGATGCTATGTAACAATTACTTCTCTTAGTATTTATGTAGGTACATACCTCGTAATATTGTGCTATAATTTATTTGTTATGTTGTGTACCTAGACAATGTTATTACTGTACGTCAACATACTATATTATGTGAAAACTTGTAATTGGCCTTCACTTCAATTATGTATTTTTCTACTATTGTTATATTAGCTGTAGGTAAGTTTTCTAAATTTGAAAATAAAATAAATAAATTATGCAGGTATTTATGCAGGTAACTGACTAAAGACTCAAGGAAGTTTAATAAAAATATATTTAATTACATATTTATACGTCTTGCACACCTACATAAACATAGAAAGTGATACCTACTTCATTGAATAACTAAGTTATTCAATAAAGTAGGTATATTGCTTAATAGCATACACCGCAAAGTACCATCGTTTAAAAAAAAAATATTTTGGACTCCGTTTCGATAACAGAAATATATAGGTACCTACATATGTTTAGCAGTCGTCTAGATCCCATAACACAAACTTATATTAGCTTAATTTGGGCTAGATGACGTTGTGGGAAAATGTCCAAATATATTTATTATTTATTTATTTTATTATATGCACCGACTTATGCAATCTATTGAGCCTGGCCACTTATAGTTTCCTATATTAAATAAAAATATTTCTAATATAAAAGACATATTGTATGGTGCCAAAAAAAAAAAGCTTTCAAAGTACAAAAAAGGTATTTTGTTTATCATATAGAAGAAGTGGAAATTCCATATGTTTTCCATGACTTTTTAATAGCAGACTACCAAAATGCGGATACAAGAATATTAATTTTTGGTACCGAAGAAGCACTCAAGTTTTTACAGATACGGTGAAGAAAAAAAATCTTCTGTTCCACACTGGTGTGACAAAATGGTGTGAAGGTCAGTCGTACCCCATAATTTTTACGGCATAATTTAAACGGTGTGTTAGTAACGACGCTCGACCTCTTGCCGTATATATAGTTAAAATATAATATATCGTAGATAATTTTTACGGCTCATTAAAAAAAGTTAAACAGTGTGTAGTAACGAAGCGCGACCTCTTGACGTGTAGTTAATATATATCGTAGATACCTAGGTACCTATACAATCACTTTTGGGAAGGTAGGGAGGGTATTGACATAAATCTGATATAGCTAGTCGTGTTTATAACTTCTTCGTTATCAAAATGTGTAACATTTGTTTCTTTCGTATAATTTTAATAATAATAACAGTGAACAATTTTATTTATAGAACAAAAGGTATGAATTATATTAAGTTATCTAACTGTTACAAAAGTATTTTAAAGAAACGTTGAATTAAATCATGAAACCTTAATAACTTTCAAGTGTGGCGAAGGTGGCGAAACTACAATTAAGTGTACCTACTTTGTTATGTTTTCTTAGCTTTTAGAATGATAAATGACAATGGAGTTGAAAATATCTTGGCACTTGAGAATGAGAAAATTGATATTGAATGCGAAGCAGACATTCAAATGAAATATTGTGGTTTCATTCACCCCACTGGGAAACGTTATTCGTAAGTTTTCTTCTTTTATATTTATTCATTAAACTTCTTTTGTTTTTTTATAAAAACGTGGCTACATCGATGATCATCGATGATTTCGCCAATGTCAAGGTAGTGCTTAATTTTTCCCGCACAGAAGAACTTAGTTTCTCTGAACTAGTTCGCGGTGCGGGTCAAGGGAACGTTGTTCGTTATTGCAATTCAGCGTTTGGGCCTGGATTTTTACCCAGCACCAGAGGTAACCTAAAAGGCAACCAGCCACGCGCTCCGCAAAAACCCAAGTCCTATTCATTAATCGATAATCCCGACAGCACCAATCTAATTCTTACTTCTGAATAGTTACCTAAACGGTCACATGTTTAAACCTAAGGTGCTCAAAAATGTAGGATACGATGAAAAAAGATTTCCTACGGACGCTAAATCTACGGTTGTTTTACCTAACCAAACTCACAATTCAATGGCATTTTTAACATAGGTATTGACGGCACTTGTGGAATCTGCTACACAATTGCACAAAAACACCATATACTTTGCCACAGGTATAATTTTTAGGGTTCCGTAGTTCCAAGTCTCGGAACCATTATAGATTCGTCATGTCCGTCCGTCCGTCCTCGGCTTTCCTCCCAAATGGTTAGTGCTAGAAATGGGTAAATTACTACTCCGACAAAATACTTTTCTTTTTTTAATTCCGCGCCCCAAGGCGGCGGCCGCTCTAATGTCCGTTGCCGCTACAATAAAATTATAAAAACAATTTTTTTTTGGGGTATGTAGGTACCTCGTACAAGTGGGAATGATTTTTTTTCTCGCGTCTACCCCATCGTGTGGGGTATCATTAGATGGGTCTTCTTAATACATTGAGAGGTTGCCAACACAATTTTTCGAATAAAGTAGGTATCCGTTTGCGAGATATTCAACTTTAAAGCGCATTTTTTTGTTAAAACTTTGCCTTTTTTCATAACTGACTGATAATTTTAGTATTATTTATTCTTTCGATGGTCGGCACTTGGTGGAACTTATAATAATACATTATAAATAAACTCACTTCTACATTCCACAATATTTTTTATTCTTTAAACTCCTGACCGGTTTCGCCCAATATATGGCATCATCAGAGGTATTCACTTTCACTACATGATCATGTATTTGTCGAAGTGCTTATATTCATAATCAAAGTTTGTGGAAAAGTATACCTATGTGTTTTTGTGCAATAAACTTTGCCCAGTTTTACAGGGGACGGTACTTACGACGCCGGAAAGTGTTCCATTAAAATAAATGCAACGTCAAATGATACCGGAACATGGCGCTGTCACATTGGAAGCCAATTAGCCGGTGAAGAGATAATGAAGAACTTTCAACTCAGAGTTGTGGGGGAGATAGCTGCTGTTTACCCTAATGTAACAGCGGTACATGGGCAATCTAAGACACTTTACTGTACCACTACTAAAGGTTTTAAACCCTTACGCTATTGCCGTTTTGAACCACCAAATTCGCAACCGTTCAGCATCGATTCTAGTGCGACGGAAATTAAGTAAGTAATTTCTTTTTTTTACACATTATAAACTTAATACATACGGATCTTTTACGCGAATATTGAGATATATACATACCTCCATATTACCCGACGTTTCGACCCTGTTATATGTGGTAATAAAGAAGTATATAGTATAACTCAATAATCGCGTAAAAGACCCGTTTGTCTTACGTTTATAAAGTAAGTACTTAGCTACCGACTTTTTTCTTTCGCGTTGGGGTAGGCAAACAAAAACCATACTTGCTACGATCTTGGACAAGGCTCAAGCAAACATGTAAGCCCCGGCAAACGGCTATAGGCTATTACCCCATTACGTGTGACCTACAAATTTACTGGTGAAAACCTACGCTTTTAGAGAACAGGCGAGATAATAATATGTACCTACTCATGGAATGTACGAGTACGACGATATCAAAAGTAATTCCATTTGACGGTATTGCCACTAACCGGGAACTTTTGAAACTAATGTTGCAAACACTAATAAATAAAAAAAATATTTTAGGCCAGTTTTAAAGCGTTATTATTTCCCGCACAACAAGAGTTTAGACCGCGGGGATTGCGCTGTGACCATTACCAGAGTGCGGTACTCAGACCTTGGCCAATGGACGTGCGGCGCTGGATTGGATGATGGCAAAGAGTACATCGATATTATTAACTTTAAAGTTGAAGGTTCGTATTCTATCTCGCTTCCTTATGAAAATGATGATAATGAATCATCCAGAACAGACAGCACTAAATTACAGCTGAATTAGTTCACTGTTTACGCAACGATGCCCTATTACTGTGACTTCGCTATCCGTCCGTCCGTTTGTATACAATGTATCGCATGGACCGTGAAAAAATTTCGCAGATGTATTTCTGTTGCCTCTATAACAACAAATACAAAGGATGACCGCAGTTCTACCGAACTAACGGTAGGATCCAACGCTAACCTTAATAGCGCGCTTTACGCTGGATGTGTCTGATACTCAGTTTACCTAGCTCGCGTTATGCCTAACCAAAAGTAGAACTAGGCATAACGCTAGTTAGACTTACTTCGAAACAGGCCACCAGCTATAAAGACCAAATTATAACCAGACCAACTTAGATTTAGTCTTTTAGCGCTTTCTTAACTCAACTCTTACCCCTAAATTATATTATATTCAGGATGTTACAAAATACCATCAATAAATATATTACGAACTCAAACCTATTGGAACGAAGTTCCTTATCGCGCGTTGCGAAAGGGGGCTAGACGGAAAAAATTAAGAGAAAAAGTGGGTCCGACACTTTTTGCTATTGTTGTAAGCCGGGCGAGGCGTGCGCGTTTCTGTCTGTCTATACGTATAAATATATATATATATATATATATATATATATATATATATATATATATATATATATATAAATATATATATATATATATATATATATATATATATATATATATATATATATATATATATATATATATATATATATATATATATATATATATATTATTAATCGAAAGGAAAGAAACGGAAACTTCGTTCCATCCGGGTGTCCCTTGACACCTCTCAAGTTTTATATGTATCCTTATAACTAATACTATAAATGCCTAAGTCGCCATTTGCCTACTTCGCATAAGGATTACTTCTCTTTATACCTAAATTTTACATGGTCTATATTGCGTTATGCCTATAGATATATACAAGCTGATGACCTCGGCTCCACCCGCATAAATTAGTACTTTCGCATTTATAGTATTAGTTATAAGGATACATATAAAACTTGAGAGGTGTCAAGGGACACCCGGATGGAACGAAGTTTCTGTTTCTTTCCTTTCGATTAATAATATATATATATATATATATATATTTATACGTATAGACAGACAGAAACACGCGCACGCCCCGCCCGGCTTACAATCATTGGCCAAAAGTGTCGGACCCACTTTTTCTCTTAATTTTTTCCGTCTAGCCCCCTTTCGCAACGCGCGACAAGGAACTTCGTTCCAATAGGTTTGAGTTCGTAATATATTTATTGATGGTATTTTGTAACATCCTGAATATAATATAATTTAGGGGTAAGAGTTGAGTTAAGAAAGCGCTAAAAGACTAAATCTAAGTTGGTCTGGTTATAATTTGGTCTTTATAGCTGGTGGCCTGTTTCGAAGTAAGTCTAACTAGCGTTATGCCTAGTTCTACTTTTGGTTAGGCATAACGCGAGCTAGGTAAACTGAGTATCAGACACATCCAGCGTAAAGCATCTCGTTGCACAATCAATTAAATATAGGTATCCTTGGCATAGACGTTCGTCGAGAGCTCAATAACACAAAATACATTGAGAGATGTATTGGGCTAGCTTCGCGGAAACTAGGAATACTGAACAAGGTAAAGCGATTCTTTACACCGCACCAGAGGTGTCTGCTGTACAAAACGCAGATTAGACCCTGCGTTGAATACTGCTCTCATCTCTGGGACGGCTCCGTGAAGTATTTGCTGGACGCACTCGACTCTATGCAGCGACGCGCTGTTCGCATTATAGACTGTCCGGAGGTAACGGGAAGCCTTGAGCCGCTAGCCCAGCGCCGAACAATTGCTTCCTTGGCCGCGTTCTACCGTATTTACCACGGTGAGTGTTCTGAAGAGCTCTTCAACCTGATCCCACCCTCTCCCTTCCGATCCCGAACAACGCGTGCCGGCCAGAGATGTCACCCTCATACCGTGGAAACCGTCTTCGCGAGAACCGAGCGTTTTAAACGATCGTTTCTCTGCCGAACGATGGTGGCTTGGAACGCCCTGCCTGCGCACGTGTTTCCTCCAACATATAACCCTGGGCTCTTTAAGCGAAGCGTGAAGAGGCACATTACTGGGTCGTCAAGTTGAGGGCCACTCTCTATAGTATTCCTGTGTACTGTGAGAGTCGCCCTCAATTGCCAGACGTCGCCTCAGCTTACCATCAGGCGGGTGGCGTCAATTTGTCGACCTAAATACAAAAAAAAAAGAAAAAAAAAAGGTACTTACAAAATAGTTCGGTATATTTCAGGTCCATATACAGTCACGAGGATTGTAAGCATAGTAATCGCAACTGTGGGCGGAATAACCCTGTTCGGTTTGGCAGCACATTATCTTTGGAAGAACCACAGATTCCTCGGCGGTATGAGGCGTGCAGAAAATGTAGAAATTCATGAACTTCAGCAGTTACCCAGCACGTCATCAAGCCAACCAGTAACTCCTCAAGGAAGAGTATCTGTACCAACAATTGTTATAAAATCACCATCTTTGCCCTCTGAGCCGGGCTCTAGATCGCCGCTTGTAGCCGAAGGGTTATAAACTTATACCTAAGTTTTTATATCGAATTGTACTTAACGAATTTAGTGTATAGAAATCATCGCAGGCTAAATATCTAGTCATAAGTACCTACTTGTTATTTTTGGCCAGTATTTATAACCAACATAATATGCTAATCTCTGGACATTCGTTTCCAAGATCCAGTCTTATATAGTACTAGTACGGTGTCTTGCGCGGTGCTTCGCGCCGCACCACACCATAGGTTTTGGCCTATAACTTTTGACCCCTTACGGCTAGGTCAAATATTCGATTTTTTGGCTTGCCTCCAGATCGAAGGCTATCCATAGAGGGATCAACCATCATTGGAGCATAAGCAGTTCTCGAGAGCTAAGGGGGGACAAAAATTACATTCACCATTTCTATATATAGATAAGCAAGAAATTTTCACCTTTATGTACAACATTATAGTAAAAGTGATCCTTCAGAGATCTGCTTTCTGACACGACATAGAGTAGGTGCATGATCTTCCAAGACTATCTTTAAATAGTAGATTGGTACACAAATTACCTTCTTATTACAATTAATGAATACATTCTAGTCTCAGAAACTCTATGGCGTTCTTTATTCAAGATATTATCCAAATAATGCAGTTCTTGAAAATAGAAAACTTTTAAATCAACATGTCTTGTGGCAAATATGGATAGGATATGTAGGTTTTATAGTAAATACGGCATTCAAGTCAGTAGGCATTACAACGCTTTTCGCGCTTTGCTTGCAATAGGTGTAACTTCTGCATAAAACTGCTGATAGGCGGCATCGACATATTCAATCAATGATATCGCTGACAATTTTAAATAAAAACATGACCGATAACTTATTACGATACCATTGATGGAATTCATCGATCAACTGTAATCAACGCGGCTATGAGCTTAGGGCTGAACCGTACCTATGGAGCCTTTCCCACCTCAGTATAACGTTTATTGGTTTTTGTATCTCACATGTGATGTTATATGCTATATATTTCCATCGAAAAAGTCAACACTCGGGACAGGAGTAGAACCTACACTGACTGGGATCTGGGAATCTTCTACCAAGTGCCCTAATACAGAACTCTCCGTGGTGAGTGGTGTCTTTTTCGTTTATGACCGAATATGGTTTGTTTTTTACAAATCCTGAATTATCTAAGTTCTGGCACCACAGCAGTACTTGTTCTAAATATTCTGTGTCCATAGTTAAATTAATTAATTACTTAGGTACCTACCTACTGAGAGTTTGCACATTACAACGACCCGTCATCATGTATCGCTCCGTCATTCTTTTATAATCATTCATCCCAATTGACCGACCGACCGCGAATCGGATTATTGGCAAACCGAAATTGGGAAAACCCTTTCTTTTTTATGAAAGTTTGCGGTACGTAGGTACGGCACCCGATTTTAATCTAAGATCTGTACGAACAGGAATATCAATTTTATATTAATAGATTCTATAAAGACTACGAAGCTTTATTAGATTGTAAACTATACTTGTAGCGTAAAAATTATAAACACTGGTAGTCCACGTTATTACTTACCTATATACCCGTTTTTATAATTGATAATTATGAATTCTATTAGGTAGGTACACAACTTCCACATATAGGTACAGATGCAATCGGTATAAATAAAATGAATTAACTATTATATTTTTATTTGCCAATTGAAAGAGGGATATGAAATTTGTAATTATTGGTTCAGTGGAATACAACTCCCCCCTGTTCTTATCTTTAAATCTACAAATATAATTTTGATTTGAACATGCTATACTTACCTAACTACCTTTTTTTATTTAATTTCGCGGCTGCACCTACGTCCATTTCCGAGCGCCTCTGATTAAAACTAGGAAGAATTTCCAGTGGCGCCTGGCGGATAGGTATCTGACAAGATTTAAAATATTTTCGCGGACTTAGATCGGACATGGTGCGTATAACGAGTTTTCTGGATGCTTATTTTGACGGACTCGGCTCGGATGCCGTGTCTCACACTTTATGCTTTTTGAAGATGATCGGAACTGACATGGTAGGTATAGGTACCTACGATAAACCGTTGGATGTGCTATGTTTGTTGCGGCTGGGTGAAGCACGTTCGCTTTGCTCTCTTGTTTGATTACAAGTCGTCAACCAACCACAAATCATAAAAAATCATTTATTTTAGACCGGCCCGGTCCGGAAGTAGTGTACCTACGTGGCTTGGACCGGGCATAGTTTTGAAACGTTCATATATTTTGTATGAAGCAGTTTATAAGTATTATGGTGCAGCCTCATGATGTCAGCTCGCGTTGATCCTCGCGTTGCCGCGAATATATCCCTAGTGGCCACACGCCCTACTAGCGATGTTAATCGCGTTGTTGCGCATTCCAGTAATGCTCCTGTTGTGCTCCTTTAACTCGCGCTAAAAAGCCGACAAAATCCGGCAAGGGAGTAACGTGTCCAAACGATGTTCCTCGCCATTACCCTCGCTATTCGCCGAGCGTGTGGGCGCAGGGTTACACAGCGCCTGACCCGGACGACGTTCGTCGCACATGTCCAGGCCCAATATTAAATTGGAGCTATTCGTCGTAGCGTGAGGTTAAATAGCCTTCCTCAACACAAAACTATTATTTCCATTGCAAACCCTTTGTTAGAGCGAGCATTCAACCCATAGTTCAACAACACAAACTTCCAGATTTATAATATCACTAGCTGTTGCCCGCGGCTCCGCCCGCGTGGATGTCGGTTATCGCGACCAAACATACCATCATAAATGTCCTCTCTTAAGATCTAATCTATCCTTGTACCAAATTTCATCAATATCAGCCAAATTTCATAAATACCTAACAATAATAAGCTATAAAAATTTACCAATAATAATAAAAAGTGACATCTATATATCTCCGTTAAATTCAGTTTTTTATATTTTTGGTCACATCTCCGGTTCTAATCAACTGATTGCGATGAAACAAACGTAAGATTTTAAGTCTGACCAATGCCTGTCTAACAAAAAAAAACCGCATCAAAATCCGTTCAGTAGTTTCTGCGTCCATCGCGAACAACAGACAAACAGACAGGAAATTAAAAAAAAAAAAATTTCGTGTTCAGTATCGTTAACATAACATAACCCAAGTATTTTTTTTTTAATATCTCCAATGTACAGACACGACCACTTTACAATTATATAATAGTATAAATTATCAATATAGTATAAAAACAAAGGTCGCCCGTTCCGTATGCTTAGATCTTTAAAACTACGCGACGGATTTTGATGCGGTTTTCACCAAAGGATAGCGGGCGAAGCCGTGGGCGTCCGCTATGATAAAATCAGAGTATTTAATGTAATGAAGTCAGAGTATTTTATAAACCATTGGATTATAAAACAAATAGTGGTAGTTACTATACAGAATGTTAGTTACTTACTAAATTTTTTATTCCTTTTAAGTATTAATGGAATTTTACTAACAATTAGGTATACTGAATAATAATGTTTAATAACTAATGTATAAAATGATGTAATATAAATGAAACTGTCTATATGTAGTTTTAATTATACATACATCTCTTTTACCTGTTTCCCAGTGGGGTAGGTAGAGACCATAGAGTTCTACTGGTTAGGATCTCAGCATTCCTACTTAAGGTATTCTGTTGCTAGCTTACCTATCCTAACATCGAATTTTACGATCATATCTGCGTCTTCCGGTGACGGTTTGACTGCTTCGGTGGCGTGGTCGGTAGTGTATCCGCTTTCGACGCCGGAGTCTCGGGTTCGATTCCCGGTCGGGACAAAATTTGTGTGATGACACATACGTTTGTACCGAAGTCTGGATGTTTTCTATGTATGTATTTACAAAAAAAAATGTATAAAGTATTTATATCAGTTTATCTAGTACTCATATCACAAGCTCTGCTTAGTCTGAGATTAGATGGCATTGTGTGGATTGTCCTAACATATTTATTTATTTATTAAATTTAAAATATTATTGATAAAAATTTAAATATTTAATATATGATTTAATCAAACAAACTAAATATTATAATAATTATTTTATATACATAGCTACTTACATTATAATATCGTAAATAAGTAAGTATTACATGGTAGGATGGTTCAACATGACAGCTACCCTTTCCATATTAACAGCATAAATAGAATGAGATGCAATTAAATTTTTATTTGTACCTAATGTATTGTAAACTTCATCTAAGGTCACTTTGTCACCATTTTGCTCCAGATTTGGATCACTGAAAAGGAAAAAAATCATAATTCAGTTATACTTCATAATCTGTGACAAGGAACAGTGTTTCGTTGTTCAGTTATTATTCTGAATCAGTCATCAGAAGTGGGATTTATTATGCAACAAAGGTTGCCCGTTCATCTAGAAGTGTACAGAATAAGGTTCCCATTGTATGTGTAATTCTTGAGATTAATTAATTTTTTGTATGTTCTATCATTGTGGTGTACAATAATAAGTTTACTATATGCAAATAGTAAAGATGGAATATAATTGCCTAAATTAACAAACTAAGAGTGACCTTATTGTTAAGAAGTAATCTTTTCCAGGAATCCTTTGGATGCAACAATACAGAAAGTAATTGGCTTGCCAGCTATTATGTGGGATTGAATAACTGCCGAAATGCAGGCATATAATGAAAATGAAAAATATGTTTATTCAAGTGGGTTACAAGGTAACACCTTTGAACGTCAGTCAGTTATATAGGATACAATTAAAGTCTTAATTGCTTCTAAATTTACTGATATGATATAAAAAGCAGACGCCTACCTTCTTAGGGACTTATTGACACCAAAAGAATGCTAAATTCTAAATATTTAATAAAAAATAATGTTACCTGCAAGCAATTTCAAAAGCAGCAGCATGCTCCATCTCATCAATAGTTGGCGGACATCTGGGGCCCAAACAGTCACTCATTGCATCATCCACACTTAATCTGCCTTCATGCTGTGGGTCGTACAACTTCAACGAGTTCCTTAACCACATATTTGGCATATCCCCACCAATATCATACATAAAGTGTCTATTATGAATTTTGTAGCCTTTACGTTGTGATAGTACGGCAGAAATTACATTCTTGAGGAAATTCTGTACAGCAACTACAATTATGTCTGCCGCATCATCGTCAGCACCTTCGAGTCCGAGTTCCCAAGCAGCTAACATGAACCGACCAACTATAAGAGCATGGTCGGGTAAGAATACCTCCTGGAATTTTAGAAAATTTGTTTGTAATAAGACGATGTTTCTAAATCAAAGTGAGTAAAAAGGAAGTCTGAAGATTTTATTATTTTACATGTTCAATTGATATTTAAGTGTAGAAAACCTACTGAATTTCATAGAGAAATACAACTAGGTATTAGGCTTTTAATAATAAAAGTTGCAAGAAAGGCACCAGACAATTACCTGTGCAGCATATTTAACACCATCGCTGCCTGCACCAGGTGGTGAACTCGGTGGTAAATACTCCAATAAGTCAACAGGCTCAAAGTTAGATTTTTCTGAGGTCCGGGTACTCCTTTTGTGTCTTCGACTGTTTCTTATATGTGAGCTAGCTTTTTCTTGAGCTATGCTAATAGAAGTTTCTGCTAAACCTTCTACTTTGTTAAGTAACGCCAATAAAAACTCATTATGAAAATGTACTTGATCAGCAAAGAGCAGTTTTCGAGCTTCGACATCAAACTCTTCTTTAGTTAACTTCATACGAAACCATTGTTTCATCTGATTAAAGTATTTCGTAGATTTCTCACCTAGGACGTCGTTTAACTTGCGTCTTGCGATATTTAAAGGGTCAGAACTCATTGTTATAAAGAAAATAACAATAGAAACTACTTGCGTTTTCCAATTTTTTTAGGATTTGTATTTTGCAACAACAGAAACACTGAAACAGACAAACTCATATCATAACTCATAGAGTAATGTGTATATCGGTAATATATATGAATAATGAATATATCGGGATCGAAAATATTCGAAAATTGACTGGCGATTCTGGCGAACTTGATGCTGATGACAATGACAGACAATGACACTATTGACATTTGTGACTGACAGTATATGGCTTTACGATATGGATTACTATAGGAGGCAGGCTAAAGGCTGGAGTTCGATTTTTGCTGAGCGCATGGCTGGTGGCTTTTTAGGTTACCTCTGGCGCTCCGCAAAAATCGGGCTCCCAGATACTCACATACCTACCGAACAACGTTTCTTGTCCTGCACCTGGAGCTAGTTAGGAATAACTAGTTCTTCTGTGCGGGACTATCAATATCAACTAATCAAGCATTACCTTGACATTGGCGAATCATCGATCATTACCGATGGAGCCACGTTTTTAAAAGAAGAAGAAGAAGAAGGCTAAAGGCTGACCATATCTACTTATTGTTATTTTATTAGTTTATCAGCCTAATCAATATTGCCATGATTGACAATTTTCATGAACCACAAATAAAATAAACAAAGAAAACAGATTAGAAAATACTTTTTTTTTGTATAGATAGAAAAAGAATATATACAAAAAGTGGCCTTACTCTCATGCATGCATATATTCAACGCATGCAATGTTTAAACAAACAACATGACTGTCGATATCTGATTTCGCTCCGTAATCGGACCGAAATTATTTTAGTACTTACTTTTTAGTAACTAGTGGTTCCCTGAACAGTAGACCTCGCGTTATTTTCGCATTTTCCCCCATTTCTCCCCTATTTTTCCGCCAATCGAAAAATCCCTTCGACAAAAGTTGCGCCTTGCAACAAAGAACACTTGTGCCAAATTTCATGAAAATCGGCTGAAAAATGCGGCCTGTGGATCATCACATACCAACAACGCCAAATCGGCCAGTGCTCGAGTTAAAACTGAGACGCTTCGCTCGCTCGGTCAATTATTTTAGTACTTAGTAACTACCTTCTTAAATCTGTGCAGACAGCTGAAAATGAAATGTTAACGCAGTGAAGTAATGATAATCATTGCAGTGAAGTGATCGAAATAATACAATGTTAAGGCTAAAGATGTTAAAACCAAGCCTGGTTTGGAATTCCCAAAAAAAAATGTCAACGAATAACGAGTTGGTTTTGTGACACTGGCACGTCTGGCACTTGGCAGTTAGTTGGTGAATTTATTTACATTTTACAATAAATTTAAATTATCCAGAACTGAACCGAATCTGTGAAGATACCTAAACGAATTATCATAAATTTAGTTGCATGAAATATGCCGTTTAACTTTCTGCTAGGCACTAGCATAGTAAATACCGCACTAAAAGGTAAGGTTATTTTATTTTGAAAAGTTTGGAGGTTAGTATTTGGTGAAGAGGAGAATTAAATCTGCATTGTAAATTTTAGAATTCGTGCGTAATGCTAGCAAAAAGACGGGAGGCAGTACACAAAATACGAAAGGTAAAGTGAAGCCGAAACGTCGAGGGTGGAAGGTACAAGATGGGCATTATGTTCAAGCAGGTCATATGCTAGCCACCCAGAGAACTACTAGATTCCATCCTGGATTAAATGTATGTCAACATTATTGCTCAGTTATTTACGTTAACTATTAATCTAATGCAATGGATGTCCAACCAAGAACTTTCGAGATTCAAGTCAATCTGGGGTGAACCCCAGATTGACTTGAATCTTTCATTCAATTGCACACGAACAGACGACACTCAATAAAATATTCGCGTTTAGTAGCGCTCGCATCGTATTACCTACCTAGGCCTAGAAATTTACTGGTGTAAAGTAGTAGTATTTATGTATTTATAATCTAATCTACTGCATGGACTGCAGAGATTCTATTTAGTGGTATGTATATAACATCTATCCTGGTTATTGGAATTTTGGTTTGAATGAGTGAGTGGTGATGGATTCTCTAAAGTGTCCGGTAATGGCTACACTAGGCTTGCCCCCTATTACGTAGGACGAACAGCAGTACTGGCAAAGTGTGGCTGTGTTTTGCACTTCTGCTGTCCAGGTACAGGCGTTATGATAAGTACTGAATGGAGTCAGGCGTTACCTGGCGAAAGTACATGATAAAACAATGGAAAATTTGACAAGACTGTCTCAAAGAGATTCCAGGTTGGGACAAACTTTGTGTGATGACACATATGTTTGTACCGAAGTCTATGTATATCTATGTATATATAATATTATGTATGTATTTTCAAAAAAAATGTTTATAAGTATATATATCAGTTTATCTAGTACTCATATCACAAGCTTTGCTTAGTTTGCGACTAGATGGCGATGTGTGAATTATCCTAACATATTTATTTATTTAATATTATTAAAAAGTATTCCATAAACTTTTTAAATCTTATCTAATTCCAGGTTGGTTTTGGGCGTAACGGTACACTATTCGCTATGGAAGCGGGCAAAGTAGTTGTAACATGTGAGAAGTTTGATCCATTCTGGGATCACACATGGGTTCAAAGGTTATATGCTGGCCGGGAACAACAGACTATTATGAAAAAATATTTCAATGTTATACCGGAACCACAGCACCAGAGGTTTAAACTTGTTGATGAAGTGTAATGTACACCTGATAGATTTTGTAAAATAGTATTTTAGTGTTCATAAATTAATTTAGTTATACATTGTTGTTTTACTATTTAAACTAATATGATACTTGGGCGGAGAGGAGCAGTGAAGAGCGGTGAAAAGTGGTCAGTGTTTCCACTGAAGCGGAGCTGGGCGGAGAGGAGCGGTGAAGAGCGGTGAAGAGCGGTGAAAAGTGGTCAGTGTTTCCACTGAAGCGGAGCTGGGCGGAGAGGAGCGGTGAAGAGCGGTGAAAAGTGGTCAGTGTTTTCACTGAAGCGGAGCGGAATGGAGCGGAGCGGAGCATACTTTTGGAATCGCGCATTTTTGCGCTCAGTTACACTCAATCTCTCAGAAAGACCATACGCCATGTTGTCGTTTAAAAAGAAAAAAGCTGTCCTCCGCACCGCCCCGCTGTCCTCCGCACCGCCCCGCTGTCCTCCGCACAGCATCGCCCCGCTGTCCTCCGCACAGCATCGCCCCGCTGTCCTCCGCACAGCATCGCCCCACTGTCCTCCGCACAGCATCGCCCCGCTGTCCTCCGCACAGCATCGCCCCGCTGTCCTCCGCTCCGCACCCCAATGCTCGTTGTCCTCCGCACCGCATCGCCTCGCTGTATTTTTATTATGAATTATACTATTACTCAATGCCGTCACCGGGCACACATATAATGGGTTATGTCCAAAATGGCCAAATGAATTTAGTAAAAAGTATTTTGTATTTGTATTTATTTATTCGCAAACAATTCTTACATTGTGTTCGAAATAAAGATATACTCGTATCATAATGTCATAATGTCAATAAGATTACGAACAATATTAAAAAAATAATAATAAGCATGTCAGAACAGAAATATAAAAATTAAAATAAATAACTATCAAAACAACAACGAGATGTCAGCTTAGGTACCTAGACTTAATCCAAAATTAATAACTATATTTACAATGCTAAAATACTTGTCTTAAAACTGTACCTCCTTAACTAAAACTCTTCAAGTGAGTAATAGCACCCGTTTAATAGGAATCGCTTCAAATTAGTGGTAAACTCTTTTTTGTAGATTTGACTTTTGAGTTCGACCGGTAGCTTATTGAACACTCGAATACAATTATAAACCGCACTGTGTTTGACAACATTGAGATTAGGCAATACTGTGCTCCGAAAATCCATCCGGCGTGTTCCCTCTCTATGCCTTCTTTCGTCCTCCGTCTCATAATCTAAAATAATAAGTAATTAAATACTGAATGGAGTCAGGCGTTACCTGGCGAAAATCCATGATAAAACAATGGAGAATATGATGTTTAATATAATAATAATAATAGTTTATTGTTTCTCCACAAAGGTTACAACATTGACTTACAGCTAATTAAATACATAATATTAAACCTTTGTGAGAGCTGGTGTCTGTACTAGGTTTCATACGAATCCTGTATTACAGATCACCAGGCCCTCAGTTCCCGCGAAAACGGACAAGTGTATTTACTTTCACATGTAACATGTGGTCTTTGAAGATAGAAGCCAATTACAAAACTATCATTTGTATTTGAATTTGAGTATTTTTAACTATGTTTGTGTGAAAGTGTGTGTGTGTGTGTACCTATGTGTATTGTGTGTGTGTGTGTGTGTGTGTGTGTGTGTGTGTGTGTGTGTGTGTGTGTGTGTGTGTGTGTGTGTGTGTGTGTGTGTGTGTGTGTGTGTGTGTGTGTGTGTGTGTGTGTGTGTGTGTGTGTGAGTGGGTGTGTGTATATGTGTGTGTGTAGATGTGTTATGTGTGATTATTTAAGTTAGAGCCTTTGTTGTGTGTATAATATTTTCCGTATTTTCATAATCTTGTTCAAGGAGCCAGTTTGTAACTATGATTTTACATTCAGTTTTAGGTTTTGGATATATGTTTAGGATTTTATTTAATTTATTGTAAACAAGACCACCAAGATAGCAGAAACTTCCGCGAGCGAGTTGAGAAGTAAAGGAAACAGTGGAACAGACATTGGGTTTACGTCGCGTCCTAACAGCCAATATACGTGGGTCGTACGAAGTGAGTAAGTGTGTCCTCATAGTTAAACTTAAAATGAACTGCTGTCGTACTGTCAGTACCTTGCAGGTAGAATAAAGCTCTGTGGTCGGATAAAGAAGTGGCAGACGCCATCCCACTTTCAATATAAAGCGTTGTGTCCGTTCTAGTTTCAAAAGTGCGGTTTTAGTAGCACCGCCCCAAGAGATAATACAATAAGATGTTATTGATTGGCAAAGAGCCTGATACACTAATTTTATCACGGAATTGTCTGCAATATGACGTAAGTTTTTAAATATGAAGACGAGTTTACGCATTCTAGATGAAAGTGAGTCAATGTGATGGTGGAATTTTAATCTGTAGTCAATATGTACGCCAAGGTATTTAATAGAGTCAGTGCAACCTAAGCTAGGACAGTGGCATGATGACCCCTTAAGCACGCAGTTGTGAGCCCTGACATCAAAAGATCCCGATGTAGGCTGACCAGCGCTCGTAAGAGAAAAAGTAATATACTTTGTTTTATCTACATTTAAAGTTAATAAATTTTTAACTAGCCATTCTGATATCAGGTCGAAACCTGACTGTGCATGATCGAAGGCATCCGACCAAGATTGCCCATGAAAAATGAGCGCAGTATCATCAGCGTACGTGAATATTTCGCCATTCCGGGGACAGAGTTTACAGAGGTCGTTGATGTATACCAAAAACAGTGTCGGACCGATGATGCTACCCTGTGGGACTCCATAGGTGATGGGGAGCTCGTCGCTGATCCAGTCCCCGATCCTAACACATTGCCGCCGGCCAGTTAGATAGCTCTGGAATAGGCTAAGCTGGTTGCCCCTGACGCCAATATTCTCGAGCTTGATGAGTAGAATAGGGACAGAGACCGTGTCAAATGCCTTAGCTAGGTCTAAAAATATTCCAATTACTTTATTTTTTTCTTCTAATTTAGTAACTATCTTATTTGTTAAGTCCAAGACCGCTTCATTTGTAGAAAAGCCTGTGCGGAAACCATATTGATTATGTGATAATATAGATTGTGAATTTAGAAAGTTAACAAGTCTTTTATTTAATAATTTTTCCAAAATTTTTGATAGAGTTGGAAGAATGGAAATAGGTCTATAGTTGGTTACACGGCCTCTGTCTCCACTCTTGTGGATAGGATGGATAACGGCTATTTTATACGCGTCAGGGAAAACTCCAGTTTCTAAAGCAAGGTTAGAAAGGAATGCAATTGGAGGCACCAGTACATTCTTAAATGTTTTTAGAAATGATCCAGAAATACCATCGGAGCCCACAGAGCAGTCAGACCGCAAGCCCATTATTATAATTTCAATTTCAGAGTCATCAGTTGGAGAAAGGAAAAAGGTATTATTTCTGTTGAGTGAGTTACCGCCAGAGGGGGTTTGTATATTGTTTATACCACCAGCAGCCACAGCCTCTGATAGTGTTTTGCCAATATTCACAAAGAATTTGTTTGCATCATTAACTGATGAAAAAGGGTCTAAAGGGGATAAAAGATCAATTGGAGACGTGTTTTGTTTTTTTGTATGAGTGATGGTTTTCACTGCATTCCAAAGCTTTTTGGGGTTTTTTTCTGCGGATTTTAATAGACATTTTTCATAGTTATTTTTGGCCTTTTTGAGAATCTTCGCGCAGAAATTTCTATATCTTTTATAGGTAACACTTATGATCTCATTACTAGGTGATTTTCTGTGTTTAATATGTAGTAGATCTCGGTTCTTCATACATTTGAGAAGTCCAGCAGTTATCCAAGGCTTTGTAATTCGTTTTCTATTTGACACTGGTTTGAGTATATAATTAGAGTCAATGCAACGGTTAAGAGAACTAATGAAGTAATTAGTAGCCTTGTTCACACATTTTATGTTGTAAATAGTATTAAAGTCAATTTTCTTTAAGTCTATTTCGGCCTTTGTATAGTCCAGTTGTTTTATTATTTTATTTGGTTTCATTTTAGGCAGTTTATGGGTGGAGCTCAAAAAAAGTATTACAGCGACATGGTCCGTAACTGAGGTCTGAGCAACATAACAATGTGCTATATTATTTGTTTTTAAAAGAACGTGATCTAGGCAATTTTTGTCTCGAGTGGGTAGTGTATGTGCAGGCAGCATACCATAAAACGCGGCTACTGATAGGTATTCTAGTGAACGGGCATCTTTGTTATTGATTTTAATGTCGATGTTTAAATCGCCTGTAACTATTAAATTTTTATATGATGAGTAATTTTTAAGAAGTTGAGATAATGATTGTAGGAAGTTAGTAACATTGTAAATTGCAGGCGGTCGGTATATCGCAATAATGACTGTATCTGGGTTTAAAATTACAACAAGACAGTTTGCGTCACACAGGTTTGGTTCGAGAATAGTAGTTTTATTGTTTGCACGGTAATAAATGACTACTCCTTCATTTTGTGTAAAGTGCTTTGTGGTGGAGGTAGAGATGTATCCGTCCAGAGAAGGGATGGGGGGGGGGAGTTTAGCAGCCAGCATTCCGTCAAAACAATAACATCCCATGAAGTGTTTGCACGATTTAAGAGAGTAATAAAACTGGAAAAATTTTGGTTTATGCTCCTAATATTTATAATAATGGAGAATATAATGTTTCACCTACTCACGAAGCATTATCAAGACTGTCTCAAAGAGAACAGCCTTGATAATGCCTCGTGAGTAGGTGAAACATGTCGACGTTATAATGTCTTCTATTTAGCGAAATCATTGCAATTATATATAAATTAAACATCATATTCTTCATTGTTTTAAAAAGTAATTATGAAAAAAAATTAAAACCCTAAAAAATGCAATATTCGGTCCTTAAATTGTAACATTTTAATGGACATTTCATTCACTTTGAAAGCCAAAGTGAATGAAATGTTATTAATGTTCAAAATATACCAAATTTTCAGATTATAATAGAAATACTGGAGTTATTTATTTACTTATATGAATATTATTTTTATTGGTAAACAAAATAATAAATCATAATATTTAGTTCATTACATTTTTGTGCTGTGGCTTCTATATAAAGTGTTTAGTAAAGGCCGAAGCATACTGTAGTCACGGCACGGCGCGGCATGTAAAGGATTTCATTTTTGATCAAGTTATAGATTTTTATCCTTATTTCATCAAGTTCAGAATTTACTTTATTTCGATACAATTATTTCGCGGAACGTTCGCGTCGTTGTAGCAATAAGCCGCTACATTCCACGGACTGTCGCGGTGTGCTACAGCATGCCGTAAGTCACATTGATGACATCTAAAGTACTTACCTAGTACCTACCTAATTGAAATAAGGTTCCGTAAAACCGGTGCGGTGGTGTCTAGTACAAAAAGGAATGCTGCGGCGTCCTTCGAGCTGCCTGTGCCGTGCCGTCAGTCTGCGCTGCCCTTAATTGATGAACGACTAACTCCAAATAAATAAGGCGTGAAAAAGTTAAGGAAATTATAGTCTAATTAACTTAGAAATAGGTAAGTTTGTGCAGAATGATTTCAAGTAGGTAGGTACCTATTCAACCAAAATTGGGGACCTGGATTTTTGCGGAGGGCTTGGCCAGTAGCCTTGGTTACCTCTGGCGCTGGGCAAAAATTCAATCCGGGCCTAAACGCTCAGTTGCAATACCGAACACGTTTCCTTATCTCGCACCGCGAACTAGTTCAAACTAACTAGTTCTTCTGTGCCGGGAAAAATCAAGTTTTACCCTGGCATTGACAAAATCATCGATGGAGCCACGTTCCACGCTATACTCGTAGACTCATGTCGTATTCAGAAAATATCATCCTAAACAGGCAAATTAATCTGTGAGTAGGACCTATGTAGGTAGGTGTCAAACTAATAATCTTCTTTAATTTCTAAATCTATACACTAATATTATGTACTAATATGTATTATAAAGCAGAAGAGTTAGTTTGTTTGAACGCGCTAATCTCAGGAAGCGTACTTCCAAAATTTTATTGTAGGTTCGATTTAATTTTTTTTTTTTTTTGAAAGGTATAAAGTATATTAAAGTATCGAGAAATATATAGCCTATATAACATTACGCTACGAGCAATAGGAGCGGAGCAGCAGTGAAATTTTGGAGGGACAGCTGTTCGCGTCCGTGGGCTATGGCTCCAGATCCCCACACGTGTCCCTTGGGTAGCGCCAAATGAACAGCACCATCTGGTGGTAGGTTTCGGCCGCGGCTTGTCACCACCCTCTTGGCAAAGCCCTGCCGCCAAGTGATCTTTATCGCGTTCCGGCATGATGCCTTGAGTAGCCATTTTGAAAGGGGAGTCTGGGCAGTTGCATGGCGCTACAAACCGACTCCGGTGCAGTGTGGTGTCTGTACTGGGTGAATGTTCGCGGAGGGTAGCGGGATCCTAAGCACGGTCTTCCGCTGGCCGACCGCAGGTAGTAGGGGGCCCAACTAGTAGGTTAGCCACCTATGAAAGGCTGCCCCGCCAACTCGCGAAAAATCCCAGGATGCGTCATCGTGCCGGTTGGCGACCGGATGCGAGGGCCCGGTGAACATCTCTGGGGGGTTAGGGCGTCCCCGCGCGCTCCAGATCAGTCTCCCGTCGGTGCAGCACTATGATTGTATCGCTTGGTATTTGTTTGTGCCATGCCTCGCCTAACTGTCCCCTTTCTGTCTGTTCACCAAAATAAAAAAAGCATGAAAAAAGTTAAATATAAGAAACTGGTTAAACAGCGGTTGCACTCCCTCGCACTAAAAGTGCACCTCTCCAACATCCGAGGTCTGCACTCTAATCTCGTTCCAGTCCACCACCACCTTGAGACTGAAAAACCACATCTGCTGTTCCTCACGGAGGCGCAGATCGGATGTCCAGCCGATGCAGCATACTTGCATTACCCAGGTTAAACCCTGGAACACAATTTCAAATCTCGCGCTGGCACCTGTGTGTACGCTCGCGATGACATCTGCTGTCGGCGTCTCCGTAACCTAGAGGATTACAGTTTCTCCGTATTGTGGGTTCTGGTGAACACTGGCTTGGAGCAGATACTCTATGCCAGTGTTTATCGGTCGCATACCGATAACAAGGAGACAGCCAGGCTTTTTCAGTATCTGACCAACTCGGCTAAAGCAGCTCAGCTTAGGTGGTCGTCAGCGCAGGTAGTTGTTCTGGGGGACTTCAACGCCCACCACCAGGAGTGGCTGTTCCCACACCAGAAAACCGACCATGCCGGGAGATTAGCATACGAATTTGCTCTATCGCTAGGTCTCTCCCAACTGGTAACCGGCGCTACTCGGGTACCTGATATTGATGGCCACACGGCCAATTGCTTGGACCTTCTGCTGACAACTGATCCAGACCGGTATCAAGTTACAGTTTCCTCTCTGTTAGGTAGCTCTGACCACTGTCTGGTGAAATCTGTGTCTGTCTACTCGCCACCTGAGCCCGAGCACTTGAGGACTAGGCGTGTATGGCGATACAAGTCAGCTGATTGGGATGAGATGCGGCATTTCTTTGCGTCTTATCCTTGGCAGCGCATATGCTTCTTTTCGGACGACCCGAAGTGCTGCGCGGATGCTGTTTCTGGAGTGATATGTCAGGCTATGGAATATTTTATTCCATATTCTGATGCCTCAATTCATGTGAAAGCCCACCCCTGGTTCAATTCTGAGTGTGATAGGGCTGAAGCACTTAAGCACTTAGCCTACCAGAAGTGGGCGGATGCTCGAGCCCGCAAAGCCCCGAATGTCCAGAGACTGAAAAGTGCCTTTAATAGTGCTGCCAAGTCCTGCAAACGTGCCCTCCGCAGGGCCCGCTTCGACCATATTGGCCGTATTGGAGCCAGACTGGCGTCTTACCCATCTGGGAGTAAAGCTTTCTGGTCTCTTGCTAAATCGGTCGAAGACAATTTCTGCCGGTCTTCTTTACCACCATTGCAGAAGACTGATGGCTCATTAGCTCACACCGCCAAAGAGAAAGCAGACTTGGTTGCCTCTCTATTTGCGAGGAATTCACAATTAGATGCTGATGGTAACTGCCCACCTTTGCTACCTCGTTGTGACTCTGCAATGCCAGAAGTACACATCCGCCAAAAAGAAGTACTTAAAATACTCAGCACTCTGGATGTGAATAAGGCTAGTGGACCTGATGGCATTCCTGCCATTGTCTTGCGGTCATGTGCGCCTGAGTTGTCCCCTGTTCTGACTCGCCTATATCGCTTGTCCTTGAGGACTGGTCAAGTTCCGAAATCCTGGAAGATTGCCAATGTCCAACCTGTCCCTAAGAAAGGAAGTCGCGCCGACCCTGCCAACTACCGACCTATCGCAATCACCTCCATACTCTGTAAGATTATGGAGCGTGTTTTAAACAATCGTCTCCTTGCATACCTGGAAGACAGCGACCTCCTCAGTGACCGTCAATTCGGGTTTCGTCGAGGCCGGTCTACTGGGGATCTTCTTGTGTATGCTACTCACCTCTGGAGCGAAGCCATTGAGAGACACGGTGAGGCTCTTGTCGTGTCTCTCGATATCTCTAAGGCTTTCGACAAGGTCTGGCACGCAAGTCTCATTGGCAAGCTTTCGGCGTACGGTATTGCTCCTGGGCTTTGCACCTGGATCGAAGATTTCCTGAGACACAGATCGATTCGAGTTGTCGTTAACGGCTCCTCGTCCGATCTCCTTGGTATTAATGCCGGTGTCCCTCAGGGATCTGTGCTCTCCGCGACTCTCTTTTTGCTGCACATCAACGACCTGCTGGTAACACCCGGTATCTTTGGGTATGCAGATGACAGCACAGTCTCGGTGAGATACTTGTCCGATGCGAAGTCTGGATCAAGGGTCCAATGCTTCAGGGAGTCGATGATCGAGGGAGTGAACTCGACTTTGGAAGCTGTCTCTCAATGGGGTGATGCTAATTTGGTCGAGTTCAACCCCTATAAAACACAGGCTTGTCTTTTTTCCGCGAAACAGAGTCCATTCCAACTGACTCCGACTTTCCGGAATGTCCCCGATCCGAATAACGACCGTCTTGGGCTCTTAGGGCTGGATCTCTCATCCAGTCTAAATTTCGGTCGTCACATTGAGTCCATAGCAAACACTGCTGCCAAAAAACTTGGTATCCTCTCTAAGGTGAGACGGTACTTCACTTCGGAGCAGCTCTTAAATCTTTACAGAGCTCAAGTTCGCTCTTGCATGGAATACTGTTCCCATCTCTGGGATGGGTCTGCTAGATATCAGCTGGATGCTTTGGACTCGTTGGAGCGCCGAGCGAAGAGGATCATAGGCAGTGACTCACTTGTGGGGGCAAATCTTCAGAGCCTAGAACACCGTAGACGAGTGGCCTGCCTTTCGGTTTTTTATCGGTTACATTTCGGTGAGTGTGCGGAGGTTTTACATGACCTGATACCCCCTTCCCCTTTCCGTCACCGAACGACTAGGCGCGGCGAGCAGTTCCATCCTTATGTTGTAGACATTCCTCCATTACGCACGAAGCGATTTGCCTCTTCTTTCATTATGCGTACGGCTAAGGAGTGGAACTCTCTGCCGAGGTCAGTTTTTCCGGAACGCTATAATCTGGACATCTTTAAGGTCAAAGTGAACAGACACCTTCTAGGCAAACGTGTACCATCGTAGGCCTCATCTTCGCCTTCCATCAAGCGAAATTGAGGCCAAACGTAAGCCTATTTATCATAAAAAAAAAGAAAAAAAAAAAAAAAAGAAATATGTTTCAAAAACGGGGAAAGTTTATTTCTTTTGATAATGTTATTACAATTTATTCATTAATGTAATGTTAAAATGATATAATGTTAAAATGAAGCCCAGGTCAAGAGTACCCAGAACCGGAGAGCGTGCATGAAGATAGTTATGAAAGTGGAAGAAGCGAAAGAAGTATGTCAGGATCGTAGCAAGTGGAATTCCATAGTCTCTGCCTACCCCCATGGGAAAGAGGCGTGACGATATGTATGTATGTATGTATGTGTGTAAAATGATGTACCTACCTACTAAAGAATTGTTCCTCTTTGAAAGGAGAGAAGTCCGCTGTAGCATACAATAGGTACCTACATCTATCTATTAAGGTTTACTCACTATAACATATTTTATGGAAATCAAATACGTTCTAAAATAATTATTTGCGAAGCTAGATAGAAGATGTTATTACGAGCGACGCGACGTAAACAATAATACAGGCGACGGGAACGGGAAACATTCAAAATTACCACGCGGACGAAGTCGCAGGCGACCGCTAGTATCTTCTATAAGTAGTTATTTCAGTGTCAAGTAAGCAGTTATATTTAACTCAGAAAAGTGTAGGTACCGAACTACTAAATCGCGTAAAAATAGGTGGTAGATACACCTACATTTGGCACAGATGTCAGTAACGAGAACACGTAAAATAAAAAAAATCACAGGGAGAGGAGATTGGCGATTTTCCGGTTCTGAAATGACGTCCGGCCGGTCCGGATGTTGACCGGTCCGGGCAGGTGGCGCACCTTGTCAACGACTGGGGTATAAAAGGTAATTTTAAAACTGGGTTATGTTGGGATATGGTAGGTACCTAATACTATTAAGAATAACCCGATAAACATTAGTCGGGTTTCTCCTGTTTTGGTGTGCATATGTACATGTAGGTACCAATGATGTGGAATTCAGCTCAGTTTTTTATGTTTTAGTGACTCTCGAATGTTTATCTAATCTATATCATAGGTATCTACCTCTCAGCATTTCTGTACCCTGACTCAGCATCTTCAGCTCCTTGGTGTGGACTTATCATCCAACCTGAACTTTGGAAGCTACATAGAATCCAGGGCTAAAACAGCTTCGAAAAAACTAGGCATTCTCTCTAAGGTGCGTAAATATTTTACTTCGAGTCAACTACTTAGTCTTTACTCAGCACAGGTACGCTCCTGCATGGAGTACTGCTCGCACCTTTGGGATGGATCCGCCCGCTACCAGCTTGAGGCCCTGGAAGCTATTGACAGACGCGCCAGAAAACTTATAAGCGATGAGGCGCTCACAAGCAACCGACTTCAGAGCCTCGAACATCGCCGTCTGGTTGCGAGTCTGTGTGTCTTCTACAGGTTACATTTCGGAGAGTGCGCAGGAATTGCATGAATTAATTCCACCGGCACCATTCCATCATCGGACATCAAGGCGTGGTCTGAGATTCCATCCGTATGTGGTCGATATTCCACCTCTTCGTACCTCTCGATTCGCTTCTTCTTTCATCATGCGAACCGCTAAGGAATGGAATTCCCTTCCAGCGTCATTGTTCCCCGATACATATAATCTTGGGATTTTCAAGGCAAGAGTAAATAGGCATTATTTGAGTTTGCGTGCTTCATCTTAGACCGCATCTTTACTTAACATTCAGGTAAGATTGTGGTCAAACGCACTCAAATTTAGTCATAAAAAAAAACCTACCTACTTGCCTAGATTACCTATTAAGGTAGGTACCTTACCTAATATTAGTCTAATGTAGGTTTACTTGTGATTATGAACCGCGAAATTTTCGGACTAAAGACTAATCGGAATAGTCCAAGACGCCCGACTTTAATTGGCTGTGCTATAGCGGCTGGTACGTAAGATTTTGTTGCGACATTCGGTTGCAAGGCAACGGGTTTCAATTTTTTTTTAAATTACAATAAAAATAGTATAAAATAAATCTATACTTACTTATAATAAATCTGTAGAAGTGAAAATTCTGTACATTGAAAATATCAAAAAAACAAATGGCAGGGGGTGATACTAGACCGAAACCAAACCGAAAAATGTTATTAAAATTTTTTTTGTCTGTCTCTTTGTCTGTCTGTCTGTTTGTTCAGGCATCACGCAAAAACTACCGGTTCGATTACGATGAAACTTGGTATAATTATTCTTTAATATCCTGGGCACCACACTGGGTACTTTTTATCCCGGAAAAGTATATACAGTAAAAAACAAACTTAATTTTGCGGTTTGATCCCTAGACCCGATTACTGTACCAACCGCAAATAATAAGTTTGTCGTAGTTTTTTTTTTATTTTTTATTTTGGGTTCGCCAAATTGGCGCTGCCCGCCTGGTGGTAAGTCGTAACGACGTCTAGCGATTGTGGGCCACTCTCACAACACACAATACTATAGAGAGTGGCCATCAACTTGACGACCTACTGATGTGCCTCTTCACGCTCCGCTTAAAGAACCCAGGGTTATATGTGAGAGGAAACACGTGCACAGGCAGGGCGTTCCAGGCCACTATCGTTCGGCAGAGAAACGAACGTTTAAAACGTTCGGTTCTCGCGAACATGCTCGGTATCCCGTGTGGGATGGCATCTCTGCCCGGCACGCGTTGTTCGGGATCGGAAGGAAGAGGGTGGGATCAGATTGAAGAGCTCTTCAGAACAGGTTACGTCACCCGCAGTAAAGTTCACTAAGGGGTGCTGCACACGGCTAAGATATTATAATATTTTAACTTAAGATACAATATCGCTCGCCATACAATTCAATGGACTATCACACACGACGAAGATAATAAATAATATTTCATATTTTTGTATCTTAAGATGAATTTTTATGGTATAATAGAGATAGAATAAAACCCAAAACAATGGTTTTTAGAACTTTAGTCTGTTTGTCTGAATGTCACGCTAATCTCAGAAACGGCTTAACCGATTAAAATTTTTGATTTGAATTTGCGGTTTAGTTTTCAATCGCTTCGTAAATAAAAAAGTTATGTAGATCTAAAGTAACACGCAGGCGGAGCAACAGCTAGTAAAAAATAAATTAAAAAATAATAACAAATACGTAGGTCACACTATAAGTTTTGCGTAACTTAAAAAATAACATGTTAAAACCAAAATATTATGTTTATTGCTTTTCAAAATACTCTCCTTTACATTTTAAAAATTTTTTCATGCGATCGAACTTTTTTTTAGAACAGGAGGACCACAGATTTGAAGGCATGTTTTCTACATGCTGATGAAAAGTGAAACCTCTCATCAAATCTTTGCTTTTGGGGAAAATACAGAAATCACAGGGTGCTAGGTCGGGGCTATGCGCCGGATGGGTGACGAGTTGTACTTTTTCGGAATGCTAAAAATTACTTTGTTTTGTTGGCCGTGTGTGAAGAAGCGTTGTCATGATGTAGGAGAACGCGGCTTTTGGGTCGTCTTTCGCGGACTTTTTCTAACACCCTGGGTAAACAAATGGTAGAATACCACCCGGCATTAACACTCTTTTGATCTTCAAGTGGAATTATACAGATGGGACCCGTAGCTGAGAAAAAATACGCGATCATTTTTTTACCAACGTTTCTCGCCTGCCTCACTTTTGTTGGCTTGTTCTAATTTTCAAACACCTATTCACAGGATTGCTGTTTTGTTTCGGGTTCAAAACAATAAATCCACGTCTCGTCTCCTGTGACAATGTCATAAACAGCATTAGAATGTCCGTGGTTGTACTTCAGTAGCATCTGTGAGCACCAATCCACGCGAGCCCGCTTCTGCTCCGCTGTCATTTAATGAGGGATCCAACGACAACAAAGTTTCCGAACTTTCAATTCTTCGTGTAAAATTTTCTGGATTTGACTCTTACCAATCCCCAATAGTCCTTGAATTGTCTCATAGGTAATCCGCGGGTTTTCTTCAATTAACCGCTTAACAGTAGCCACATTATTTTCGTTGCCGGCAGTTGAAGGCCGCCCTTCACGAAATTCATCATGTAAAGAAATTCGACCTCTCTCAAATTCAACAAACCATCGCCTCACTGTGCTCAAACAAGGTGCTTCTCTCCCACAAGCATTTTGAAGACGAGCGGCACAGTCTTGCGGAGAGAGTGAACTTTTAAAACCATAAAAAATCATCCAATGCAATTGCAATGTTCGTCCAACATTACTTGGTTGTAAGGGCAAGCAAAACTTTTATATCCTATATACCTAGGTATAGGTAGATACATGTATGTGTCGGTATTATTAAAATTTGAGGACACCTTTCGAAACTATGTGTGCTGTCAATGTACCTACCCACTTAATTGTTTTAGAAAAAAATATAAGTAGATACCTACATACTACTAATTTTAATCAGCTTTTGAGTAGACACTACGAGATTCTTTCTATTTTTCACACTCATTCTGATCTTAACGATGGAGCCTCCACTTCAGCACCAAGGCGTCTTTGTGAATCGTTTGTATTGCAAATCCATTTGAAAAGCAACTTTATTTTCCAAGACACAGTGCATAATATTGGCATATTTAGACACATACTCCAATTATAGTTGAGATGGCGTTGGTATTCAGTAATGAAAAACACACTAGATTGCAACAGTGACACCATTATGAAAAACTTTTATTTTGGTATGAATATCGCGAGAGGTTTGATTTGACGTTCAAATATTGTTTGTTAGCAAAAGCAAAGGTTACTCGTTACTGTGGCTGATAATGAACCTCACGGCAAATAGGTATACATCGCCATATTTAGTAGTAGTGATGGTTGCTCTGAAGCCTAGTTCGCACTGTTTTAGTAATTTAGTAGAGTAGCGTGTAATTTAGTGGCTAAACTACTCGCTACTACACAGAAATCGTTCGCATTACGGTTTAGTACAGTACACAAGTGAGTGGTGGCGGCCACTAATGAACTCGACTAATCAACAGGTTCGGACTTGTTTAGCCGGTGAACCAGTGAGCACGGATGCGTGATGGGAGGCGCTACTCGCCCGAAAAAATAGAGTAAAATGGATTGACTCGACTAAATCATTTACTAAATTACTCGACAAAATTTTTGTAGTTCGCACATATTTAGCTACTAAATTACTCGCTACTCTTCTAAATTACTAGCCTAATGCGAACTAGGCTTGAGAGATAAACTATTTAAACACATGAAATTCCCTTGGGTCCTAAGGGGGCGTATCTACATATCTGTGTTTGGACACCTTTGAGTCAGAGATAAGTAGGAAGTCAGTCACACTTCATAGGGGGCACTTTGGCACCTGCCTACCCACATTTTATCAGACGCTCCGACAATTGTACCTACTCAAAGTGCCAAATCGGGGACCAAAAAGTGGGTGTAGGTATATTATGCCTCTGCCTACCCCTTGGGGGTAAAAGATCGTGATTGAGAACACAAGCTGTTACAATACATACGTAAACAAAAATAAACTCAGCTTAAGGACACTTTAAGTTCACAGTTTACGAAGCTCGTTAAGTAAACCCTGGTCGGACCCCAAGCTTCACCCTAAAAAGTATAGAACTTGGGACCTTTTTAATCCACCTGTACATGTTTTATGATCGTGAACTTTTCCCTACAACAAAAAGTTTTTATCCGTGAACATAACGTTAATGAATGCGCTGCCGTAGGTACTCGCTACCTACCTACTTAGTTTAGTCATTGTTTTAATCTACTCGTATTAAAGCTGACCTCTTTCATTCTTTTGTACCGTGTATGAAGCAGGTGAATATTTAACAAAAGAATTTAACGAGTCAAATGTGCCCGTTTAGATAACGTTTTAGATAAAGTTTTGATGGGTTTTATTCTGTAGACAATAATAAATAGGTAACTAATGTGTTTTGCTTTGCTAGTGAGATACTTAATCAATTAATCTAAAACCTAGTGCAATTTTGACTAGTCTCTTGAACGTAAAAATGTAGGTATATGTAGATAACTGTGGTCTCTGAGTAGTCTAGTACTAGGACTACAGGTCGCGAGGCGTAAGCAGAGCTCAGCAATTTGGGTGAGTGCAGTGTACGTGAACGTATATGTGACCTCTTTTACACACACATGTGTTGTACACACAGCTACAAAAAGAGTTTTTACTAATTAGTTTTTACTAGTTAATGCAAAGCTCCGCTTACGTCTCGCGACCTCTACTTATTACTAGTGTTGGTTATTTATATGCAAAACAATCTATATCAGTAATTTAGATCTTACGCTTAAGCTATTCTTCTTCTATTTCTTATCTATGGCACAAGCACCGCTTCTCCTAAAATTCTTCAAGAAGTTTTCACGTATCCTATCCCCATGGGGACCTATCCATATTGTACTTGTAATAATATTAGTCCAGTATTTAAATCTATCGTCGTAGTATCGTATTACCTACATCCATTTTTGAGGTCCGATAAAACCATAGATAACCTATGGATAAAACACACAAATTAGTGTAAAGATCACGTTTGTTTAGCAACGATTAGATTTAAATTTATTGGATAAAAATACTTACTGTACTTTTCCACTTCTTTAAAATTTATTTTTACTGACCAGTTTCGCCTCGCGACATCATCAGATACCATAATAAAACCACATCTCAGATTAGATTAAAGATGTTGTTAACTTTAAGGTCACCTGGCAGAAAATGCCATAGAAAATTTCGAGCACAAAGTTATTAAGTAGGTACCTACATCTTCTCTACATATTATAAGTCCTCGGCAGCGTCTGTCTGTTTCTTCGCGATAAACTCAAAAACAACTGCTCCGAATTTCATGCTGCTTTCACTAATGGATAGAGTAGTTCTCGACGAAGGTTTTAGTATGTAATTTGTCCCGGGCGAAGCCGTGAGCGTCCGCTAGTAAATAATAACAACAAGCAATAACAAGTTAAGATACCAATGTTCTAAATTCCAAATGTACGTACTACCGTTTTCCAGTTTTGACCTGTGTGGTTGGAATTTATCATGTTCAAATACACGACCAAATACGGTAAGGGTAACATCGTACAGCAAAACAGCTAAAAATATACATTGATGTGGTATTAAGGGTATCGATTCGAAACCGGGCATTAGGTGATTTACATCGTAGCCTACGTAATTCGTTGCCCTGACGGACGTCCAGTATAAATCAACGTTGGACCCCTGCTAACCGGGCATTTATCTCAGTTCTACGATAAAAAACTACGGCGCCGTAAGAGAGATGTGCGACGGATACATTGCTGTGATTATTTGCTTTCCGCGAGATTGAACCGAGAGGTAGCGCCATTTTGCATTGCAAGGTTTTCAATGTATTTTTTACAAATGTTTTCATTTCTACTATGTAGTCGTTTATTTTCGGTTATTTTTTTAAAATTGATTTTGGTATGTCATTAATGTATATGTAGCAACATCGACTCAGGCCGCTCTTAGGATGGGTGACCATTTCTTAAGACATTGAGACCCCTCCGTGCCTCGGAGAGCACATATGTTACGGCTAATACCCGTAGTGCGGCTGCACCTAGTTTTAGCCGGTTAGAACTAGGTGTAGCCACTTACTCTTGGTTAAACCTAGTATGGGTAGGTTTGGTTAAGTTTAAACTGTGACCGACACGCACGAGCCGAGTGAGCGAAGCGAGCGGTGCCGCGGTAGCGGCCGGCGAGTGCCAGAAACTTGCATTAATGAAAAAAAGAGATTTCTCCCAGGTGAAAGTGACAACTGGACCTAGTTGTAGCCGGCATGATGAAGGCTAGACCTAGTTTTACCCGAAAACAATCGGCTCGTACTAGGTTTAACCAAGAGTAAGTGGCTACACCTAGTTCTAACCGGCTAAATCTAGGTGCAGCCGCACTTCGGGTATTAGCCGTAATATATATAATGAATAATAGGGGCCAAGAACACTACCTTGAGGAACACCGTATGGTACACATTGTCTATTAGAAGTGTGAATTTATTGAATTTTTGATCCAGGACTAATTCTACTAACTTCGGTAACTTGCTCTCTTTTCCGAATAGGATTGAAGCAACTGTAACACTTATTTATTTACTTTTACCGAAATAAGTTTCATGATACTTATGAATTGGTGGTAGAGTCTTGCTTTTACCAGCATAAATTGGCACTATTACCACGCACTGACTTGAGACTTGTACTGCTGAAATTATATGGGTATGTAACTTCGGTCCTTGCTGTTGTAATTTAGGTTCGGATTACAGAATAGTAACGTGAATAGAATGGTCCAGTATTGCGTGGGACCGACAAACACTAGTTATTGGGAAAATCAGGGTCTACTGGCACACGTAAGATACCTACCGTGTTTCTTAAGTAAATTTGAAATGGAGAGCTAACTAAAAGCACACAATAGGTACCTGCTTCTCTTTTTTTATGTCCAACAGAAAAATGATACAACTGAACCAAATATCAACATGTAAATAAAAGTCATGTAACCTCCACTGAAGATAAATAGTAGGTAGTTGACCATAGAAATATTTGTCGTGATCGTAACGAAGTAGGTACTCGTACTATACCCACCTGTATGGTTATAAAAAAATATGTAAAACATCTAAATAAGTTCAATTTATATCTGACATTCACGTAAAAGTTGCCATTATAAATATTGTTAAAGGAAGAAAGATTATCCTTAAGTATTCGTCGGCACAACCCTTGGGGACTTTTCATATTAAGATTCATTGACATTTTTTCACAGTCTCCCTTCAGTTAAGTAACGCAAAAAGATTGTAACATCGAGTATAATATTCATGGAAAGGCATAATTTAATTCTCTGAGACAGTCCTGTGCCGCTCAGCTCGTTTGAGATTAGACTCGTGTCTCGTAGAACGAATAATGAAGGAAAAACGCTTCCAAAATATGAAATTATGGAGCCACGAATGATTTTTCTTCACTTGTTCCAGAAAATAATTGCATGCCATTCGTGTTTATCTTAAGCCTAAAAAGTAATTACTGAGATCAAAAATGTAGCGTATTTACATGCCGTACCATTAATAAATTAAAAGTTTTGGTCTTGTCGGTGGAGTAGCCAGCTGGTTTCTTCTCTCCGACTAACCACACCTTATTCGACCCAACTTTTACTTTAACGTTTTCCTTGGCCGATAATTCTTCCTCTCTCATTATTAGCACGTACCATCCACAGATCCGAGCCATTTTCCAACCCAGTTCAGGTCAGGTTTCCAGAGTACCTACCTGCGATGCGGTAGAACTCGGATGTTTTCCGAGAAGCGACTGCTCCGCAAGCCATTAGCGATATCAAAGTTCTATCTATAGTTAAATCAGTCGAATTTTGTTTTAAGCCATAGACAACCTCGTATGACAACCGGGACCTCGTATCGTGCTCTCCGAAGTAGGTATCCCAAGACCAACCTGGCTAAATGTTGCTTTAAATTCGTATGTCAGAACACGATTCTGACTTACTTATCATAGATTTGTTAAAGTTGTGTAAAGTTAAGAGGTTATAAACTTTATAATATTCCAAAATATGACGATAAAATCTGTGAGTTTCCTTAAAACCGAAAGCACCCAAACCGCAAGTGAACAAACATCGCAGAAAAGGGTTGACTCTGACATGACATTTACAGGTTAACTCAATTATTTTCTATGCAGACCTCCAGTTAATTTCTTTGAGGGTTTAGAAGTCTAATCTTTGAGATCTGACAACTTTGGAAGGGTTAATTAATACTCTATTGTGGCTTCAGGGTTTTGAAGACATTTCATGAAAGGAAGTTTGTTTATTTCATCGTCAAAATGGCGAGCTTGAAATTAATTTGGTTTTGTTTTTTTATTACAAAGAAGTAGGTGCTTATTAATTTCACTTTGGTTACTAAATGTCAGACTTTCTTATGTAAATGACTATAAAAAAACTATCTACGTACCCACTTTATATGATTTTATAAATTAATAATTATAAAAATATTAGGTATTGTGAAAATAGACTACACAAATATGGGAAATAATGTTTTAGAACCTTCAATTATACTCATAAAATGCTCCTTATTTAGCGAATCGATATATCTCGTTCCCTGTCACACAATGTATTCTATTTTCAAATTCAAACGAAATTCCTTCTCGTCGTAGCTATTCAACATTTGAGTGGTAATCTGTAATCAAATAAGAGCAATTTCACAATAACTCTGAAGAGTATTTTTTTATTTCTGTCAATGATCAATTGACTGATCCGGCCGCGTTTTATCCCGCGCCAAATTAGATTTTCTCCTAACAATTTAAATTCGCTGGATTTCTTCCATATCGTTTTATTGTGTTATAGAATCTAAATTTAATATATAAAATATTAAATTTAGATTAGAATAGAGATTAAAGTAAAATGTACCTATGTTGTATGTCAGTATCAGCTAAGACATGGTGAAATATATTAAAAATAAATACGAATTGGATATGGATGTAGCAATGGGCGACGAAATGTTTTTTTGCTGACACAACATCATCTAGCCCAAACTAAGCTATAAGCTTGTGCTATGAGATCTAGACAACTGATAAACATACTTATATATTTCTAAATACATACATAGAAAACACCCAAACTCCGAAACAAACATTTGTGGATCACACAAATATTAGTTAGATTCGACCCGGGAATCAAACCCGAGACTCCGGAGTCGAAAGCTGATGCACTAAGTACCGTCCATGCCACCGAAGCAGTCGAAGTAAGTATGTTTATAATGATTTTTCTGTAATTTCTGATTAGTGTACAATAAAGATGAAGTATTCTAATCTAATCTAACTTAAAAATTAGTGGCCCAACTTTAAACATTATTTCACCATTAGAATGCTAATATTAGCCCTGAGTAACATAGGCTATGTTAATTACCTACTATATTGACAAGTCGCGATTGTCCTGCGATTGCGGTGCCCCATAGTCCATGTCGCACTCCGAACACCCAACAATGTCGCTCATTATTTTTTTTTAATTCCGCGGCCCAAGGCCGCGGCCGCTCTAGCGTCTGTTGCAGGCCGTCTTTGGTTACAAGCAGAACGTGTTTCCAGTGGCGCGGTGACTTATTTAGTTGTACCTTGAGTGAATTCACAGTTCACACTTTGTTTATTTTGTGTTTAGAACAATAGAAATTGTTTTGTAAGCCTATATACTCTGTTGCATTAGGGGTTCCGCTGTAAAAATAGATTTAGATGTGAAATAAATAATTTAAAAAAAAATGTCTCACTTGCTCTCTTGCCCACTGTACCCTTCCACCTGCACTGTCGAGGACTTATGTGAAACAACGGACAACGCTGTGCTCGTGGCCAATTATTGGGCTGGGAAAATCTAGCACGAAAGAAAGATTGGTAGCCATTGACTCTAAAAAAGAAGAAGATTACCTACTAGAAATACTATACGTGCGAAGCCGGGACAAGTCCGCTAGATTAAGTATTCTAATATTATAAAGAGGAAAGATTTGACTGTTTGTTTGCATAAAATAGGGTCCTTAATAGAAACGTGGACAATACTAGCATAATATGAAAAGTAGAAAGATAATTAAAATTAGTGAACGCAAGTAAAGGACAGAAAGTATACTTTAACATAGATAACCACATAATAATTATTATACCAGAAATTACAAAGGTATTACACCATTTTGAATATCATATAAATTATAATATCATATGAATTTCACTATTAAACTACTTGACCGTCACTGGAAGCTTTATAATGAGAGGGCACTTCCGTTTCCGTCGATTTTACGTCATTTATGCCAGTTTTAGTACCAAATTCACTCGTTCTTTGGCGCCACTGGCGGTCGCGCGCCATTTTATTTCTTAAAATTTGTCGCGGGACTTCTTGCTCATTGGCGTTTCGTATTCCGTCGAAGACACTTGTACAAAGAGCTCTTTGCAATTATAAGTACAAATAGTCTAAAATATAGTGATAGTAAAAAGTAACATAGGTACTTATATTGTGCAGTTTGTAAAAAAGTTACTTCAAGTCAATTTGAAGAGAAAACCTGTGAGTACTTTTATTCTTCTAGTATTGTCTCAGTACGTGATCATTATAGTTTTAACGGATTTTCCGTTCGGATCACTGCTTAATATTGAAATACGACCAGTTTTTTCATTATTATTTATAATATTATTATGTGGGTACCATTTATATGCATGAGAAAATCATGTAATTTATAGATTGTTTAAGTATGCATTGGACTATTTCTTTATATCAAATAATAGTATGTGCTTTCTACCTTCACTTAAATAATAAAACTTGTTTTTTAGCAAAATCATTCCTCAATCTATATAATGTTATAGTAGGTTTACCGTTTCTTTTTCGTAAATGTACTTACGAAATATTATAACTTAATACTAAATGCTTACAGTACATAATGGGAGATCATAATAGCAACTCTGATGCAGAGTCTCCGGTTATAACGAGACAGAATAAATCAAACAAACGGAAGCGGGACAGCTCTAGTAGTAGCAGCTCAAGCAGTAGTTCCTCTAGCTCTTCGGATTGTTCTATTAAAAAACGCTCTCGTCGTAATCGCCGAAAGCAAAACAAGCGCAAACGGCGGTCGGAGAAAAGTATAGACAAACTTGTTAAGGAAGTAGGTGACCTACGTGAGCGTATTATTACAAATAATATTCATGGTTTTCCTGACGAGACATCAATCAATTCTCAAGTAAGTGGTGATCTCTATGATAGCCTTGACTATAGTAACCAAAATAGTGTTTTTAACGAACAGTGTATTAATCAAGATTCTTTAAATACAAAAGATTTTACTTTGAATATTGAAACAAAACTGAAGGAACCATCAGTTCCTAAAGCTTCAGATACCTTCTTAAAAATGTTAGTTGATGTTCAGCGCCTAGGCAGCACATCTTGGTCTGAAGTAAGATATGCTGATACACAAAAGTTATATAACCATACCCCAGGGTTTATAGCCTTGGAAACCAACGAAGAGATTAAAGTATACGATACCGTACGTCATTTAACACATGCTGACAAATCTTATGCCGCTTTAACCTACTGCATTCTTAAACAACAAGTATCGCTACAAGATAGTATTCGTAATCTGATCTCCTGGGCAAAGAATACAGATATTACTTTCGATAACCTTAATGAGAAGGTAGATGAATTATTTCAAAACGGCGACTACAGTAAAATATCTTCGGATTTGTTACAAATGGTTTGCGGTCACCCAGCCGAGGCCGTCGAAATGAGACGAGAAACAATCACTAGTCAAGTTCGTGAACCAGTGACAAAGGCATTTTTGAATAAAATACCACCATCAACATTGAACATTTTTGATCCCACACAGTTCTCGACAGCCTTAGAAAAAACTGGTGGTGTGCGCAAAGTATTTTGGCCTACTAAAACCAATAAAGTCTTTCACGAGCAAAACCTTACGCATCTAATAATGGCCCCTCGCGGGGGTCAGGTGCATATAAACAAATAGTTCCGTCGCGCGGAACTCATTGTCACTATACGTTTCAAGAACCAGGTGTGCCTGTGCATGTACAGCATACCTATAATAATCCACCCTCGCGGGGCGGATATCAACATCCCAACCGTACATACAGAAATCAAGGTCAACACTCGAGCAATCGGTACGACCAATACAAAGCCTCAGGCAGAGAGTCATTTCATAACAAAAGTTCACGACATAGCCATGGAAATGACAGAGGACGGTCAAATACCCCCAGAGGTTCTGGAAGTAACCAGAACAACAAACGTCACAAACAATGACTTCAATATTTTCCGAGCGGGCCAGTTAATACTTTTTCAACCCCAGTGGAGAAAAATGGGTGCTCCAGAAATATTACTAAAATTGATTCGGGGGTATCGCATACCCTTTGTCCAAAAGCCACCTCTTGTTTACCCCAATCTTACCAACTGGCCATCTCAAACTCCAATTTCAGAAGAAATGACTACTATTGTGGCGACAATGAAGGGTCAAGGGATCCTAAAAGTTGCTCAACACTCGCCCAGTTTTATCTCCCCTCTCTTTCTGGTACCGAAACCCGATGGGTCAGCCCGTCCAATATTCAATCTCAAGGCACTGAACACTTATGTGAAAGCAACGCCGTTTCACTTAATAAACATGTATCGCATTTCGGACTTCCTACAACCACAGGACTGGATGTGCAAAGTAGACCTGTCACAAGCCTATTTCCATTTACCAATATCTCAGTCACACAGGCGATTTCTGCGCCTCATATACAATCAAGAATTACTAGAAATGACCTGTCTTCCGTTCGGTCTCAGTACGGCTCCAAAAACATTTTCCAAGTTAACAAATTGGGTTGCCCAAATAATACGAGAACAATGGAACATGAGAATAATTGTATACCTGGACGACTATTTAATAGTACACCAGGATGCCCTCATATTACGAGATCAGGTCAAAGTTGTAGTAAAAATATTACAATTTCTAGGATGGCAGATAAATTACGACAAATCAATTCTTTCTCCTCAAAAGAGCATAACCTATTATTTGGGAATAGAGTGGAATACTTGGGACAATCAGAAATCACTACCCCAAGAAAAGGCCACTGCAATAATCATAAAAATAAGTCGAACACTCGAACTAGGCAAAATGACTCTAAAGGACTTACAGAAAGTAATCGGTCTTTTAAATTTTGCAAGTTTTGTTGTCCCTCGAGGCCGACTCAATCATCGACAGTCGCTAATGTTCATGAGTTCAATGTCAAAACTATCAACAAAAACATACCCGTTACCTCAAAACGTTCGCATGGAACTACAGTGGTGGATGCAAAATTGTCTAGTATCAACACCACTACATTATTCACCTCCGAAACATTTCTTGACAACAGACGCATCAAATCAGGCATGGGGAGCACAACTAAACGATCTAGCTCTGTCGGGAACGTGGTCACAAGAGCAACAAAAGCTGCATTGCAATCAAAAAGAAATGCTAGCTATACTATATGCACTACAGAATCAAATTCACTTAATTCGGAAGAGCTCGATTCTTATACAAAGCGACAATATGACAGTGGTCAGTTATTTACAGAAAGAAGGAGGTACGAAGTCCTTACCCCTGATAGAGACAACTTACAAGATTCTGAATCTATTAGATCAACATCAAATACATTTCAGCATTCACCATCTACCGGGCAAGTACAACAACCATGCCGATCACCTATCCCGCCATCGCGATCCACCAGAATGGCACCTAAACCGTCATGTGTGGAAACTGTGTTTGCCAAGTGGGGAACACCCTTCATAGATCTGTTTGCCTCTGCAAAAGCTCACGTAGTTTACAATTACGTTTCCCGAGATCTGAACGACCACCAAGCCCTATTTCACGATGCATTCAGCGTCCCATGGAACTATCCACTTGCGTGGATATTCCCGCCACCATTCCTAGTACCGAAAGTCTTAGCACACCTAAATCAATCAACAGGAATATATCTATTTGTAGCACCTCGGTGGCAGAAGGTATTTTGGCGTGCGGACCTCAAGGCTCGAGCTCTGGCTGCACCATTAACCCTGAGGAACCTAAATATGCATCTGATCGACACATCAACGGGACTCCCACCACCACAAGTCGAGAATCTCACTCTGAAAGTTTGGAAATGTGGGGGTGGTCTGAGGCGATAGGTTCATTGAACCCTGAGCAAAAATCGCTGCTTAAAAATACTTGGCGAAAATCAACTATAAAAACCTACGAAGCAGCTTGGAAACGTTGGATATCATGGTGTAAGGACAAACGTGTTGACATCAGTACGCCAACGGGCTCACAGCTAGCGAAATATTTGTGTGATTTATATTTAATTCATAATTTATCTTACAATACAATACTATTACATAAATCTGTAGTAGCTACATTATGTAACGTAGAAATGTCAAGTCAATTAAGTTCCCATGTTCTAGTGAAACATGTCTTAAAATCCATTTCCTTAAAAAATCCAAAGACACCCAAAGCACCTATTTGGGATGTTAGTAAATTAATTTTATATTTAAGTAAATATAATATAGATATAAATAATAGTTTTCAAACATCACGTCATACTGCGATTTTATTATTACTTTGTTCAGGCAGGAGAATACATGACCTAACATTACTTAGTATAGATTCTGACCATTGCATTAGGTCAGATGATAATATAATATTCTGGCCGCAATTCGGCTCTAAAACTGATAGCAGTAATCATAGACAGTCCGGTTGGAGGTTGCTTTCTAACTCTGATGACCGAAATTTAAATCCAGTTTTCTGGATAGAAAGAACTATATCAATGTTAAACGAAAGACGTAACACTTCACAGTCACATATGTTATTTATTACACTGAGAGGTGTACCTAAACCCGCATCACGCACGGTCATTGCAAGTTGGATAAAAAACTTATTTAAGGAGGCTGGTATCTCAGGTAGCCCTGGTAGTACTCGTTCTGCGGTCGCGTCCAAGAGTTGGTTAGACAACTGTCCTCTTGATGAAATACTGGCTCGTGGTAATTGCCAATCAACTAATACCTTTAAAACATACTATAGGCGTGAAATAAAGGATAATGTTGATTCATGTTCTGATGTGTCTCAACTATTCAAACCGATTAACTAAATACATTAAAGATCGTAATTATGATATAATGTTTTCGTGAATTGTCTTTTTTGTTGTTTATTGTTGATGGCTAGAATTGTAATCATAATAAAATTGATTAAATACATAATAAAATTGTTTTTTGTTAAGAAGTCACATAGATGATACATAATGTCCATTCCACTTGGCGCCACCAGGCGATAACAAACAGGCTCTCATTATAAAGCTTCCAGTGACGGTCAAGTAGTTTAATAGCAGCGTTTTACCTGAAATAAAACTCATATTAAAATACTTACCTCACTGGAAGCTTTCAGTTTACGGCTGCCTGGTGCAATAATGAGCCAATGAGCAAGAAGTCCCGCGACAAATTTTAAGAAATAAAATGGCGCGCGACCGCCAGTGGCGCCAAAGAACGAGTGAATTTGGTACTAAAACTGGCATAAATGACGTAAAATCGACGGAAACGGAAGTGCCCTCTCATTATAAAGCTTCCAGTGAGGTAAGTATTTTAATATGCGTTTTATTTCAGGTAAAACGCTGCTAATATGTGGCTAGTAGTAGCTATATTATCGCCGACTTTCTATCCCAGTAGTGTGTTCCCGTGGGCATTGGGAAACTAAATCACGAGGGTAGAGCCTCGGTAATCAACTAGTTTAATATAAATTGGATATTATTAAAGCAACAAATTGCGAGCACAAAAGCGAAACGAAAAGTAAACGGAGAATAAATCAAAATGCTTTATCGTAGGTAATATCATCCAAAAATCCTACAATTAATGATACAAACCTGAGGAATTATTAAAAACAGTCACCGTATTTTGTGGCAAATATTGTATGGTGATAAATTTAAAAGTGTCTTCCCGCAATTTTTCACGTAAATTCATAATGTATTTTGTATTTTCACGTTGTTTGTTGTGTTTTTGTCCATATAAATGTCATTTCAGTCGACACTCCGCGGGAGTCGTTTTAATTTTCCGCTACGTTTTAAATTTATACGTTTCGACCTGTGCAGGTAACTGGGTTCGTTTATCTACATAATTTTTTTAAATTCCATAGGTTTTAAGAAAGAAATTATAAATAGATCACAAAAACTAATGTCATCGGCAGGAGTCGAACCCACGGCCTTTCCCTAACAGAGGGAATGCTCTGACCACTGAGCTACGATGACCATTACCGACAGGACTCCTGCCGACGACATCAGTTTTTGTGACCTATTTATAATTTCTTTCTTAATATTTTAAGAATAGTTTAAGCAAACTCATTGCTTTAAAATACAAAAAAAAAAATCCATAGATTAGTATGTGAAAAATATTTTTTCAAACTTCAAAACAAAATCTGTGATTTTGGTTTACCTTTTTCTGTTTCTGTATTAGATGGGTAATATTCGGAGTTCGAAGTTCGGTCGCCGGAACGAAGTTTCTCTATTCTTTAATAGCCTAATCGCATCAGGCAGCGATCGGCGAGCAAATAAGTATTTTTAAATTTGGTACAATACAGCGGAAGGCGGATTGTCATAAATCTCAAGATTCCGTAATGTGACAATACAGGTTTAGAATTCTATAAATAAAAAATGGATCCCCGATGTGATTTGGGTTAAATCACATTGGGTAAAATAAATTGTCTTTAAATCTTTTTCTGCTCCTTTTTCTTATAATCTATACATATAAATAAAAATGAATCGCCGTTCGTTTGTCTCGCTAAGACTGGAATGGGTGGACCGATTTGGCTATTTTTGGTTTTGAAATATTCATGGAAGTTTAGGGAAGGTTTGAAAGGTTTCTTTTTGTGGCGGTACGAACTTCATGTCGTCTCTCAAAGTTTAAACCTTCCCTAAACTTCTAAAAGTATTTCAATTCCATCGTGAGGTCACACCTCGATGTCAACACTGCGAAGTTTCGGACGACGACACCGCACCCCACACTTTGGTGGAGTGCTCAGCGTGGGCGAGTCAGCGCCGGGACCTCGTAGTGGGTCTGGGTGTGGATATCCTCTCGCTGGAAACCATGCTTCAAGCAATGGTCTCCAGCGCGAGTAGGTGGAACGCGGCCGTGTGCTTCTGCGAGCAAGTCATGCTCGCGAAGGAGGCGGCCGAGAGGGAGAGGGAGTGTACCCTCCCCGCTGAGTTCCGCAGTCAGCAGCCAGGGCACAGCAGACTCATCTACGCCCAGGACCATCGACCTCCATGATCGGGGCCTGAGGACGGCGGGGTAGCCACCCACCGTCCTTACAAAAGCAGGCTAGAAGGGTTGCGTGCTGCGGGGCTTTTTTCCCACAGCAGATTCGACGCGGGATTTTCATTCCGACCAACCCCTGAAGAGGCCACACCGGTGGCTAAAGTCCGCCGGGCGCCACTGGAAATGCCTTCAGTGTCACCAGAGATGCCCGCAGCAATGGATATGGGAGAGGTCTCGGTCTCGCGGAATTAAAAAAGAAAAAGATCCCGTACCGTATAGTTGAATACTTGAATTTGTTAAAACATACTGGAAAAAGCTCGATATGAAAAGCAATCATTATTGTAAATTTATTTTTATCGGTATTAATTATCATAAATAAACATAATAGTTATGGTATTATATTAAGCTTACTCTAACGTACCTAGGCTACTAATGAATCCATAATAGTCAAAGTAATGTTCCATAGAACTTAATATAAATCGAATTGTATTAATGAACGAACACCCACGTCCAGTGGTAATGGGAACAGTGCAAACGCATTAGTGCATCGTTAACAAAACGATTGTGCCGGTACCAATGTATCGGAAATTTGAAGAAATGGCGCGTTAGCTGGACGACCTGATGGGTGTTGTAAATGTATTTCAAACATACGAGTACTCTATATTTTTGTATTACAAAGCATTGAGATTGCTTAAACTATTCTTTAATATTAACACCGACACCGACGCGGGATAAAACCCAACCCCAACGACGCGGGATTTTCATTCCGACCAAACCCCCGAAGAGGCCCCTCAGGTGGCCAAAGTCCGCCGGGCGTCCACTGGAAATACCTTTGGGTGTCACCAGAGACCCCGCAGCAATGGACATGGGAGCGGCCGCGGTCTAGCGGAATTAAAAAAAAAAGCCGTTGAATCAACTGGTAGAGCCTGTATCCTGCTGCTCTCCACTAGTTTCTATTGGAGTTTAATTAAATATCAAGCCTATTCTTGAATTGATTTACGTTTTCTGCAGATGTCACTTTGTCCCGAAGTTTGTGCTTATATGGATTATTGTGTGACAAACTAGTCCGCAACTTTAGATGAGTCTTAGATGAGTGTTCTCATTGCGTAAATATATCACAAAAACTGAAATATCATCGGCGGGACTCGAACCCACGGTCTTTCCCTTACAGGAGGAATGCTCTAACCAACTGAGCTACGATGACCTGGTAGTGGTCATCGTAGCTCACAACAAATCCAATTTCTGCTTCATATTATCATAATTTTCAGATCGCTCTATTAAGGTTAGCGTTGGTTCCACCTACCGGAATTCTACCGAACTACGGTACCTACCAATGTATCGTGTTACACGCCACCAAATACGAGTACTCTTATTGAGCGGAGCTCCCATGGAGCAGGTTAAATGTAAAATGTTCGGATGTTCGTTTCTCAGCAACCTCTTGACCGATAATTATTTTTTTTCACCTAAATGAATAGCTGATTTCAATTAAGGTCGTGACGAAGCTCAAATATTCAATTTATTTACAAAAAAAAAGAATAAAAAAAAAACTCTTCGCTCAATACGAAGCCGCGCACTGTTTACAGCAGCGTAGCTTTACCTAGTAGGTACTTTGAAATGGTGAACTTTACGCTTCATCGATGTAGGTACCTATCTTGTATTGCTTATAAGTAGATATCTTAGATCGAAAACCAAGTAAATAATGAGATGAGATATTTTCATTGTTATTTTTGACCATAGAAATGCCCGTCTGTCCATCCTCGGCTTTCCTCCCTAATAGATCGGGCTACAAATATAAAAACTTTGCACGGATATGTGTATTTACCACGCCGTCTAAGTGTTAAGATCACTTTTTTTTGGTACTTCACCTACACGCGTATAGTAGTGGTGTTTTTTTTCTCTCACGTTTATCCCGTAGTGTGGGGTATTACTAGAAAGGTCTTTTAAAAACATAAAGAGGTTGCTAAGATGAATTTTCGATTGATATGTCCATTTCCGAAATATTTAACTTTAAATAGTATTTTTTTTGTTAAAACAGAGAGTCCCCTCTCTAAAAGCTAAATGGGAGGCTCGTTAGATCTGAAAAAAATCATGATGGTAGTCCCAATCAACTTTGAACGAAAACTGTAAAGCTTTGTTAGTTCAGGAGTTATTATAGGTGACTACGGAACCCTATTCTATGTGTGACCCGGCCGGTTTTTTCTTTTTACTAGATACAGACCTACGTTCAACAGTCTGAATATTACCTATCTGAAACAATATTATGATAAAACCTTCAACGAATCATTCACCTGTAAAAATAAATCATAAAAAGTATTAAAATAATGAAAACGACGGCTTTTTTGGGAGACATTGTAGCGCTTAAATTAAAAATCATGAAAATTGACGGGCGCACTGAAAACATATAAATCTGAAGGCTAGCGGAAAATTAAAAAGGTTCCCGAGGCGCTGAGGCGGTCGCCGCCTGTCGTTTTGTATGGCGTCGATTATTCCCGGGAATAATAAACCAATCTTTTCATTGGTTTATAAAGCTATCAGTCTTTTTGGATTGGAATTCCCATTGCACGTTTCTTTGTTGTATGATGGAATCAAATTAATTGATGAAATTTACTGATGAGCGGAACTTTTTTTTTTGTGAGTAGAGATTAAGGTTATGTGATGATGTTAATCTTTTTTAAATTAGGAGTATATTATTCAGTTCGTCAGGAAACAACCGAAGCACAGATTAATAAATAGTTATGACCGAAGTAGCACACAGCTACATTGTTCGTGTTGCGTAGCAGTGTTTCAAAGGTTTCGTAGCGCAGTAGACACGGCGCGTAACTTAGTATAATTGTAGATATGTGTTATATATTTAGTTAAAGTACCTATAATCTTTTTTACTTGACTTTTTGGCCTGTGTTTTTGGACGCCCCGGGTATGCACAGCTCAGAAGGATAACTCGCATTCTTTTAGGCCTTTAATCTCCAATCTCCAATCCAACAGTTACTTTATTGAGATTGTACTTATAGTAAGTTTTAGTTGTACACACTGAAATTTTCAAGGTTCACAAGGCTCTGGGGGGGACTCCGGAAAATTGCAAACATAAACTTTCTAATCGACTTATCTTTTATTCCCTATCTTCCAAGATACAGGCCATTAGCTTTGTAATGGGGGGGATGTAAGAAATTTATTTTATCATCTCTTGGCACGTGATGTCTTAGTTTTAGTTGCCAGACGTTTGTTGTACACCCGCTTGATTTATTACACTCATAATTTAAAAAGATTTCGGTTTTGATATTAAAATGTAATTATTGATACAAGAATGTTGCGAGGAGATTGATGAAAATTATTTTTTTCAGTAACTTTTTTACATATTTCCGTATTTTCTTTATTCGTTTTTAAGTGAGTTCATTATTCATGCTACATCTGGAAGAATTTAAGAAATAAGAACATAAATTCTTTAAATTTTCGTCGTTAGAGAGAATATCTACAAGCCTCGTTTATTTTTGTATTTACAATCTCCTTCTAATTGAGCTCGTAAGTTTCAAGGTTACTTACTCTGTGGGGAATTTCCTAGGCTCGTAGTCGTCTGTCTTGACTCTTGACGTCATCTGACACATACAATTTCTATAAATTTACTGTAATTACTTGCTTGTCTAAATAGATTTTGACTGCGACTGCTTCGGTGGCGTGGTCGGTAGTGCATCGGCTTTCGACTCCGGAGTCTCGGGTTCGATTCCCGGGTCGAATCCAATATTTGTGTGATCCACAAATGTTTATTTCGGAGTTTGGGTGTTTTCTATGTCTATGTATGTATTTAGAAATATATAAGTATGTTTATCAGTTGTCTAGATCCCATAGCACAAGCTTATAGCTTATTTTGGGCTAGATGACGTTGTGTGAGAATGTCCAACTATATTTATTATTTATATTTATTTCCCCGTTCCCATTGAAACTACTTAAAATTTTAGTTCGTGTAAATAGAATTTCCAAGTATTTCTGTTGCGAAATGGCTCGCTGATATTTATGGCATTTTGTATGTTTGATAGGTAAGTGAATAGACCATAACATTTAGTACTTTATTCCCCAATTATTGACATGCCAACACAGCGTTCAGATACCGAAAATATTGTATATTCAGTTAACACAGTTGCATGTTAACAAAAAATATTGGTTGTGGAAATGGGTTGTGGGAAGCTTTACCGTTCTATTTTTAAATTGGTTGTCAGTTTTCTTATGAAATTTTAAACATTTACATTATCGTAACGAAGTTGTAAAAAAATTGGTCGGTACATTAAAGATAAGTGCTCAAAAAAAGTAACTGAGGAGAGGCTAAGTAAATATATGATTAGGTTGTATATTTTTTTTGAAAGAAGAAAGCTTCAGACCCGGTGTAGGTGTTCTTTTTATAGCTCTGTTTCAAGTAGGTATAAATTTATGTGCACTATCAATTAAGCTAGTGGGCGTAGCCTCGGGCAACTGCTAGTCTACTCTAATATTGTTCCTACGATGCTCAGCTAGATGTCAAATGAAATGCAGTTGACTGTATAAACTGGTATATTTCTTGACCGTGTACAATATGGCGTTTTTTTTTTTTTTTTTTTTTTTTTTTTATATTTGGTTCGCCAAATTGACGGCGCCCGCCTGGTGGTAAGTCGTGACGACGTCTAGCGATTGTGGGCCACTCTCACAGCACACATTACTATTGAGAGTGGCCCTCAACTTGACGACCTACTGATGTGCCTCTTCACGCTCCGCTTAAAGAACCCAGGATTATATGTGGGAGGAAACACGTGCACAGGCAGGGCGTTCCAGGCCACTATCGTTCGGCAGAGAAACGAACGTTTAAAACGTTCGGTTCTTGCGAACATGCTATCCACTGTGTGGGGGTGGCATCTCTGCCCGGCACGAGTCGTTCGGGATCGGAAGGAAGAGGGTGGGATCAGATTGAAGAGCTCTTCAGAACACTCGCCGTGGTAAATACGGTAGAATGCGGCCAAGGAAGCTATTGTTCGGCGCTGAGCTAGCGGCTCAAGGCTTCCCGTTACCTCCGGACAACCAATAATACGGATAGCCCGTCGCTGCATAGCGTCGAGAGCGTCCAGCAGATACTTCGCGGAGCCGTCCCAGAGGTGAGAGCAGTATTCGACGCAGGGTCTAATCTGCGTCTTGTACAGCAGACACCTCTGGTCCGGTGTAAAGAATCTCTTTACCTTATTCAGTATTCCTAGTTTCCGTGAAGCTAGCCCTATACATCTTTCGATGTAGTTTTTATTATTGAGCTCTCGACGAACGTCTATGCCAAGGATATCAAGGTTGTCCTTCATTGGTAATAATGCATTCTGAAGAGAGGGTAGGGGGCGTTAATATTGAGAAGTATATAACAAACGAGCGTGTTGCCTCATGATCGAATGAGTTGTGTCATATGCACATGCACAAGCGCTGCGGTGAGCCGAACGGTCCCCGACGACGGCCGATGTCTAGCGGAGACGCCCGAACAAATATTAAAAAGATTTGATTGTTTGGTTGCATTGAATTGGATTCATAACTACAAGAAATGATTTTGAAAATTCTTTAACTAATATGCTGTAACAGGAGTATAACACTAGTTTACCGGGCACTAATAACCACCCTGTAATTCAAACCAAAATTCCAACTTCTCAGCGTGGGTGAGTCAGCGTCGAGACCTCGTTGTGGGCCTGGGCGTAGACACCCTCTCGCTGGAGACCATGCTACGAGCCATGGTCTCTAGCGAGAGCCAGTGGAACGAGAGCCAGGCAAAGTGTGCGGCGAGGACGCCGCAGACGTGACTACGCCCAGGACCATCGACCTCCATGATCGGGGCCTGAGGACGATGGATTAGCAACCCACCATCCTTACAGAAGCAGGCTAGAAGGGCTGCGTGCTATGGGGCTTCACCCCACGCACGCCTTCACTCACCGACGCGGGGTAACACCCGACCACCACGCAGCTGCCACACATGTGGCCAAGGTCCGCCAGGCGCCACTGGGTATTATTAATGATGCGCAGTTTTAGCAACTAATTCAGTCACTTGAAACACGGCTATCTTGTAGTAGACGTAGCGACATAGCGTTATGAAAATAGTAATGAAAGCGGAAGAACTTTGACACCCGCAAGAAGTTTGGCATTTATAATATTATAATTAGTTAAATTCATTAATTCCCTTTTTGTTATTCATACACTACAGTTACTTATTATGAAACTGACTCGAAAAAAAAAATCTTTGTCAGTCGTTAATTAGTTTTTCAGCTTATTTCGTCTAACATAAACAAGTAATTACAATTTATAAGATTATGGAATTTATTGTAGTCTTACATTAGTTATTACGCCTACGTAGGTACATATCATGGAATCCTTAAAAGACTTTAACAAAATAAACCTACTCCATTGTTTCTATGTTCACGTAGTTCAAGTATAAGCTGCATAAGGTGAATTAGTCAGGCGGACAGATAGAAGCTACGTAATGCGATAAATTAGTGCAAACAAAAGTGAACACTATTCCGTTGAATCAAAGTTTAAATTTTAATATGAAATTTGTTTATATCTATGTATGCCTATGTATAATGTATAGGTCGACTCGGGACATTATTTTCTTGCGATTTGTTCTAGATCCTATGTCCGTTGTATTATAAGGTCTTAGTGCTTACCGGAGGCGCTCGGCAATGGACGTAGGTGCGGCCAGGGCACATGTCGCGGATTAAAAAAAAACACCCAGGACAGATATTATATACCACTAGGTGAATAAAATCTTTGCTGTTCGAGCGAAAGTGTATATGTCTCAGTCCCCGTGAAGTTTTTTCAGGCCTTTCATAGTTGATAACACGAGTATATACATTATACCTTGGCTTTATATTGTATCCACACATTTAAGGAGATAATTCCACCCCATAAACACTTGAAACATAAAAACAGTCAAGTCCCAATCGTATAAAAGGCGGTAAACAATAAAATCCGTGGATTTCCGTTTGATGGACGTGAGACGATTATAAAGATTATGAACGTCGTTTATGTGAAAAGAACTCTACAGAATGTTAAAAATGGAATCATTGTTGTCATTATATTTAACAGACACACACTCAAAATCACATCTTTATCCCCGAAGGGGTAGGTAGAGGCGATCATTTTGCACAGCATTCATTATAGGGGGCGAATAATGGGGATCCTGTTGTTAGGAAAAACCTGGAAAGGTTTTTTGGCAACTTTTATATTGAAACTTTTAAGACCATTGATTACAACGCCATCTATAGTCTCCAACGAAGCAGAGCTTGCGCTATGAGTTCTATAATTATGATCCAAAAGATACTTGAGTTTATTTTACACTAGCTGACTCTGCGGGGGCGGGGCCCCAAGTGATTAAATACTACGTCCTCGCCGTCCGCCCTGGACCCCAACTTGACCACGGTAACGCAGTGGCAAGTTGGGTGACCGAACGTATTTAGTCTGAACTTGCGATTGGCCAATTTTTGCGATTATGGATAACCTCGAAGAGACCTCCGGTCCCGACACTGCCCTTTCCCGGGCAGTGTCAACCGACGAAACTATGCACGAACAACTGATTTCGATGCCAATTGATTTGGGGGCTCGCGCCGCGCCGCCTAGCTGCAGCGCGATGTCGACGCCCAAAGGAACTGATGCTTCTGGGACTGACGATGGGTCAGCTCCCAGCAGTGTGAAGAAGAAGGGCCGCTCCTTTTCTGCGACGAAGAAGAGGATCTTCGAGAAGGGGGGGCCGCCGCGCGACCGAAGCACCAGCTGCTCCGGGTGGGGGTCCCTCCTCTCCAGCGATTCGGAGGAGGAGGTGCCGGTCAAGACGGTGCGTACGCGTCTTGACGCGTATAGAAGGTGGCCGCCAACCCCTCCTCCGTCCTCTGTACTGTCCCAGCGAAGTCGGAGGGAAATCGGTGGACCGCCTGCGCGGGAGCTGATGAGCGTTTTTGCCCGCATGAACGCTGCCATGCGGGGCAATAGGAAGGTGGCGGGGAGGAAGAAGATTGTGGCTTCACTGGTGGGTGAAGCCCAATCTTCCCTCGACAAGCTCCTCGCGCGGAGCGTCACTAAGGAGGAGGCGAGGCTCCGGAAGCAGGTGACGACCTTGAGGTGGAGCTCGCTGACCCCGTAAGCAGATGAACGACCTGCGGCGGGAGGTCACTGACTTCACCAAGGTGGTCAAGGCGCCTCCCGGTCCCATGCTGCCGCCTCCTCCTCCTCCGACGGCTGGACCAGCACCGAGAAAGGCGCCTAGAACCGCGCCTACCACGGCGCCCACCACGGTGCCTACCACGGCGCCCACAACGGCACCCACCACGGCGCCCGGATCGCCGCCACAGCCTGTGCCGACTATGTTACAGGTCCTGACGGCGATCGAGAGGCGCCGAACGAGGTCCTGGAGGACCGGGCGTACCGCCCTCCGCTAGCACGTCCCACGTTCTCATACGCGGTGGCTGTTGGCGAATCTCCCGCTCCAGGACCAAGCGGCACACCCGCTGTCCGCCGCCTCGCTCCGCCCCAGTCCGCTCCAGCGTACCGGTTGCCGGCCGAGACCGCGGCCCAGGCGCGGAAGGCAAAGGGGCGCGGCAAGAAGAGCGGCACCCCTGCCGCCTCCTCTTCCTCTAACGCTCCCGCTGCTTCTTTGTATCCCTCCGGACGGGAGGGATGGGAGGTAGTGGGGGCCAAGAAGAGGAAGACGAAGGCCGCCAAGAAAGCGGCCAAGAAAATGGCCAAAGCCGCCGTGGCGAAGGCGCCGAAGAGGCCCCGCGCTCCTCGCTCCACAGCCGTCTTCCTTACGGTGACGACAGAGGGTGTGGAGAGGGGTGTGGGGTACGCTGATGTCCTGAGGACCGTGAAGTCTTCAGTCAACCTCTCAGCCCTCGATATCCAGGGGGTCTCCGGTGCAAGACGACACGCACCGGGGCTCGCCTCCTCGAGGTCTCCGGCGCCTCCAGCGGCCCTAAAGCTGACGCCTGAAGCTGAAGCGCAGCTTAGGGACGCGCTGGACGCAGAAGCCGTCCGCGTCACCAGACCCACCAAATGCGCTGCATTGCGCATCACGGGTCTGGATGACGCGGCCACGACGGAGGAAGTAATCTCAGCCGTCGTGGAGGCGGGCGGCTGCCCCCGTGACCAGGTGAAGGCTGGAGACATCTCCTTCGGCTCCACTGGTCATGGGATGACAGTCGTCCAGTGCCCCGTCGCGGCGGCACTGAAAGTGACGGACGGACGAAGCCTCCTCGTACGGGGCTTCCTAAAGGCGCAGGTGCACCTCCTTCGTGCCTGGGAAACCAGATGTTTCCGGTGCATGGTGGTGGGGCACGTCGGAGTGCAGTGCACAGCGGAAGTCACCGTGGGCGATCGGTGCTTCCGCTGCAGCCGGCCCGGTCACAAGGCAAGTGCCTGTGATGCCCCGCCTCGCTGCTTTAGATGCGAGGCGGAGGGAAAACTGCGGACCACCGGGTCGGCAGCACAACCTGCGCCGCCTCGAGGCCAAAGCCTCGTCCGTCCGCTGAGAGCGGTGTCGCTACTGCACGGCCAGATGTTTCTCGGCGGGATGCTGATATGGACGTCCATTAATGTCTGACGCCCATATCCGCATCCTGCAAGTGCATTTGAACCGCTGCCGCGCTGCTCAGGATCTTCTGTACCAGAGCATCCGGCAGTGGTCCATAAACTTGGCCGTGGTCGCCGAGCCGTACTACGTCCACCCGGGAAACCCGGTGGACAAGGACGGCTCGGCCTGTTTAATCAATCGGGGGGTCCGCCGCAGACAACTCGCGCCTTGCTATCATTGTAAGGGGCCGCGGGTGTGTTGCGGCGGAATATGATAGGTTGGCAGTCGTGGCCACCTACATCTCGCCGACACTGGATGAGACTCAGTTTGAGCTATGGCTCACTTAGCTCGACGTCGTCTTCGCTGCGTGCCGTCCTCGCCCTGTCCTGCTCCTGGGAGACTTCAACGCCTGGAGTGAGGCGTGGGGCTCCCGGGAAACCAGGGACAAGGGGAGGCTTCTTGAGGACTGGACCAGAACACGTGGTCTGGAGGTCCTCAACCGGGGGAATGTCGCCACCTTCTGGCGGCGGGGGACCAGCTCGGTCGTGGACGTATCGTTTGCGACCTCTGCCCTTGCCGCCCGTATTACTGGCTGGCACGTGGAGGAGGGTGAGGAGATGCACTCGGACCATCGGTACATCCGATTCGATGTCGTCCCCCCACCTGACCTCCCACAGCCGGTAGAAAATCCATCAGTCCATCCAAAGGTTGCCTGGAAGAGATCACTTTAAGCGATAAGGCCGTTCATTGTACATTAATTGCTATAATCAATTGTTAACTTTGTTTGTTTACTATTATGTTGGTGTACAATAAAGAGTTTTCTATCTTCTATCTAAAATCCCCCGGATCCGCGTTGGGCACTTCACCATCTGGATCGGGAGGCTCTCCTGGAGGCATCCATCGTACAGGCCTGGATTCCGGCACCGGACCGGCCTGCCGATGTGGATGCCGAGGCGGAGTGGATCAGGAGAGTCATGTCGCAAATCTGTGATGTGGCGATGCCTAGGGTTACACCCAGACCGGCAAGGAAGCAGGTGTACTGGTGGTCGCCGGAGATTGCACAGCTGCGCGCAGCATGCATCTCCGCCCGCCGCCAGTACACCAGGTTTCGCCGGAGGCATCGCCGCGCCCAGACGACGCGGCAACCCGAGAGGCGGAGCTTTATCAGGCTTACAGGGAGGCTAAAGGTAATCTCCAGGAGACAATAAAGCGGGCCAAGACGGCGGCCCGCGAGGAGCTCCTGGAGACCCTGCAGCAGAACCCATGGGGGCGCCCGTACCTACAGGTCAGGGAGAAACTCCGACCTAGGGTTCCCCCACTGACCCAGACTCTCCAGCCGCAGCAGCTGGAGCGGGTCATGGGCTCCCTGTTTCCGACGAGCGCGGAGGAGCAGGTCCCTCCGCGCATGGCTCCGTCTCTGCCCGACGCGGATAGCATCAGTGAAGACGACGTACCCGAAGTCAGGGTGGGGGAGCTAGGTGCGTACTCCGGCTTAAACGCCGGAAAATCACTGCCCCCGGACCCGACGGCATTCCTGGTCGTGCATGGGTCCTGGCCCTCGAAGAACTCGGGCCTCGACTGATGGGGCTCTTTAGCGCATGCCTCGAAAGGGGCCAGTTTCCCAAGGTGTGGAGGACGGGGAAACTGGTCCTGATTCGTAAGGCGGGGCGGCCGGTGGACTCACCGTCCGGATACCGGCCGATCGTGTTGCTCGACGAGGTGTGTAAGCTCTTTGAGCGAATTATCGCGGAACGCCTCATCGAGCATCTCTCGACGGTGGGGCCAGACCTGGCGGAAAACCAGTACGGTTTCCGTCGGGGACGCTCCACCGTGAGCGCGATCATGCGCGTCGAGAGCCTGACGGAGGAAGCAGTCTCGCAGGGCAAGGTGGTGGTGGCGGTGTCTCTTGACATCGCCAACGCGTTCAACACCTTGCCATGGAGCTGCGTTAGGGAGGCGCTCGTGTATCACGAAATGCCTCTCTACCTCCGTCGTATTGTCGGGGCCTATCTCTCGGAGAGGGCCATAGCTTTCCCCAGCTGGCTCGGGCCAGCTCGGCGAGATGTGTCGTGCGGTGTTCCGCAGGGGTCGGTCCTGGGGCCGCTTCTGTGGAACATCGGCTACGACTGGGTGCTGCGGGGTGCGTTGCCTGAGGGCGTCGGCGTAACGTGCTACGCCGACGATACCCTCGTCACGGCGCGGGGTGCAACGTACCAGGAGGCAGCACTCAAGGTCACGACGGGTGTTGCTCAAGTCGTGGGTCGGATACGGCGGCTGGGACTGGAGGTGGCCTTGCACAAGTCCGAGGTTCTGTGTTTTCACAGACCTCGGAACGGTCCACCTGAAGGTTCCAGCATAAATGTGGGAGGCGTTAGCATCGGCATCAAGCCCTCGATGAAGTATCTAGGGATCGTACTTGATAGCCGATGGAACTTCGGACCACATTTCCTAAGTTTGGTCCCCAAGGTGACACAGGCATCGGTCGCGCTTTCGCGACTGATGCTCAACCTTAAGGGACCCAACGCATCCTGCAGGAGACTGTACCTGGGGATCGTGCGGAGTATGGCCCTATACGGGGCTCCCGTATGGGCGGCGCGGTTGACGGCCAACAACTCAACGCTCCTTAACAGACCGTTGAGGACCTTGGCCGTCAAAACAATAAGGGGCTACCGCACGATCTCCGGAGAGGCTGCATGTCTCCTAGCCGGGACCCCTCCATGGGACCTGGAAGCGAGAGCGAGAGGCGCTGGAGCGGGACCACAGGCCTGCGTCTCGAGGAATCGATGACCGGCGGTCCCAACTCCGACAGGATCTCATGGAGTCATGGAGGGTGCGACTTGAGCAACCCAAGTGGGGTGCCACCATCATCGCGGCGGTGAGACCGATCATGGACGATTGGCTGCAGAGGCAGCATGGTGACCTCACGTATCGTGCGACGCTGATCGTTACCGGGCATGGATGCTTCGGTAGCTATCTGTTTCGCATCCATCGTGAGGTCACACCCCGGTTTCAACACTGCGAGGTTTCCGACGACGACACCGCACTCCACACGTTGGTGGAGTGCTCAGCGTGGGCGAGTCAGCGCTGGGACCTCGTAGTGGGTCTGGGCGTGGATACCCTCTCGCTGGAGACCATGCTTCAAGCCATGGTCTCCAGCGGGAGTAGGTGGACCGCGGCCATGTCCTTCTGCGAGCAAATCGTGCTCGCGAAGGAGGCGGCCGAGAGGGAGAGGGAGCGTACCCTCCCCGCCAAGTTCCGTAGTCAGCGGCGAGGGCGCCGCAGACTCATCTACGCCCAAGACCATCGACCTCCATGATCGGGGCCTGAGGACGGCGGGATCGCCACCCGTCGTCCTTACAGAATCAGGCTAGAAGGGTTGCGTGCTGCGGGGCCTTTGCCATACGTTTTACATTAGTTCTTATAAATTAGTTTATTAAAAATAATATAAATAATTTTATGAATAATGGAGTGTCAAAAATGTAAAAAAACTCTCGCTAAAAAAGGATCACATTTCATATGTCAGGGACCTTGCCAAGAGACCATCGCAGAGGACCCGCACTCGGCGCTCGTTTAAAAAGCTGGCAATCCAGCTGCACAGTTGAGGAGGTAGACCATATGCCGGAAGCTTGGAAAGGAGCGAAGCATGCCAGACCCTATCGAAGGCTTTGGCGATGTCCAGGCTAATAGCCAAGGACTCGCCGTGCCTTTCCATAGCCCCACCCCAGACATGCGTTACGACTGCCAGAAGATCACCCGTTGATCGCTTTGGCCTGAAGCCGTATTGTCGATCATTGATTAGCGAGTGATCCTCTAGGAATTGCATGAGCTGCTTATTTATAAGGAGCTCAAGCACCTTGCAAATGACTGAGGTGACAGCTGTACATACACAGATCAGTGAAAGGGATGTAATAATCCATCCCTAAACTGATCTCGCCAGCAATAGCAGAAGCACTATCCGAAGGAGCCTTTCCTACAAAGCAGCGTGAATACTCTGTGCCCTGTGAATACTCTGTTCGGGTCACAGAGCGCATCGATTACCTGAAGCAGATAGTTTATGCGTGGGTGAACCGCATAAGGCGGTACAAAAAAAGAGTGGACAGATACACTCAGAATCGCTTGTTCCAAAAAAATTAGAGGTGGGTATATAGAGGGTGGGAGCGACCTAACTCGGATGTGACTGATGGGAGTCTACCTGATGCTGTTTCTACAGTTAACTTCTGAAAAAGCATCTGGTCGGCGCCCGTCAGTCATACACAGAATGCGTGGATTAGGGATGTTGAGCGGGTGTGTGAACCAATTCCAGCTATGGAACCTATAACCATATCTGAAGAAGATATTGGTTGTGCAGTTCGTTCGTTGCCAAATTGGAAATCTGCTGGACCGGACGGACTGCACAACTTTTGGTTAAAATGGTTCCGTAGCTCACACGCTTGCGTGGCATCTTGCTTCCAGTCATCCCTTGAGTCAGCGTCGCTTCCAGCTTTTATGACTACCGGAGTAACCCACCTCCTATACAAGTCTGGTAGTACCACAGACCCCAAAAATTATAGATCTATAACTTGTCTACCTACCATATACAAACTTTTTACATCCATCTTGAGAGTAAAAATATATTCACATGTACAAAACAATAACATCTTGTCAATCTCTCAGAATGGATGTAAAAGTGGGGCACGTGGTACGAAAGAGCTCCTTATTATTTACATGGCTGTTTGCCAGCAGGTACGCCGCAACCGAAAGAACCTTGCGACATGCTGGATTGACTATAAGAAAGCGTACGATTCTGTGCCTCATACATGGCTTCGGAGGGTGCTAGAGCTGTATAAAGTTGATGCAACTCTATGCACCTTTTTGGGGTCATGTATGAGACAATGGAGTACGGTTCTTGTTTATCCAGGGTGTCGTCAGGTTCTAGGAGGTGGTGTACCAATAGGGATTGAGAGAGGTATATTCCAGGGTGATAGTCTGAGTCCGTTGTGGTTTTGTCTAGCACTGAATCCTCTCAGTACGTTACTAGAGGGTTCAGGGTTAGGCTATCGGATGCGCAGAGGGGGTCAAATTTTGTCCCACCTTTTTTACATGGATGACCTAAAGTTATTTGCCCCTAATGGCCCCGATTTGATGGCTTTGCTAAAAGTTACTGAAACTTTTAGTAAGGCCATCAGTATGGAGTTTGGGGTAGATAAGTGTGCGGTCATGCATGTAAAAAGGGGCGGGATTGTGGAATCTGAAGGAGTCAATCTTTCAGATTTCACACGATTTGGGTCGCTCTCCGCAACCGAAACCTACAAATATCTAGGTATGTCTCAAGCTCTGTGTAGTGCTGAGACTGACATGAAACAGAAGTTGCAGGATCGTTTCTTTGGCCGCCTGAAAAAAATACTGAAAAGTCTTTTATCAGGCGGTAACAAGGTGCGTGCTGTCAACGGCTGGGCCATGCCAGTCTTAGTATACTCTTTTGGCATACTTAGATGGACTCAGACGGAGTTAGAAGCTCTGGATAGGAAGGTGCGTTGTCTATTGACTTCATATCGAATGCACCACCCACGTTCGTCAGTAATAAGGTTGTATATACCACGGAAATGTGGGGGTCGAGGATTTTTAAATGCCAAGACTCTCCATAACCGTGAGATATGCAACCTTAGAGAGTATTTCCTGCAGGTGGACGTGGATGTGCATCGAGATGTTGTGGCAATAGACAACGGACTGACCCCGCTGTCCCTTGCGAAAGAGAACTGGCGAAAACCTGTAATATTAAGTGTGTCTGATCGGAAGGAAATATGGAAGAGCAAGGAACTGCATGGTCGATTTTATCGGGCTCTAAATGGACCCGATGTTGATTCAATAGCATCGGTATCCTGGTTACGATTTGGTGATCTCTTCGGAGAAACTGAGGATTTTATCTGTGCAATCACTGACAAAGTCGTGATGACGAATAACTATCGGAGATTTATTGTCAAAGATGGGACGCTAGACATTTGTCGGGCATGTCATCGTCCCGGAGAATCTTTAAGACATATTATCTCTGGTTGTTCCCGTCTTGCGAACGGTGAGTATTTGCACAGACAACCAAGTAGCCAGGATTATCCACCAGCAACTAGCTCTAAAGTATAACCTTGTCGACGTGGAGGTACCTTATTACAAGTATGTGCCCGACCCAGTTCTTGAGAACGGTCATGTCACATTGTATTGGGATCGATCTATTATCACTGATAGGACTGCTATAGCTAACAGACCTGATATAGTGATAATGGATCGATTAAAGCGCCTTGCAGTAATTGTCGATATCACTGTGCCACATGACGAGAATCTCGTGAAAGCAGAAAAAGATAAGCAAATTAAATATTTAGACCTAGCTCACGAGATTGTCGACATGTGGGATGTTGATTCGGCGATTATTGTTCCGATAGTCGTATCTGCGCATGGTCTAATAGCCAAGAGCCTCGACCTCCACCTACAGAGGCTCGCGTTAGGCAGCTGGGTCAAGGGCTTGATGCAGAAGGCGGTTCTGTTGAATACGGCCCGTATTGTGCGGAAGTTCCTGTCTCTGGAGCCCTAACCACCGGTAGCTTGGTCCCTGTACCCGATGCCGGTGGGTTACTGTTTTTTATATTTTTAAATGTATTTTTTATAAATCTATTTAAAAATGTAATAAATATGTGTTAAGTGTTAATAAAGAGAATAATAATAATAAAAAAATAAAATAAAAAATAAAATAGCACGCAACCAGATTCACTCACTGACGCGGGATAAACGCTACCCCAACGACGCGGGATTCTCATCCCGACCCAACCCCCGCAGAGACCACAGAGGTGGTCAAAGTCCGCCGGGCGCCACTGGAAATACGTTCTGCTTGTAACCAGAGACGCCCGGCAACGGACGTTAGAGCGGCCGAGGCCTTGGTCGCGGAACTAATAAAAAAAAAAATGAAGCTGACTCGGCGAACTTTGTACCACCTAAAATTTTATTTACAGTATAACACATTTTACTGATGATGCCATAAGGTGAAACCGGCCAGAGTTTATCGAAAATAAAAATATTTGTGGAATTGTCTTCAAGTGAGTTTTTTTTATTCAAAAATGTATTACTATAATTTCCACCCAGAGCCGACAATCGAAAGCATCAGTGATAACTAAATATGCCATCTGCATTAAAGAAAGTTCAACTAAAAGCAAGAAGAAAGACACGTAATGTTTAATAATTACACATTTAAGTATTATTAAAACCCCTCATGTTTTAGTCAGAGATCAAGCTTAGTTGCCGTCTGATAATCCGATTTCATTCACCAAGTAATGAGTACCATTAAACATACAGTTTAACACCACCAGACAGCCTTAACTTATACTGCTTATCATTGTATAAATTACCGTATCTATTTTAAAATTCGGTTACAATTCCCTTGGCAGTTTTAGGCTATATGTAAACAGTCAGGCTATAGAAATTAACATATTCCCCAATCAAATTTGAATTTTATAGTTAAATTAATAAAGTCTAATTTAATCTGTGTATAGAATCTAATGTGCTATTCATTTAAGTCCTGAAAAGATATGCCGAACTGGTTGCAGACGAAATATGAGGATTAAATTCCTGTACTGCACTTAACAAGACTAATTTATGCAGGATCCCCTGCAGTTTGTATAGTCGAGTTAACTAAACTAATTGAGAGGTTAATGGGTGAATTTTCACAGCAATACGTTTTATAGATAGGTAGGTACCTACAGGTATCGTTACCAGGTTAGGGGGGGACAAATGGAGCGTGAACAGTCGTAACATCCTTCGAAGCATTACGAGCAAACTTCCTAGTAAGTTTACTTTGAATGAAGCCAGAAGTTTTGTCACTGAAGGCCTACCATACACTGAGAGGTAGATCGGATCAGATAAACGCAAGAGAAATATGAAAACCAAAAATATTGTGTCGTAGACGGTAATCAGTTTAATGACAACAATATAAATAACTTGTAGTAAAGTCTAAAACGACTAGATACATAAATTATTTGGTATTGTGAACGATCGTCGTATTGTTGTAAGTAGGTAATGGCAGTCTAGGCACTTACAATACGTACCGAAATCTCCATTCCCAAATATTTATCTTAAATGCAGGCAAATGGAGATAATAAATAATTCGAATGTTGCGGTTCTTATTATAAAAGTCCGCTCGAAAGCTTGTAAAAGCTTTCACCGCGGCAATAAGTCGTAGAACAAAAGGCGATTATGCTTGCTCGCACGCTTTTAAACGTTTAATAATAACAGGGAAATACTTAAATGTTCTAAGTACAGCACTTTGAGTGCGGTCGGTGAACAATTTGTAAGTAGATGTTATTCTTTTTTTTATAACGTAAGTAAATGTGTATTTTAATGCAGATACCATTGTTTTAGTCAGACTGCACCCGTATTTACACGCTTCTGTAGATTTTTAAGAATCATGTTCACAAACACATATTTAGACATTAATTTAGAACTGAACTTTGGTCCAAAGCTTTTATGGATGTATCTTGAGGTATTGTTTTCTATTTTGTGTAGGTACCTAAATAAACTAGTATATATAATAAACGCCCAAAGTGTATGTGTGGGGTGAACAGTAGACCTCGCGAACATTATTACACCCATCCCTCCATTTCCATTCCAATCAAAAAAAGCTCAATGAGAAAAAGTTAAAAATAAATAAATATATAGTTGTAATCATTCTCACACTACGTTAATATAAGCTTCTGCTATGTGATCTAGACAACTAATAAACATACTTATATATATTTCTAAATACATACATATTATACCCAAACTCTGAAACAAACATTTATGGATCTCACAAATATGTGATTCGACCCGGGAATCGAACCCGCGATTCCGGAGTCGAAAGTCGATTCACTACCGACCACTTGTGTGGTGACTGTTTTAAATCAAGAAACACTTGTGCCAGGTTTCGTGGAAAGCGGAATTAAAAAAAAAGGTTTCGTGGAGACCAGATTAAACACACCTGGGAATCAGGGCTGGAAAACACATACAGACAGACAGACCGTCGAAAGCAAAAGTATCCAGTCTCAAAATGTAGATGCTTTGCTTGCTCCGCTCGCTCAGTCAATAAACCAAGTCGTCATTTCGTTAAACTGTGGTAATGATCATAGAACACTCACTTCTAGGTACATAGTACACGTTAATCAATTATGAAATTGGATCAAGGTATTCTTGATATTTTGCCCTAAAAATTAGTGACAGCTTCGTTACAAAGAAAAAAGAGAAAGGAAAAGTATGTAGGTTTTTTATTTTTTAATTTTTAAATCCCTCTCTCCCTCGTCTCTGGTGATACCCGAAGGAAAGTATGTAGGTTAGTTGTTTTAACATATTTTATGGGCATCGCTGACCTATTTATAACTTAACTTCAAATAATATTAAATTAGTGCATTGCTATTTACATAAAAGGATATTAAAATAACTTCTTGCATCAGTATAACTATTAACGAACTCGGAAACTTTACTAAAACTACCAAGGCTGAACATGCTACAAAATAAAAAGTAAAGATCTGTATGTACCGTTATGAAAGTTATAACAAACGCTACCTCGTTAACATGATACAGAATTCGAAATACCCCATGACAATATTAATGCCATTAGAAGCCATTTTAAAGGGGATGCTTTAAGATATTTACTTTCATACGAACGAGCACAAGATCCCAGCATTGTTTGCTCAGATGAATTTTCATTTATTTGCGTAAACCGTATTATTCCCGTATACCGTTTCCTTTTATTTCCATCTGTTGTTTGACGATACGAACTGCCATTTAGGTGAATTATTGACGATCCCTGAGCCATGATATAACCATTTGTAATGTGTGTTGTACAATATAAATAAACATTGTTCTTATATTTTACGTACATTATGCAGCGATGGAAGCGTATTTAGCATTTTTCTTACTTATAAACATAGTTTATTTTGGTACAATAATAATTTACAATTTTTTTTTTGTATGAAATGGAATGGAAATCGCAGTTTGACGGCTTCGTGTGGGAAAACACTGAGCACCTATCCCGGAGGATATGCCCCAAACTACGAAAATCAGGACTGGACTTACCTACTAACCTACTACGGTCACTGGATAGGCAGATACAGTTAATCGACGGCGGCCACGCAAAAAGTCGCCCACTATGCATAGCAAGTATGTTTAGTTTTACTATGCTCTATGGCTCTCCCCCCTATCGTCGTAGATGACTAGAATAAATGACTAGAATAAATAGACTCGAATAAATGACTAGAATATACTGTCATTATCTACAGAGCCTCTTCCCAATGCTGTTGGGATCGGTTTTCAAGTCTAACTGCAATTCAGCTGAGCTTCGATATTTTCCGTGAAAGGACTGCTATCTGACCTCCACAACCCAAGAGTGATATCAAAATTCTGTGGTTACACCGGTCAGATTTGTGTTTTAGGGCTCCAACTACCCCTAACGACAGCTTAACGTGCTCTCTGAGGCACGGAGGGGTCTTAATGTCTTAAGAAATGGTCACCCATCCTAAGAACGGCCTGGCTAGATGTTGCTTAACCTTTGCAATGTATTAACATAGTCGGTTACCACTAGACCACGAGCCCCAATAGAATAGACCGTAGTAGATCACAATAATGGATTCATTTTGCATTGTTAGTTATTAAGATATACCTACATTTTAAGATTATTGTATGTAATGGGTCTTTTGTTTTTTTTTCTGGTCTATTGCCATTATTAGACACTTTGTACATTTAAAATAAAAAAAAGCATTTGCTACATTCTGTAAAGATAATACAACTTTGGGCTCAAAGTTCTTGATCGAGCTCTGATACACTACCAAAATATATAGACTGAATAATATTTTGATAATTATTGGTGTTATTTCAATCTGTTTGCAATACAAATATTAAACGAGACGTGTTAATGTCAGAATGAAATGACTTTGGAAGCCTGTTTGCCAACGATAACGAAATATCAAAATTGAAATTTATTTGGGTTAATATCTTAATAAGTTGCTTCATTAACAAATATTCAGAACAAGTTTCTTTATTGAATACCTTTCGAATATTAATTTTAGTAGTACAGATTAATACTATACATATAAAAGTTAATATTAATAGTACATACCTACATAGTTTCATTAGACATTCTATTACCGGAATTTGAACGAAGTTCGTTGTTTCATTTTGAATTTTCCGTTCATCAGATTTTTGGGAAGTGTTTTATCTAAGTAGGTATACTAGAAATAAAGACTGCTGAATTTTACACACAGGACTTTTTATTTGTTCCTGTTTATTATAAATCCGTTATATCAAAAAAAACTGCACCGGGGGAGCTCTATGAGTAAAAAAATAGAGAACTCAAATTACATACGAATGTTTAAAATTGGAATATCGAACTAAATCCGTTCGAAATTGTTCTAAAATAGAATATATTAGTACAACCTTGGTCGTCCCTACAATGATCTCAAATAAACACTAACAATAGTGTTGCTATCGTAATATTTTCTTTCAAAGCTACGTCGAACGAAACCATAGATCTGCATCGTCGACATCGGACAATACTAGTACTGACTACAGTTCCATTTAGACATTGTGCACACTCCACAAAAGGTGCACGACCTATATTTGCCAACATTGCAATATTGAAACCCAGCTGAGCGTTCAGTTTTAAATATTACAGATGTTTTGAGGTTGTGTCCTCTTTTGAAACTTGTTTGTGATCTGTAGTAATATTATAACTAGGTATGCAATACATTCTGCTGTTGCAATAATTGAGCTGAGTTTGTCGATCCGGGTCGAACTCCTAAACGATTTGATTATGAATTCAGATATATGTACTCACGGTGATGGTCACTATGACCGTGCCAAATTTCAAAAAGATCGGTCCAGTCGTTTAGGAGGAGTTCGATCACGAATGAAATACACGAGTCGTCTAAGAAAGAGCTTCGTAAACTCCGCTCAATAAAAAAGAAATATTTGTTTGTTTCTATTGAATAGACTTCGATACTACTGAACCGATTACGAAAATTCTTTCACCGATATATAAGTAGTTAAATTATCGCTGAGTGCCTTAGATTTTTTATCATGGTAATGTATTCCCGTCGGAATTGGCAACGTGAAAACTAAACCACGCGGGCGGAGTTTCGTTGATTAGCTAGTTATATAATAATTCATACGACGATCGGCTTAAGCACTTTAATATGATAAGCTTAATAGAGAGGAGATGTGTGACTAACCTATGCAACTTACACAGAATCGCGAAAGGTTTGCTCGATAGTTTCCTTGTCGGCCGACTAGCTTACAAGGTTCCAACCCGGTCTGTGCGTATTCCACATCTGTTACTGTTCACTGTATCCGGTAGTAATAATAATGTGTCCCAGAAAGATCCACTAGCTAGAATGTGTAGGAAATTTAAATGTATCTGTGCAGAGTATGATATTTTTAATGAGAGCCTCTGTTGTTTTAAGAAAAGGTTGTATAGTGTAGAAAACATTCTGTAAACTTAAACAAAGCAAAACATGTTTGTAGGTATATCTACTAAACTTTATCTTTTTATTAATATATGTATTATTCCACACCAAATACAGCTTGTATTTGGTGTGGTGTCACTCTTGTGGTTTGTTTTTCCGTTGTATTTAATTAGTTTATAATAATATCTACCAGTTTAAGTTATAGTGTAATATAACCTTAGTTTTAACTTTTCTTTTAAATTTATATAGATTATGTTCAGTAATGTTCAATGATCGATGTGTACCTAAATTCATAATTGCACATCAGATTTATACGTAGTACATGAATTGGATGTTTAGCATATAAGCCATCTGATGTCTGTGTATGTACCTAGTAGTAAATAAACTAGGTATGCAATACATTCTGCTGTTGCAATAATTGAGCTGAGTTTGTCGATCCGGGTCGAACTTCTAAACGACTGGACCGATCTTTATGAATTCAGATATATGCACTCACGGTGATGGTCACTATGACCGTGCCAAATTTCAAAAAGATCGGTCCAGTCGTTTAGGAGGAGTTCGATCCCAAACGAAATACACGAGTCGCCTAAGAAAGAGCCAATAAATAATATAATGATTTTAAGTAGGTACCTAATATTGTTATGACATTTTTCAGTTATTGGTTTTGAAGCAAAGTGCTGAAACCTGCATGCGATTTATATGCTAACAGACGAAAATAGGCTCGCTCCCTGTTACGCAGGATCAAAACGTCAATATGGATGATTTATAACATCCCCTCTGTCTATTCCTTTGAGAATAAATACAAGAGATTTGTGTGCATGAAATAATTGAAAAGGTCTTGTCAGGAACCACGTTGTTATCATAAATATTAGTCAGCAACCAATATAAACAAAATCAAACTGCTAGAGAAAACATAAATTAAACTTCGTAGACTAATCATTTTAGCATTCATCTAACTAACGAACGAATACTGAAAGGTCACTCAAGTATATAGGAGCGGCTTAAATACTTGAGCAGCCTTTAAACTTAAATTTTTCATACCCAAACGTCACTTTTGAGTATGACAATATTTTAGTGACGTTTCGACCGTAAGATTGCAAACGTTTCATATCTATTTTATAATTTAACAGTAGAAGTCATTCTGTTAATTATAAAAATATTGTTAAAACAATTAATATATTTTATTCCTTTTGCTGATATATCTATCTGTATGTACATACCGTTTATAAATAGTTTATTAATAGTTCTACGTTTCTGTGCGCAATTTGAATTAGTTCTTTCCATCTCTTTAATTGCATTTGTCTCTTTTATATCGTGCATGACATCATTAACATGTCATTTGTTTCGAATGAAATTTTGAATTTGGAATTGTTCTATCTTTTTCATCAATTAGAATTAGAGGGTAGTAACAGTTTTGGAAAGTTGTCACTTTAATATAATGCTGAATGATGATGTTCGCGTTGAGTCCGTGCAGACAGATATTATTAAACATTTTCCTGGGTCAGATGTAATTGCCGATGTGTCATACAACATATTTATGCTCGTGACTGTACAAGGTAAAGAGATTCTTTACACCGGACCAGAGGTGTCTGCTGTACAAACGCAGATTAGACCCTGCGTCGAATACTGCTCTCACCTCTGGGACGGCTCCGCGAAGTATCTGTTGGACGCTCTCGACGCTATGCAGCGACGGGCTATCCGTATTATAGATTGTCCGGAGGTAACGGGAAGCCTTGAGCCACTAGCTCAGCGCCGAACAATAGCTTCCTTGGCCGCATTCTACCGTATTTACCACGGCGAGTGTTCTGAAGAGCTCTTCAATCTGATCCCACCCTCTTCCTTCCGTTCCCGAACAACGCGTGCCGGGCAGAGATGCCACTCCCACACAGTGGATAGCATGTTCGCGAGAACCGAGCGTTTTAAACGTTCGTTTTTCTGCCGAACGATAGTGGCCTGGAACGCCCTGCCTGTGCACGTGTTTCCTCCCACATATAATCCTGGGTTCTTTAAGCGGAGCGTGAAGAGGCACATCAGTAGGTCGTCAAGTTGAGGGCCACTCTCTATAGTATTGTGTGCTGTGAGAGTGGCCCACAATCGCTAGACGTCGTCACAACTTACCACCAGGCGGGCGGCGTCAATTTGGCGAACCAAATATAAAAAAAAAACAAGCTTATCTCTAAAGTTAGTGAACGGATTTTTTTCCAGATAGGCTTTGTTTCATCAAAACCGGATGACAGGAAAAGTTATCGTCACATAAGCTATTCTACTCTGATGCGCTTCGAGACTAAACTTGCACTCAATAATAGAGCTTTAACTCACTAACAAACTTCTATATTACCTAGAATAAACTTACACCTTAAACAAACTGCACTAGGATGTTTCTAACTTCAAGCTAGAATGTTCTCCAGTAAACAAACACGCGAGCTTTATCGCAGAGAGGAGTAATTACTTCTGAAGATCATTAAATTTGCATGATACTGTTGTTAGAGAGAATGTCGGAGACTTTTCGATGTTCTAATGCAGGTTGGTAAAGCACATACCATGGTTCAAGGGTCTGTGAGACTTTTATGCCCAAACTTTAAAATTTTGAAAAAGATGTGTAAATATTTCTTAAACACTGAGACCCTTCCGTCTCTCGGACAGCACACTTTGCCGTACGTGCCGGTTATTGTGAATATCTATGGCAGTCGTTACGGGTAGATGGAGGTTGGAGCCCGACTAAAAAATCCGACTAGTCTAACTACATAACTTCAATATCGCCAACGGGTTGGGGAGGTCAGATAGCAGTCGCTTGAAGCTAAGCTTCGAAGTTAGATTGGAAAGCCGACCCAAACTGGTTTGAGAAAATGATCAGTGGATTATGATGAGTAAAAACTATTGTTTGTTGATATTCACACATACAACCTCCCTACATCCATCATGTCCGTATCACCGGAGGATTAGACAAAGACGATCATTCTTACTACTAGACCTTTATCAGGGTATTTTGGGTATCTTGCCAAAGCCTCGTTTGTCTGTCACCAGGTGTTCCTCGTGGAGGTGAGAATGACTTAGGCTACAGAGAGATTGACAGCGCCTAAATATACGCTTAATTCAAATAGGTACATGCTCTATTACCAGGTCATTGTATCGACTCCTTACAACCTGTAACCACTTCCAGTAAATACGCTGCCGGTGTTGGCGTGCGGAGCCAGCATTAGCGTGTCATTCAGCGAACATTTTTTACAAAACGCCTGTCGCGAGGTTGCATGCGAAATTGGTTTGATTCCGCCAAGATATTCTGCTTACAAGTCAAAGTGGTTATACATGAGGTTTATAAAAAATCTATAATTTATTTAACGTTATACTCTTTCGTCATCACTACATGTGGAAACTTGTTTTGCATCATTAAAAAAGGGTTTGAAGAATTCAAAAGAGAGGTTCAAAGAATAAGTTTGGCCATACAACACAGGTAGCATGCTGGAGCCTTCTCAGTCGGCAATGAAGTGGAGGATTTACAAAAAAGTTCGTAAAATAGGATACATTATCATATCATATCATACTTATCTCAGGAAAATCTTGCGAAGAATAGGAATAATACAGTAGGTATTTACCTACCAAGTATTAAAATTATCACAGATACTTGTAACGTTACAAAAAAGATCGTAAAATTTAATACAACAGTTAAGTAAATCTATATAGTATAGGTACCTACCTACTCACATAAATAAAAGTAAATATTTTAAATTCTCACATAGGTATTAATGGTAACAATAAATTATTAACACACGTAAATAGAACACGAAAAGTGAACAGCTTGTATAAGCTTACGTAAGACCCTGGCCTATTTCCGATTATGTTGCGTGACTGAAAATATGGATCAGAGAATCGGAGACAATACAATTCGATGTCAATTTGATTTTTCACCCCGTGTTGACGGCAAACGAATCTAAACTAAGGTAATTTGGAGTCATAGGTCTGTTTTATTGATCTGACATACCTAAATAATAAAAAAAAATAAAAAAAATATGTTAGGACAATCCACACAACGCCATCTAGTCTCAAACTAAGCAGAGCTTGTGATATGAGTACTAGATAAACTGATATAAATACTTATATACATTTTTTTTTTGTAAATACATACATATTATACATAGGAAACATCCAGACTTCGGTGCAAACGTATGTGTCATCACACAAAGTTTGTCCCGACCGGGAATCGAACCCGAGACTCCGGCGTCGAAAGCGGATACACTACCGACCACGCCACCGAAGCAGTCAAGCCAAATTCTCCGTTATTTGCACTGTCTTATAATGTTGCTAGATTTGTTTTGATTTTTGCCAAGATCATGTTAAACAGTTTTGCCGTTAGATTTAACTAATAAAGAAAGCCAGTATACAATGACCGCACTCCACACGTTGGTGGAGTGCTCAGCGTGGGCGAGTCAGCGCCGGGACCTCGTAGTGGGTCTGGGCGTGGATACCCTCTCGCTGGGGACCATGCTTCAAGCCATGGTATCCAGCGGGAGTAGGTGGAACGCGGCCGTGTCCTTCTGCGAGCAAGTCATGCTCGCGAAGGAGGCGGCCGGGAGGGAGAGGGAGCGTACCCTCCCCGCCGAGTTCCGTAGTCGGCGGCCAGGCCGCCCCAGACTACGCGACTACGCCCAAGACTATCGTCCTCCATGATCGGGGCCTGAGGACGGCGGGATCGCCACCCACCGTCCTTACAGAAGCAGGCTAGAAGGGTTGCGTGCTGCGGGGCCTTTGCCCCATAGCACGCAACCAGATTCACTCACTGACGCGGGATAAAACCCGACCCCAATGACGCGGGATTCTCGTCCCGACCAAACACCCGCAGAGACCACAGGGGTGGTCAAAGTCCGCCGGGCGCCTCTGGACATACCCTCTGCTAGTAACCAGGGACGCCCGGCAACGGACGTTAGAGCGGCCGCGGCCTTGGGCCGCGGGATTAAAAAAAAAAAAAAAAAAAAAAAAAAAGTATACAATGACCTGTTGAATGATAAAATTTAGAGAGTATGTTCATTCTTCATGCCCTTTTATGTGTTTACCTACTACGGGATATAAAAATTCCTTTCGTCACGAGACGCTTTTTTTTTATTCCGCGAGACCACGCTCGCTCCCTTGACCATTCTGCGAGCGTCTCCGGTACACACCAGAAGGTATTTCCGGTGGCGCCCGGCCGTCACGAGACGCTGATCTAGGTTAAAACGAATTGGGAATATAAACATATGTGCGTACCGTGTACCTCGGGTATTATAATGGTTCACCACACTATATCTAACGTTTTATTATCCCAGCTATAGCATAGGAACACAGTCAAATATAAGGGATCTGTCCAAATCGGTGGTTACACCAGTATTGCTGTACGAAATTAAATGCTGACTGTAAGGCATGAAACAGATTAAATTTTCCTACTAAAGATGAAGATGGTTTTGTCGGTTACTGATAACCTGATATGAGAAATACGATTCTTTTACCGCAGGAATATCTGGTAAGGAATAGGAAAAAAATACGATAAGTACCGGATCCTACAGTTGATGGTGCAGGGCAAGGTCCGGGGTAAATGTGGGGCAGGTAGAAGACGTACGTCGTGGTTGAAGATCTTGAGAGAGTGTTCCGAGCTGCTGTCTCAAAATAGCGTCACGATGACCACTTTCACATTGAGCACAATGGGCACTTGCCCAGGGCCCCGCGATGGTTAGGGGCCCCCTACTTCCTGCGACAAATTTTAAAATTTCAAACATCTCCACTAAAATGTCTACCAGCTCTCGCTCTATTGGAAGTTTTATTATAATTTGAATTAGATATGTAGTGCTATTAAGTACGATAATTTAGTGTCTGAAATAGGTAATTGTAATCTGCATACCTGTATAGGTAGAACATGGTTCGAGCTTTTATATCCTGCGACATCATGGAGATAATAGGTATATTATGTACCTATGTTCTAAGATTAAATAAATAAATATGAATAATGGACACAACACAAAAAAAAATGTAAATATATTAAAATATTTGACGCCAAAAAGCCCGTATATAACTTGTGCTCACATTTTATGTACCTACCCTATGACACTCAGGAGATAAATTCCTTTCATAAATAGGTATCTTTTATTTGAGACCTCATTCGTCGAAATCCATCCAGCCGTATAAGCGCCGGGACCTCGTTATGGGTCTGGGTGTGGATACCCTGTCGCTGGAGACCATGCTTCAAACCATGGTTTCCAGCGGCAGAAGGTGAACGTGGCCGTATCGTTCTGCGAGCTGGAGATGCAGGCGAAGGAGACTGCCGATAGGGAGGGTTTTGAAGTCGACGGCCAGGCCGCAGGCTCATCTACGCTCTAGACCATCGACCTTCATGATCGAGACCTGTGGACGTGGGCTAGCCACCCGCAGTCCTGTCCGCGAGGCCCCAGCCCTGCAGCACGCAGATTCACTCACCGACGCGACGTGGGATAAAATTCTACCCCAAAGATGCGAACACCCAACCCAACTTCGCGACAGAGGCCACATAGGTGGCTAAAGTCCGACGGTGCCACAGGAATTCTACCTTGGACGATCGGCAATGAACGTAGGGGGCGATGCGGCTTTAAGGGGCTACTTGAAAAAATAGGGGCCCCCATTATCCTACCATGCCCAAGGCCCCCAATAGGTTTAAGACGGCCTAAGACGGTTTAAGACCACCAACCTCCGCTGAGGAGACGGCATTCCAAGAAGAAGAAGAATAGCTATGTAGGTACTATTCCCTATTCTGTGGCATAGGTACTAATATTATCACTTGCAAACTTAATTTTTAATCCATGCAACACCAAAAGTACTCGAACCCCAGAGCAATAACAATAAGTTACTCGAACGGTACCTATTAATTCACGCGTATCGATTCCGGCATTTTTCATAAGCAATCAATTTCCAATGACACCAGTTCGGGTGAGAGAAGGGTTATAAGGACAAAATAAATTCACAACAACTACCATCAATCAGTGAGTTCACTCCAATTGACAAATCGACATGGGGAATCTGACTAGAATTTCAAATCAATCAACTTTTATTTTTGTTGTTAAAAATTCCATTAATTTTTCGCACAATAATTTCTAACAGGCCCTCTTTTTAATCGACTTAAAATAAAAGAAGGATGTTCTCAATTGGACTGTGTTTCTTTTATGTTTGTTACTTTTACACTTTAAACTGGGTGAACCGATTTTGAAATTTATTTTTTATTGAAAGCTACTTACTGCTTCCTGAGTTGTCCCATATTAATTTTGTCCCATTCCGACAATTATTTGGTCCCATTTCGGTAATTTGAAGTCGGTTTTTGTGACAATGTTTGACTTGTTTTATTTTAATTGAACATTAAATAAAACTATTTTTTTATTAACCAATTAATCTACTATGAATATTCAGTATAGATAAAAAGCAATGGTTTAAAGGTCGTTAGGTCGAGCGTTGTCGTGTTTTCAGTAGCAGCTGGGACGAGCTATGATTTGCCGGAGATTCTCCATCATCTGATCTAGTTTTTATGTACACCAATGCGGTAATGCTGCTGCCATTTGGTAAGAAGATATGATAATGATGTTTCTCTGCCGAACGATGGTGGCCTGGAACACCCTGCCTGCGCACGTGTTTCCTCCCACATATAACCCTGGGTACTTTAAGCGAAGCATGTTACTAGGTCGTCAAGTTGAGGGCCACTCTCTATAGTATTTCTGTGTACTATGAGAGTCGCCCACAATCGCCAGACGTGGCCACAACTTACCATCGGCGGGTGGCGTCAATTTGTCGACCTAAATATATAAAATACTAAACCAACAAACAGTTACCTATTATAACCTTAGTCTAATCTCAATGCGCAGAGAATTTTGGATATAGAATTAAAACACATTTTTTATATAAAAATGCCGAGAGAGTATGTTGGGGTGGTGTTAAATATTTATTACAGCAAAAGTAACCAATGTGAGCGTATTTTACTCGTCGGGAAGGATTAGCCGTTTTGCCTTTAATTATTACCCCGTTGTCGAGTGCATGTTGTGAGCTGCTCAAAGACTAACATACAAAACAGACACAAGGTGTTTTAACTTTTAAAATTTCCTTATTATACCTATTTATTGATGGACTAGGGAATAATTTACATCATCGTAAGGGTTGTAGTTGCAGCCTTTATCTGTCATTTCGTGATTTTCTTTGCTTCCAATATTCATACCCGGACAGCCGAGAGTGTAGGTATATATGTAACGTCGGTTTATAGATGTCGCTAATTTGGTTAAGATTTAAGAATTACTACTGAATTACAATTGTGATTGGTGTGGCTTGCTACATGAAGTGGAAACATGTCAAAATCCTCCTCGGGGATATAGGCGTGATTGTATGATGACGATAATCGTAATTTTGTGCGCAAAGAAAACATGGATACTCGTTTGTATTGTAATGAGCTTACTTCATAATTCATATTCCTTCTTTAACTACTGACTTTGTTTTTAAGACACAGTGTTCCAATTATCCCCTAGTTCTAAAGTTACCTTCTGCAAATTAACATACTCTGTGGCTAAGCTTTATGAGAGAGATTGTAAAGTTTATTTGACGTCTCCCTGAAGAGCCCTCAGGTTCTGCGACGCGTTACCACGAGTTAACGCACAAACGCGTGCTCCATCACAAGGCAATAAAATTTATAGCTTTCATACACTTTGTTCTTGCAAAAATATTTACGTGGCCGTTTTCAATATATTAGATAGACATGCATCACGTCTGTATTCCCGAAGAGGTAGACAGAGGTGCAATAGACACCCACTCGTTGCCAGTAATTTTGTGGTCCTGGTAAGGACAAGCCTATTGCCGTTACAGGACACGATAGAGAGTTCAAAACCACTTTGTAATTCAAACCAAATTTCCAACAGCCAGGACTCTCTGCAGTCCGTTTTAACCTATACTAGTAGTTGAACGGTCGACCTCACGAACAATAATTTCTTTTTTGAGATTTTCCTTCCATTTGGTTTGGATGTTGCATGAAGAACATGTGTGAACAAAAAGATGTGTTCTGAAGAGCTTTTCAACCTGATTCCACCCTCTCCTTTCCGATCCCGAATAACACGTGCCGGGCAGAGATGCCACTCTCATACTGTAGAAACCATCTTCGCCAGAACCGAGCGTTTTAAACGTTCGTTTCTGTGCCGCACGATAGTGGCCTGGAACGCCCTGGCTGTGAACGTGTTTCCTCACACGTATAACCCTGGGTTTTTAAGCAGAGCGTGAAGAGGCACAAAAGTAGGTCGTCAAGTTGAGGGCCACTCTCTATAGTATTGTGTGCTGTGAGAGTGGCCTATAATCACGACTATCATCAGGCGGGCGACGTCAATTTGACGTATCTAATATAAAAAATATCACGAAATGTGTTTCCACCAACTTTTACATTTATCCTTGTGTTGCACATCTGTTTAGATTACCTACTTCTAGGCACCATCTTGTAGAGAGTTCTACCATCCATCTGCTCGCAACTAGACTAGGAGTTAACATATATACAGTTTATTCATAGCCGGAGAGTCGAAAACTGCTATTTATATTTCAGCTGGGTGTTGATAGGATCAGTATTTTCAGCTATTGTGCACATACAACTTACTTACGTCCCACCCTCTTCCTTCCGATCCCGAACCACGCGTGCCGGGCAGAGATGCCACTCCCACACAGTGGATAGCATCTTCGCGAGAACCGAACGTTTTATACGTTCATTTCTCTGCCGAACGATAGTGGCCTGGAACGCCCTGCCTGTGCACGTGTTTCCTCTCAAATATAACCCTGGGTTCTTTAAGCGGTGAAAATTTCAACTTTCTAACTATCACGGTTCATGAGATACAGTGCAAGACAGACGGACGAACGGACAGCGAAGTCTCAGTAATAGGGTTCTTGTTTTACCCTTTGGGTACGGAACCCTAAAAATTAAGTAAGTATTAAAGAATAATTAATTAGTTAAGTAGTTGTTCAAACTTTTTAAAATAATGACGATTAAAATAACGACAAATGTTTCACCTCTAAACGAGGCATTCTTCATCTTGAGAATGCCTCGTTTAGAGGTGAAACATTTGTCGACGTTTTAATGTATTCTATTTTTGTGAAAATAATGCAATTATTTTAAAAAGTTTGAACATCATACTTACCATTACTTTGTCATGGATTTTCGCCAGGTAACGCCTGATTCTATCCAACATTTAATTAGTTGCTTTTATAAAAACCCAGAATATTTCCGACGTTTTTAACTCGTCCTTCTTTGCTATCAGCTCTTACACTATGCCCCGTAATACAGGGTAATAAAGACAGTAGCGTTCTCTATACACTCGGTGCTCTTATTTTCCTAAATACCGGCACACCATGGAAGGATTTACTGGTGCACGTAGAATATCTTAACTTTTTCCAGGCAGTACTTCGAGTTTATGTTTTCTGGAATTTTCCTTTCTTGTGCGCGATTAAATTGTTAGAGGAACTTTGTTTAGTGTAGAGTTTCTTGAACATACGAGTATTAATATAGGTAAGTATGCACATGTGGGTTGTATAAGGCTGTTTTGTTTTCTGTTATAATGTTTTGTAAATAGTAGTAGTAAATATGAGTGTGTTGTCGATGAATTTCTAAGGATCACACAAAGATAATAAAATGAATATTTTAAAATTGACATCTTTGACGGTCCAAATCAAAGAAAATTGTACAAACAATTTTAACATTTTAAATTCAAATTCAATCCATATTTCGGCCCCTGATTATTCTCAGGCCAAGAAATTAAAACTTGTAGAGAATAAAGTAAGGGAAGGTGACATCAGTGGGGCGGCAAGGCTACTTTTTAGTAGCGACGTGCTGGCTCCTTATTCTGTAGAAACTTTGAAGGGCTTGCAAAGTAAGCACCCACCATCCGCAGCTGACCTCTCTTTCCCTGATCCTCCGAACAACGATACAGAAAATCTTGAGACTACTGTCAAGGATGTGCGCACAGCTGTTGACTCCTTTCGTTTTGGATCAGCTGGTGGACTTGACGGTCTGACACCACAGCACCTTAAGGATCTGTTGTGTCCGAGCGCTGGGGAAGCTGGTGATGCACTTCTGAGGGAGCTAACAGCTCTAGTCAACCTCATGCTCTCAGGCAATGTGGACAGTGGCATCACAGATATTTTGTATGGGGCCAATTTATGTGCCCTTAACAAGAAGGATGGTGGCATTCGTCCCATTGCCGTAGGTAGCACTTTGCGGCGTTTGGCAGCTAAAATTTGTTGTCGTTTTTATAGTACGGAGCTTACTACCAAATTTCAGCCCTTTCAATTAGGTTTTGGTTCAAAAGGAGGTTGTGAGGCCGCAATCCATGCGCTTGCAACATACCTTGACAGTAGCGAAGATGGAGAGGTCATCTTGAAAGTTGACCTGAAAAACGCCTTCAACTCTGTAAACAGGGACACCTTGTTGACACAGGCCAAATTAGAAACCCCCAAAATATTTAATTTTCTTTGGCAATGCTATAGTCAGCCAACAAAATTAATTTATAAAGACCACCTTTTGAATTCAGCCGTTGGATGTCAGCAAGGTGATCCGTTGGGACCAGTCATCTTCAGTTTGGCCATTAACCCAATAATTCAAAAAATAAAATCCAAATTTAACATTTGGTATCTAGACGACGGGACTTTAGGCGGAAAAGTAGAGACAGTTTTACAAGATTTAGCCCTAATAAAGAACGAGTTTCAGTCAATTGGCTTAGAACTGAACCCGAATAAATGTGAGATTTTTATATCTGAAAACACAGATAAATTAACAACAATCTCCAAATTCAACTGTCTGGCCCCCAACATAAAAGTTTTGGACAAAACTTCTTTACGCCTCCTAGGGTCCCCGATTTTAGAAGATGGCTTTTCCACTTTTATCGAGGAAAAAATTCAAAATTTTGATCAGGTTATTGATGTAATGTTAATGTTAATGTAATATCAGTATTCATTTAGCTTTCACTATTCTTCGTTTTTGTCTTTTCGTACCCAAATTTACACATGCCCTCCGTTCAGGACAATTTTGGAAAAATGTAGAAATTTTGGGCAGACTAGACAACTTAATACAAAATTCTTTGTGTAAAATTTTAAATGTAAATATTAATGACCGGGCCTGGGTCCAAGCGTCTCTTCCAGTTCGCTTGGGCGGGCTAGGTATTCGTAGAGTCACAGATGTCAGTCTGCCAGCATTTCTGTCGTCGGTCCATAGCACCGAAGAATTAGTCAGGAAAATTTTGTCAAATACACTGATTGATTCCGAGGTGCGATGCAAGACCGATGCCATAAATGCTTGGAGGATGTCTTGCCCCGACACTGACCTGCCCTCACGCCTAGGCTCACAGCGACTGTGGGATTCACCGCTCTGTAAATTGAGAATTAATACACTAATTGACACTTCTGTCAATATTTCAGAGCGTGCACGCCTACTAGCTGTTGGAGAATGGGAGTCAGGGTTATGGATCCAGGCGCTCCCATCGCCCAACATCGGTACAATGTTGGACAACACAACCTTCCGCATTGCCACTTGCCTTCGGCTGGGTACACCTTGTGTATCCCCGCGTCATTGCACCTGTGGTGTGGCCGTCGATAATCTGGGACACCATGGCCTTTCTTGTAGCAGAAGCGCAGGTCGTATACCTCGGCACGCTATTCTAAACGACATAATTCGTAGGGCTCTTTCCACCGCTGGTCTTCCGGCCGTACGTGAACCAAATGGTTTAGCACGAAGCGATGGAAAGAGACCGGACGGTATGTCATTGCTACCGTGGAAGATGGGAAGGCCTTTGGTGTGGGACGCTACATGCGTTGACACCTTAGCACCTTCACACCTTCCAAGCACATCCGGATGTGCCGGCGCTGCTGCTGCATCGGCTGAAGGCTTTAAACGGCGTAAATATGCTAACCTAGCAGGTGATTACATATTTGAGCCGTTTGGGGTTGAGACACTGGGGTCATGGGGTCCGAGTGCTCGCCGCCTTTATAGAGACATTGCTAAACGCCTAATCGATGCTTCTCAGGACCAGAAGGCTGGCTATTTTCTGGCCCAAAGAACAAGTATCGCCATCCAACGTGGCAACACAGCCATCATTCTGGGAACCTTCCCAGTCGGCAATGACGCGGAGGATTTTTTAAACGATATTTTGTAATGTAAATATTTTTAGTCTATAATTATGTATATTTTGTATATTTTAATTCTTATTGTAAATAAATATATATACTTACCTATGTACATAAAATGACTATGATTTGTGAACTCCATAATCATGTCGTTTTAAAACAAACTACAAATTAAAGTTGTAAGTATTGCATATCGTAAAATTATAATAAATAAATAATAAATATTTAAGACAATTCACACAACGCCTTCTAGTCTCAAACTAAGCAAAGCTTGTGATATTATTATGAGTACTAGATAAACTGATATAAATATTTATACACATTTTTTTTGTAAATACATACATATTATACATAGGAAACACCCAGACTTCAGTGCAATCGTATTTGTCATCACACAAACTTTGTCCCGACCGGGAATCGAGCCCGAGACTCCGGCGTCGAAAGCGGATGCACTACCGACCATGCCATTGAAGCAGAGTTGTCGTTATGAGAAGTTGCCTTGTTGTTAAGTTGTTAATTTATGGTTCTATTGGGCAAAACCCAAACATAAGTATGATTGCGAAGAAAAAAAAGGTTATTTAACGTTTTTAACATTGCAAAAAAGTTTTGTGGACATGAATTTAATGTACTTACTTATATTAAACCTACCTATCATACGTACTACGACTAAGACCATACTCGTACAATCTAAATAACCATGTTAAATATACGTATTGTTAATCATCATCACTACAATTATTATAAATCAAAGTCCCTTCGTCCGTATGTATGCTTAGATCTTTAAAACTACGCAACGGATTTTGATGCACACACACACACACACATACCAGGCCTATATCCCCGAAGGGGTAGGCTGAGGTGCATTACACACCCACAATTTGCCAGTATTTTTAGTCTCACGTAATAGGCGGCAAGCCTATTGCCGTCACCAGGCACATTTATAATGGCAATGTCTAAAATGGCCGAATGAATTAATACATTGTAATTTTGAAAAAAAATTGAAACCCGTTGCCTTGCTATGAAATATTGGTGAAAAGCAACAAAATCTTACGCGCCAGCCATGATGGCACAGCCAATTACAGTCCTGGGCGTCTCGGACTATTTATACCTATTATAAATTTACCTACAGTACCTATGTTCACTATACCGTGGTATAGAGTAACAAGTAGTGAAGTGACTACGGTTACGGTTGTATATTGTAACATGAGAGCATTCTGTCCATGAGTTAATTAATAGATCCATCCCTTTGTGTACACGACAATGAACGGTATTGTACACGGTTGTTCAATCTGCCCGAATACGTAGCTTGATTCGTGCGTTAGTCCCGAACTCCTGATCACATCTGTGTCCGGGATCTACTTATTACGTGGCTTGGTTATTTCGGCAATCTTGGAATTGACCGCTGTCTGACCTCCCAGCCATCCTATATATTTATGTTACTGTCAGTAGTTTAATTTCAGTCCAACACTACAAAGGCCTCAGTCTTAACCTAACGACTATTGATATCTACTTCATGTATAGTCAACGACAAAAGTAGCTTAACCAATAATTCTTATCTGTTGATCACTAATAGCTGTTAAACCGATCACAAAATCATAAACAAAACACGAAATATATTAACTTTGTCCTTGGGGATTCTAAAATTACTTGTACATTGCTGTGGCACATGCATTGGGATGTAAAAAAGAATAATAAATATTTTGTGCTAATCAACTTTTGTTGTTGACTGTACTTTGTACTTACACTGGAATGAAGCTTTGTTCATTCATCTTAAAAAGGATTATTTTAATTATGAGAATTTTTGAAAGCTAGTAATTAAAGTGTGTTTACTCAGTGTTTATCACGTTTTTATTTATTTTAACACTTCCCCATTTTAGGCACTTATCATAATAATCATTTGTGTAAATGACAAAATAATTGCAGATAACATTTACTATAACAAATATTAATTTTCCATATGTCCACTATATAGAGATTTTTAGGAGATTTTTTCATTTGCTAGCAACATTACGCACACGCCGTTAGTGGTATCGGTACACGGACATCGGAGTCACACGCACACATTGAAAGTGTCATTTGGCTTCACGTGTTTATTCTACATGTTCCGTCTATGTTATTCTTTTAGTCTGAGGTTAAAACATCATTACAGGGAATAAGTTATTAGAACCGTGTGATATTACTAATGAAAAAATATAACTTAAAAATAAACAAGGAAATAATAACCTACGGCCATAAGTTACTGTTGTTCTTTGCCCGCATTTCTGGCTGACGTTAATTTATAAATAAATTAAAGATGACGCCTAAAGCGCTCGGAGTTTCTGGTTCGGCAGTTAGATGTTCAGCACAGTTTAAAGAGCTGTTTAGATGAAATTTTCAAAGGATTTTGTTTCCCAGTGTTCATTGTGGAGGCAAACTTTTTGTTTCAAACCTTCACCTGTTCTGAAATGTTGGATACGTTGGGCTTTTATCTATGTAATTCTTCTTCTTCTAATTTTGTTAATTGTCTCTTTATAAAGTTTGTTTCTTTGGGGATTTCAGAAATATAATTAGACAAATTTTAGTATAAATTGGTAAGGTGTAATTATAATAATATTTAAACGTTTTATATCAATAGTGGATTAAATATGCATTGGAAAAGTTTATTATACCGACACAGACCTCGCGGGTGAGTCGACGACTCGAGGACTCCCGCAGAAGGATAGCCCCTAGGCACTGGTGGTATTTGAAAGCATCAATGAGTAATTTAAAACATAAGTCTATCTTTGGATAAAGTTATTAAAGAATGAGTATGCTACATTTTCGTATATTTTTGCTACAAGTCGTAGGTACCTAGAATCTACATCGCAATTTGGAGGCCTGTGACTGCGTGATGGACCCTTGACACCACCGTCTTGCACCACTGGTGGTTTCAAGGGTATTTTTAAATACCCATTACACTACCAAAGAGATGCACCGAGCCTGTGATATTATATTGACGTAGGTAGGTATCTATATACGAGTATCTGTAATATTTATGAGTCATATTCTAGGAATAGTGTGAATGTCTGGATTATTAATTAAATATGATAGCTTTCTTTCTTCTTTCCTATAGTACTCTATGAGAAGAAAACAATTCCCGTGGTACTACTTCAATGTTTTGGTTTTATAACCCTTTCGAATATTATTATTTTATGACTTTATATTATGGTCAGTCTCTCTAATCTTGAAGGCTCTTATGTTGATATGTATTCCTGGTACATTTGAGGTTTGTGTCTTTTATAATGGACAGTCATTTTCATCTGTACTCGGTGCACCTGTAGACAGATTTCTTTATTTTTCATCGGGGAAAAAAAAATGTATCATGCGTTTAGTAGGGCAGTATGGATATATCGTACCAGAACCGCTTGGGTCCCTTAACTCTCTATTATAAGATACACAAACAACAAAAGTACTAGGAGTACAGAACTACAAAAGAGCACTCGCCAACTCTTATCTCGCTCAGTTTGGTTTGATTGTGGTTTGATTGTGACACCTTTGATTGTGCTTAAAAAATGTCATATAGATTGACACGAACCTCGAATAAAATACTAGGACTACATAACTACATAAGCACTCTCGAAATCTCATTCGAATCTCGATCCGTTTAGTTTATTTCAATGTGTCAACAGGTGCACTGAGTACAGATGAAAATGACTGCCCATTATAAAAGATCTCATTTAATTTCGAACTGTGTTTTGCAATTGAAATTGTAAAATAAATCTCTATGGTTAACTTTATCCTCTCGTTTTACGGCATCACTAGTTGTTGTAGTTTTCATTTTTTTTTTGCTTTGAAAACTATGTATAAATGCTAGCTCGTTATGTACTATTGTAATTTCATACTATTAGAAAAGAGTGGCCGTGAGTTTTATTGCCAGATTCTTTCTCTCAGGCTCCACCTATTGTTTTGCGAATCTGGCAGTAAATTTAAGATTAGAAGCAATTCAGACTTTAATTGTAATCTTTATAACTGACTGACCCTCAAAAGCGTTACCTCCTAACCGACTTGAATAAACATAATTTTCATTTTCAGTAAGCGGTTTTATTTTACTTTATTTATTTAGAAACAAAGTCTTATATATAACCAATTTTACAGAACCCCCATATCATTGCCGACTCACAGTTTCCTGTATTTTAGAAAATACTACATAAGAAAGAACAAATTTTGAAAATTTTAAGTTTTAGATTGCTTAAAACTACACCTAAAATAAAGCTACAATCTGACAAAATTAGGAAAAATTAGAATAAGAATCAGATTTATAGTTTTCCTACTCAGATACTATACTTACAGTTAATCTTTTCAGATGTCCAAGAGATTCAAAATATGAGATTTAAGAAGCAAATCATTTTTTTTGTCATCTCAGCTTTTGTTGATGATAGTTTTCTAATTCCCTAATACGACCATAAATATCACAAAAATTTTGTGACTGCGATGTTTTTTCGAATCCATTACGCTTTTACACAAAGTTATTCCTAATATTTGAGCCATAAAACATCGTTGCCAACAAGCAATGTATTTGCCTTGCACCCAGCTATAAATAACGAGGCACCCACTTTCACTGACAACCATTTTGCCAGTTTCCTCTGAATCTAATTTGGAGTGATACATGCCACTGTCGCAGACCACAATTACGTTAGTATAGGGTGCTATAAATTTGACAATTACAGGCTCGATGGCAAAAGTGGAGTGTTAAAATGTCGCAACAATTCGAGTCCTACTGATATAAAAAGTTTGTGGTCTATGTAGGTATGTGCTGTATAAGGTAGTGAATTGATTTTAATGTAAATTGGCACATAAGTACACAATTCTTGGATAAACACTTATAATATTTTTTACACTTAGTGTAAAATCTATATGTTTAAGTAAAATATAAGGGGATCCCAAAAACTAACTGTAAAATAGAAAAAGGTGGAAAGTTCTGCATAATGCGAAGCAACAGTTATGTTTTTCTTACTTACTTAACCTTAAAATTATTCTATTCGAGCTCGTCCATTACATAAAACGAGCATTTTCATAATTTAGGATTTTAAGTTAAAAATCCAATTAAAGTTAAGACTGTAAACATTTTAGGCATCCTGGACAAGAAGAAGCTTAATGCCGACGGCGACGACGTGTCGAGGCATGGACCCAGACGCTTAAACTTCCTTCGCAAGAATCTTGCAATAAGATTCATATTTTGGCACCATGCACGGCTTTATTGTACAGCAACCCTTATTCTATTAAAAAATTGTGAGGATTTTATTTCAACGAAATATGTTTTATAATAGATGGCTTTGTATTAAAAGGAAAGAGACAATATTTTATGGGAAATTTTCAACCGACTTCCAAAAAAGGAGGGAGGTTCTCAATTCGACTATGTTTTTTTTATGTTTTTACCTCATTTCCTTTGACTGGGTAAACCGATTTTGATTTTTTTTTAAATGAACTTTTGAAGTGGTCCCATTTTAATTTGGTCCCATTCGGACAATTATTTGGTCCCATTTCGATCATTTGAAGTCAGTTGCTGTGTCAATTATTGACGTGTATTTTATAAGTATTACTAAAAACAACGACTATTTTACCTCAAGCTATCAATTGCGCCATCAATACCGTTAAAAAAAATTAAGCATAAGCGCTTAACTTCACATAGGCTAACGGCCCATAAGTGCTAAATCACTCAGGACATAATCACTGCTGAGTTGTCCGTAATTTGCCCATGAGTTTAGTATTGAATTTATTACACCTGTGCTTATTTATGGCTGTTACCAGAGCTACTACATCAATGCTAAAACAAAAATTTATTCTTAAATTTTATACTGAAGTTGAGAGATTTTTTTGATGTACGATTGACTAAACGGATCGTTTTATTTCGATCGAATTATTGAGATTTCATTTTGGAAATAATTTTAAGGAAAGATTTTCTTAAGATCATGGTAAATTATGATATACCTACATATTTAACTACCTACATTTGTTGAGTTGCAACACTCCTCCTTTGATTCGAGTACCTACAATCCCAGATTAGGCCATTTATTGTGCATCATGTGATTATCAGTTCACAGGTTCATCTAGTTCTCACAGCACAATCTGCTTAATGCTATTTCGACCAGAGATGTGCTATGCTACATTGTCATAGATGCGTTTGACATCCACCAACCATATTCATTTGTGCACACAGCACATCATAGCAAAACCTCGCAGTACGAGTAACGAGAGATGTACTTACATAGCAGCTGCTATGTAAGTACATCTCTCGTTGAAAGAAACCCTTACGAGGGCTATATAAATGTTTTATTTATTGAGCGGAGCGAAGCGAAGCTCTATCTTAGACGACAAGTGTAAATCGTTTGTGTGCCAACTCCTCCGAAACAGCTCGACCGATTTTGACCAAATTTGGCATGCTGGTCGACATCATACCCGGGAGTGCATATCTCTGAAATCATGAAAATAGAGCATAAAAAAATAAAGGAAATTTGCTCCGCTCAACATTTGCAATTAGTAGCATGCATTGCATACCTAGTTGAGCGGAGCTCTATCTAAGACAAGTGTAAATCGTTTGTGTGCCAACTCCTCCGAAACGGCTCGACCGATTTTGACCAAATTTGGCATGTTGGTCCACATCATACCCGGGAGTGCATATCTCTGAAATCATGAAAAAAGAGCATAAAAAAAAAGTGTGTGTGTCAGCTCCGACGCACGACTGGAGTTTACTCCTTTATTACGAGTATCTAACCATACGCAAAAAGAGTTTATTCAGCTGAAAAAAGATTAATATCATATGAAAGGGTAAATTCACAAATTAATGAAATAATAATAATACACTAATAATAATAATAATAACGAATAACTATCGGAGATTTATCGTATAACTATCGGAGATTTATTGTCAAAGATGGGACGCTAGACATTTGTCGGGCATGTCATCGTCCCGGAGAATCTTTAAGACATATTATCTCTGGTTGTTCCCGTCTTGCGAACGGTGAGTATTTGCACAGACACAACCAAGTAGCCAGGATTATCCACCAGCAACTTGCTTTAAAGTATAACCTTGTCGACGTGGAGGTACCTTATTACAAGTATGTGCCCGACCCAGTTCTTGAGAACGGTCATGTCACATTGTATTGGGATCGATCTATTATCACTGATAGGACTGTTATAGCTAACAGACCTGATATAGTGATAATGGATCGATTAAAGCGCCTTGCAGTAATTGTCGATATCACTGTGTCACATGACGAGAATCTCGTGAAAGCAGAAAAAGATAAGCAAATGAAATATTTAGACCTAGCTCACGAGATTGTTGACATGTGGGATGTTGATTCGGCGATTATTGCTCCGATAGTCGTATCTGCGCATGGTCTAATAGCCAAGAGCCTCGACCTCCACCTACAGAGGCTCGCGTTAGGCAGCTGGGTCAAGGGCTTGATGCAGAAGGCGGTTCTGTTGAATACGGCTCGTATTGTGCGGAAGTTCCTGTCTCTGGAGCCCTAACCACTGGTAGCTTGGTCCCTGTACCCGATGCCGGTGGGTTACTGTTTTTTATATTTTCAAATGTATTTTTTATAAATCTATTTAAAAATGTAATAAATATGTGTTAAGTGTTAATAAAGAGAATAATAATAATAACGGGCATATTATGAGGCTACAGATGGGGAAACCAACCTGACTGCGTACCGTTCAAGGATGCTTCCTTTGTTTCAGGCTTTTAAACCTACAATGACTGTTGCCGTCCAACGACTATCGGATCAAGTGCGGGCTATCCAACGATGTAAGTTGTTGGATCAATCTGTGCTTGATCGACTACGCCTGGAAGTATTATCTACTCGTACAGCTCCAGTGTCAACGAGAGCACCGTCACCTGTGACACAGACGGTTGCTACAAGTGCGACGTTAGCAGAGTCCGCACCCGACGCGGGAAATGATACGAGTGATACATCTATCCAGGTAAGCGAGCAATTGAGGAGTACTTTGGAAGATGTGATCTCGCAGTATAGGTTTATACCTAATTCTAGACCGCGGCTACCACGCTTGCCAATGCATAAGCGAAATCTGGCGTTGATGGGAGCCCTGAATGCATTGCTAGAGCCGTACTTACGGACTAGCAGTGATTTGCTTGATACTCACTCGATTCTTTACTGTGGAGCTATTGCCGCTTGTCGCGTTGCACGCGTTAAATTCCCCGAAGTTAACCGTGCACCGCGACCGGATGGTGTTCCCGTATGGCAGGCAAGAATCGAGGGACGTATCGGCACATTTAGGACTCTCATTGCAAAGCTTATCTCTTTCAGCCGGGGAAATAGTCGTCCCCGGGTCATGCGTTTCGTGACTCAGGCATTTGCTGGGACCGGCATTCGTCCCCAGCAATACTTAGCCAATGTCACGGAACGTATTGACTTTCTGAAACAGAAAGTGTATGCATGGGCAAGCCGTATCCGTCGTTATAGAGAGCGTGTAAATTGATACTGGCAGAATCGCATCTTCCAAAGTGACCAAAGGAAGGTGTACCGAGAGTGGGAGGGAACTGGACAACGTTTGAGCGACGGACAACTGCCAAATGCTCACACCATGAATCAATTCTGGCGTGACATATGGTCGGTGCCCGTCGAACATTCGGAGGGCGACTGGATCCGTGTCGTCGAGCGTGAATGCAGTATCATCGAACCCATGGAGTCTATTACCATAGACTCCGAAGACGTTAGTTGTGCAATTCGTACGGCCCCGAACTCGAAAAGTCCTGGGCCCGATGGATTGCACAACTTTTGGATAAAGTGGGTTCAGAGCTCGCATGAACGCTTGGCAACACAGTATCAAGAAGCCCTTGAGTCTGGTTCCTTACCCACTTTCATGACCACTGGCATCACCTTCCTGCTCCATAAATCAGGTTACTACCTATACCTATAGTTTTTAGGTTCCGTGGTACTCCACGGAACCTAAAAACTATAGACCCATCACTTGCTTACCTACCATCTACAAGCTCCTTACATCTATTCTGAGAAGTAAAATAAACTCGCACATAGTATCTAATAATATCTTAGATAACGCTCAGAATGGATGTAGGGCTGGGTCTCGTGGTACTAAGGAGCTACTCCTCATTGATATGGCCATTAGCCAACAAGTCAAGCGGAGTAAGGGCGCCCTCTCTACTGCCTGGATTGACTACAAGAAGGCCTATGATTCGGTGCCACATTCATGGCTGAGGAGGATTTTAGAGTTGTATAAAATTAATCCGACTCTTAAATCCTTCTTAGTCTCGTGTATGGGGCAGTGGACCACAGTACTTCGTCAACCAGGTAATGGTGGGCACGCCTCTGACCCGCAAGGCTTGATAAGGATAGAGCGTGGTATATTCCAGGGCGACAGTTTGAGTCCATTGTGGTTTTGTTTAGCACTGAATCCACTTAGCACATTGCTTAAAGATTCAGGGCTAGGCTATCGGTTTCGTAGAGGAGGTGAGGTTATTTCTCACCTGATGTACATGGATGACCTCAAACTGTTCACACTGAAGCACCAAGATTTAGTGACATTATTAAAAACTACGGAAGTTTTTAGTAATGCCATTAAGATGGAGTTCGGTGTTGATAAGTGTGCGGTTATGCATGTACAACGGGGGAAGGTTGTAAATTCACCGAATTTACAACTTTCTGAGATAATAACTCTCAGATCTCTCTCCGAGACCGAAACATACAAATACCTAGGTATGTCAGAGTCATTGGTTATAGCGGTGGAGGATATTAATAAATCGGTGAAAGACCGTTTTTTTGGCCGCCTGACAAAAGTTCTTAACAGTTCTTTGTCCGGTGGTAACAAAATGCGGGCTTTCAACGGTTGGGTTATACCTTTATTGTTATACTCCTTTGGCATACTTAGGTGGACTCAAACGGAACTAGACGCCCTGGATAGGCGAGTCCGTCAACAACTGACATTGCATCGAATGTTACACCCACGATCGTCTGTCATGAGACTGTACATTCCGCGGAAGTGGGGGGGGGGGTCGAGGCTTTTTGAATGCCAAGAACCTCCACAACCGTGAAGTGTGCAGTCTGAGAGATTACTTTCTACAGAATGGGTGTGACATTCATTGCGATGTCGTGATGGTTGACAAGGGCCTGACACCTCTTTCCTTGGCTAACGAGAACTGGCGTAAACCAAAGGTGCTAGGTACTGAAGACCGTAGGGACGTATGGAAGAGTAAGGAGCTACACGGGCGGTTCTACCGGGTCTTAACAGGACCCGACGTAGTCCTGCTTGCATCGGTGAACTGGCTGCGTTTTGAGGACCTCTTTGGGGAAACTGAAGGTTTTGCCTGTGCAATTGCAGATGAGGTTATCAAGACGAACAACTATCGGAAATACATCATGAAGGACGGTACGGTCGACATTTGTCGAGCATGCCACCGTCCTGGTGAATCACTTCGCCATATTATTTCCGGTTGTTCGTATCTTGCTAACACCGAGTACTTGCATAGGCACAATCAAGTAGCCAGGATCATCCACCAGCAACTTGCTCTTCAATATGACCTTATTGAGTCTGAAGTACCGTACTATAAGTACACACCAGTGCCAGTTCTTGAGAATGGTCGTGCATTGCTCTACTGGGACCGATCAATCATCACGGACAGGACTATTGTTGCCAATAGGCCCGATATCGTGTTGGTTGATCGGACCCAGCGTCGGGCAGTGCTCGTCGATGTCGCCGTCCCGCATGACGAGAATCTTGTTAAGGCAGAGAAGGACAAACTTAGTAAGTACCTTGATCTGTCCTTCAAGATAACCGCCATGTGGAACGTAGACTCGACGATCATTGTCCCGATAGTCGTATCTGCGCATGGGCTAATAGCCAAGAGCCTCGACCTCCACCTACAGAGGCTCTCGTTAGATTGTTGGATCAAGAGTCAGATTCAGAAGGTTGTTATCCTCGACACGTGCCGTATTGTTAGGAGGTTTCTTAGTCTGTAGCCTCCACCACCGGTAGTTTGGTCCCTGTACCCGATGCCGGTGGGTTACTGTTTTTTATATTTTTAAATGTATTTTTTTATAAATCTATTTAAAAATGTAATAAATATGTGTTAAGTGTTAATAAAGAGAATAATAATATTTAATATTTAATATTCTTAGTCTGTAGCCTCCACCGCCGGTAGTTTCGGTCCTACTCCGCTACTGGTGGGACACTATTTTTTATATTTTTAAATGTATTTGTGTTTTTTATAAATCTATTTAAAAATGTATAAAATAAGAATGTTATTGAATAAACGAAATAATAATATAATATATAATATATTTTTTTATATTTTTAAATGTATTTGTTTCTTTTTTTTATAAATGTATTTAAAAATGTATGAAATAAGAATGTAAAGGAATAAACGAAATAATAATAATAACAATAATAGGTACTAAAATAATCAAAGGAGTACTTTAGAAGATGTGATCTCTCAATATAGGTTTGCACCTAATTCTAGACCACGGCTACCACGCTTACCCATGCATAGACGAAATCTGGCGTTGATGGGAGCCCTGAATGCATTGCTAGCTCCGTACTTACGGACTAGCAATGATTTGCTCGATACCCACTCGATTCTTTACTGTGGAGCTATTACCGCTTGTCGTGTTGCACGCGTTAAATTCCCTGAATTTAACCGTGCACCACGATCGGGTGGTGTGCCCGTATGGCAGGCAAGAATCGAGCGACGTATCGGCACATTTAGGACTCTCATTGCGAAGCTTATCTGTTTTAGCCGGGGAAATAGTCGTCCCCGGGTCATGCGTTTCGTGAGTCAGGCATTCGCTGGGACCGGTATTCGTCCCCAGCAATACTTAACCAATGTCACGGAACGTATTGACTTTCTGAAACAGAAAGTGTATGCATGGGCAAGCCGTATCCGTCGTTATAGAGAGCGTGTAAATAGATACTGGCAGAATCGCATCTTCCAAAGTGACCAAAGGAAGGTGTACCGAGAGTGGGAGGGAACTGGACAACGTTTGAGCGACGGACAACTGCCAGATGCTCACACCATGAATCAATTTTGGCGTGACATATGGTCGGTGCCCGTCGAACATTCGGAGGGCGACTGGATCCGTGTCGTCGAGCGTGAATGCAGTATCATCGAACCCATGGAGTCTATTACCATAGACTCCGAAGATGTTAGTTGTGCAATTCGTAAGGCCCCGAACTGGAAAAGTCCTGGGCCGGATGGATTGCACAACTTTTGGATAAAGTGGGTTCAGAGCTCGCATGAACGCTTGGCAACACAGTATCAAGAAGCCCTCGAGTCTGGTTCCTTACCCGCTTTTATGACCACTGGCATCACCTTCCTGCTCCATAAATCAGGTAGTACCACGGAACCTAAAAACTATAGACCTATCACTTGCTTACCTACCATCTACAAGCTCCTTACATCCATTCTGAGAAGTAAATTAAATTCACACATAATGTCTAACAATATTTTAGATAACGCTCAGAATGGATGTAGGGCTGGGTCACGTGGTACTAAGGAGCTACTCCTTATTGACATGGCCATTAGCCAACAGGTCAAGCGGAGTAGGGGCGCCCTCTCTACTGCCTGGATTGACTACAAGAAGGCCTATGATTCGGTGCCTCATTCATGGCTGAGGAGGATTTTAGAGTTGTATAAAATTAATCCGACTCTTAAATCCTTCTTAGTCTCGTGTATGGGGCAGTGGACCACAGTCCTTCGTCAACCAGGTAGTGGTGGGTACGCCTCTGATTCGCATGACTTGATAAGGATTGAGCGTGGTATATTCCAGGGCGACAGTTTGAGTCCATTGTGGTTTTGTTTAGCACTGAATCCACTTAGCACATTGCTGAAGGATTCAGGGCTAGGCTATCGGTTTCGTAGAGGGGGTGAGGTTATTTCTCACCTGATGTATATGGATGACCTCAAACTATTCACACTGAAGCACCAAGATTTAGTGACATTATTAAAAACTACGGAAGTTTTTAGTAATGCCATTAAGATGGAGTTCGGTGTTGATAAGTGTGCGGTTATGCATGTACAGCGGGGGAAGGTTGTAAATTCACCGAATCTACAACTTTCTGAGATAATAACTCTCAGATCTCTCACCGAGACCGAAACATACAAATACCTAGGTATGTCAGAGTCATTGGGTATAGCGGTAGAGGATATTAAGAAATCGGTGAAAGAACGTTTTTTTAGCCGCCTGACAAAAGTTCTTAACAGTTCTTTGTCCGGTGGTAACAAAATGCGGGCTTTCAACGGTTGGGTGATACCTTTATTGTTATACTCCTTTGGCATACTTAGGTGGACTCAAACGGAACTAGACGCCCTGGATAGGCGAGTCCGTCAAAAACTGACATTGCATCGAATGTTACACCCACGATCGTCTGTCATGAGACTGTACATTCCACGAAAGTGGGGGGGTCGAGGCTTTTTGAATGCCAAGAACCTCCACAACCGTGAAGTGTGCAGTCTCAGGGATTACTTCCTACAGAATGGATGTGACATTCATTGCGATGTTGTGAAAGTTGACAAGGGCCTTACACCTCTTTCCTTGGCTAACGAGAACTGGCGTAAACCAAAGGTGTTAAGTACTGAAGACCGTAAGGACGTATGGAAGAGCAAGGAGCTACACGGGCGGTTCTACCGAGTCTTAACAGGACTCGATGTAGACCTGCTCGCATCGGTGAACTGGCTGCGTTTTGGGGACCTCTTTGGGGAAACTGAAGGTTTTGCCTGTGCAATTGCAGATGAGGTTATCAAGACGAACAACTATCGGAAATACATCATGAAGGACGGTATGGTCGACATTTGTCGAGCATGCCACCGTCCTGGTGAATCACTTCGCCATATTATTTCCGGTTGTTCGTATCGTGCTAACACCGAGTACTTGCATAGGCACAATCAAGTAGCCAGGATCATCCACCAGCAACTTGCTCTTCAATATGACCTTATTGAGTCTGAAGTACCGTACTATAAGTACACACCAGTGCCAGTTCTTGAGAATGGTCGTGCATTGCTCTACTGGGACCGATCAATCATCACGGACAGGACTATTGTTGCCAATAGGCCCAATATCGTGTTGGTTGATCGGACCCAGCGTCGGGCAGTGCTCGTCGATGTCGCCGTCCCGCATGACGAGAATCTTGTTAAGGCAGAGAAGGACAAACTTAGTAAGTACCTTGATCTGTCCTTCGAGATAACCGCCATGTGGAACGTAGACTCGACGATCATTGTTCCGATGGTCGTTTCGGCAAACGGACTAATAGCTAAGAGTTTCGATCAACACCTCAAGAGACTCTCGTTAGATTGTTGGATCAAGAGTCAGATTCAGAAGGCTGTTATCCTCGACACGTGCCGTATTGTTAGGAGGTTTCTCAGTCTGTAGCCTCCACCGCCGGTAGTTTGGGTCCTACTCCGCTACTGGTGGGACACTATTTTTTATATTTTTAAATGTATTTGTGTTTTTTATAAATCTATTTAAAAATGTATAAAATAAGAATGTTATTGAATAAACGAAACAATAATAATAATCCTAATACACTCACATCCAAATTAGAAAGTTGCGCACTAAAGGTGCGCACCAAAAACGTGACACGATTTTCGTTACTTGTTAGTAGGTTTTACCCCTCGGATTTTTCTCATACCGGGCGCCTTATATATGAAAATCGATTCTTAAGGAGTAAACTCTAAAAAATTTGCAATTAGTAGCATGCATTGCATACCTAGTTCATGTAAGTTTATTTGAAAGTGCAACAAAATATTTAAATAAACATATTATATTAAACGTTATCTATAAAGTTAAAAATATTCAAAATAGTCTGTTGTATACCTTAAGTCCAGAACTGCTATTAATAGTGCGCATTACCAGTTTCAAACTTTTCTATTTTATCAAAACAGCCGTTTGGTACATTGCAATCTTACATTTTAAATGCCAAACTTTAAGTTATCATGCAAATGTAATGTGATTGTACATTGTACATACTTTTTGAACAAAATTTACTTATATAACTTGTATTTTGTACCTGTGAAATATCAAACCACCCAACTGTTTATTTAAACAAAATGGAAACTTGTTTTAGTTTATATCACCCCATCTATAAAAATAAGTAGGTACATAGACTACATAGGCCTCTAATAAAGGTACCTACACACATACACATAGGTACCTTGAGGAGTGTAAAGTCCTACTCTTATTTAATTTTGAAACTGTCAATGATGACAACTTTTTGAATATGGAACGTGAGCAACGATGTTTTTTTCTTTACTTGCAAAGAGGTAAATTAGGGATGTACATCCTCATTCTTCAAATGCAAGAACCACCCTGCATTAAATCCATTCGTCGGAATTAATAGCACTGAATTCATATGCGGCCCGGTGTAATTTCGTAAACACAGAGACTTCCAGTTTACCCTAATCGAGGAGTTGCGGAGTGCATTCAAATGGGTTTATAAAAAGGACACGTTTTGCAATTGCATTCGAATTTCAAATGAGTGTACTTTTTTAGGCTGTCTGAGTGTAGGTGGAATTAAATTAAACTGGCGAATAGTAACTACCTAGCTGTCTGTGTGTCTACAGCTAGTTACTATTTGCCAGCACCAGTACCTACACAATAAGTCGTTTAATTCTGTAGGTACATGTTGTGTACAAAGTTATTATTTCCATTTATTCATAACGATTTTTATGAAAAGGTTTTAGTTGATTTATGATAAGGGAACTTGGAAACACACAAAAAAAAAACAACTAGCAGGTCGTTTTGAATATGGAATTACATTCTGTTCTGTTCGACGGCAAGCATCTTCTATATTATTTGATATTTTACTCTACCAGGTACCTACATACTACGTTACTCGCTCAATATTGTAATTGACGTATCGGTCAGAGTAGATACTCAGTAACCCTTGTCCAGTGTACTGGAATGCTCATAAATTATCTATTGTCTACAAAAGCTTTTAGTTTAAATACAATATGAATTTGGAAGGCATTTAGTACGTTTACATATTACGAAAACATAATCTTACTTATTTGGTCATGTTTTCTGTGAGCTGCTTGGAATACCTATGTAATTTATTTATTGACTTAGGGAGCGAAGCGACCGAAGTCTCCGTTTCAACTTGCAGACTGGGGAGAATTTCTTTCGTCTGTACACATCTCTACATCTACGGGTTCTGTCAGATCATGTTTGCGGCCGTATATATCAACTGATTTTCATGAAACTTTACACACTCACTCCTTGCTTACAATGAATAACATGTGAATGATATTTTTTGGATTGGATGAAAAATGAAAGAACAAAATTGAAAAATTAATTTTCTAAACAAAGCTCCCGAAGTCTACGGTTCACAGAACCACTAGTTTATTTTATTTGAAATTTTGTGCACAAATAATGTACTAAGGCGGACTTAATGCCATTGGTATTATCTACCAGCCACCCATCGGGTGATGCAGGGTGAGTTAGTAGTAGGTGCTCAGAATTTGTAAGAAAATTAAAGACAATGGTGGGACCGAGAGACGAATCGATACTTAATAAGTAGGTATTACTCAAATGATAGTCAATAAACTTAAATACTAATACGTACATAAATAACTAATACTAGTGTACTATAATAAATATCTGCATACTGATACGGCCCCTGCTTGGAAGTAAATTAAACGACGTAAAACAATTAACGTTACTTTATTGGCAGGGAACCTAGGGTTTTTATAATTCTAGTAGCTAATAGTGTGTCGGTAGAATAGGATCACATAGACTGTTTACGGAAGTGCCCGGTGCACTTAACTGTGGGCCCACAGGCGACGGCGGTCGGCCGGCCGGGTCCGTTGGTGTCCTCCAATCAGTCTTGTTCTAGCAGGCCGCGATGCTCCGGGTCGAAGGCCACGGAGCGACGGCGCCGCTTCGGGTTGCTCAGCAATAGTATTCTGGACAAATCTGGCTTTTCTAAGCCCCAAGGTAGTTCTGGAATTGACACAAGCAACGGATTAGATACCGGCTCGGCACCGCTTACCGTAGGGCCCCACACGTAAATCGCCGTACAGGTAGTTGTCGGACGCGCTGCACAATTATTTACGGCAAGGTTACACATAACACAGGATAATACAAACATGGGAACAAGGAAAACACAGACAGGTAGTTGGCTCATCCCTATATATCGGTCTCCGACCGGCGGCAGAATGTCTCAATGCAATAATTAACTAATAATAAAATAATAAAATTTAGCTATAAGCCCAACACAAATGTGGGTACATTTCAAAAGACTACTTTTCTACCTATTACGTATCGGAGACGAAGTTCCTAAAGAGTCTGCGTTATGCGTAATTCCCATCTAACAATTGAAACTTTATTATGGTTCACTAATTAGGGAACCCTAAAATGACGGTCCCTAAATGGCAGTCTAGATAATAAAATGTTACTGAACAGTATCTCGTAATGGTTCACCAATTTAGGGAACCCCAAAATGACAGTCCTTCTATGGCCGTCTCAATAATACAATATTAAATAATAGTAAATAATAGTAAATATTCCAGATAGGTGGAATATGACCTAGATGTTTGAATTTACGTTACACAATATAAATTTAGAAAATATAACGGTTTCCCGCTTAAGGCCGCGCCTCAAATGGTACGGTTTCACAATAAAACATGTCAGGTAGATGAATTATCTTAACCCGGATTCTCCTTCGTGATATTCACAAATTAAAATTATAATATTATAGATTACTGCTTAAGGCCGTAGGTGAATAGCCCTCAAGAAAATTTTATGTAGAAATATTGTTAACAATTTATCGTTACATTCGATAGGGCAACGTTACTATAACGTTACGTTACGTTACGTTATATAGGTCCTGGCATTCCCTACAACATATACATATATCAATACATATATAATTATTGCATTTAGGCGTGGAGTAATTTAACTTCACCGTCCTAAATGTTTTCTCGTATATTTTGTGGCAAGAAATTCAGCATCGTCTGATTTTGATATTTACTTCGATAAAAGTTTATAAAATAGGTAATGACATTATACGCGATGGAAACTACAATAACCGTGGCTCGAATAACCTCGGAGTCTAAACGACTATAGGTTTCTTTAGGTTACTAATAATCTATGAAATAGCTATTTGGTAATATTCTAATTAGAGATCGCACGATGGACGTTACCCGTAAGCTATTCTGTTCACAGCACTTACCCCTGATTCGGGAACGGAATTAACTGCACAAGTTTCACCACTATTAAATGATAATATCAATTCAAATATATTCTATCGGAATTACTTGGTTTATTTTAAATGTTATAATTAAATACTTCGTTAACGGTGGTTACGTCAGCTGTGCGTTTATGAGATTTCTATTATGCTAATTTTCTGTGTCTCCGTTAGCTCTGCGCCGGCTTATATGACCTCGGTCCGGGCAATAAAATCATACCGACCCCTTCTCCTAGCGTATAGTGACGCGCCACTCCACGTATCGATGCGCCTCGCTATTGGTTAACGGCTCAATCCTTATCTTTTCGATCTAGCCCGGCTCACCGGACAATGAGCGAAGGAATTTTTTCATTGTCCGAACCGGTCCGCTAACATTCTAGAAGATTCTAAACTAGTGTTGTTACCAAACGCAAAATGTGTATTGTCGATGTATGCACATCGTAACAATACTTAAATATATATAAACTAATATAAATATGTATACACACAAAATAAATGTATATAAAGTTAGGTATGACTATGTTGAGTCATTATACAGTTCATATACCTACCAAGGAGAGCACATTCCAGAGGAGAATATATATAAATATATAGATTCTCACCTTTCCTGGGACGTGCATATCGCAGAGGTAAGTAGGAGGGTGTACTGCTTATTTCAATCTCTCAAAGCTCTTCAGAGTCTCTTACCTTTCCAAACTAAAGTTACTCTTGCACATTCTCTTCTTCTATCACTGTTAGACTATGCTGATGTCTGTTTCTTGGATGCATGGGAGGAGCTTGTGTGTAAACTCGAACGCCTGCAGAATCTGGTAATCCGCTTCATCTATGGCCTTCGGAAATATGACCATGTATCGGAGTTCCGGCATAGATTGGGGTGGCTTCCGATTCGGCAGCGTCGTAATGCTCACATTCTGTCTCTCCTATATACCATTCTTCACAATCCTAATAGGTAGGTGAATAAAATAGGTAGGAGACCTATCTGCGTGAACGCTTTGAGTATTTGGTGACTAGAGACAGAGAATGTCGTGTCTCTTCTTCCCTTCTCCTTCGAACTCCTGCTCATTCCTCTAGTTGCTATGACCAATCCTTCACCATTCAAGCAGTCAGACTGTGGAACTTGCTACCACACAATATACGTGCGAGCCGTTCGTTGGACAATTTCAGGAAACGAGTTCGGGAACACTTCCTATCCAACTAATATTTTCCTACCATCTTATTAGTTTATTTTTATAAAATTAATTATACACATTTATTTTTGTTTGTATGATGTACCAATCCATTCTCTTTTAGTAATAAGTATGTTAATTTTTATGTATTTATTTAGTAAGATTGTAACTTACTAAAGTCTTGTTGTGTTGTACTCTCTAAGTTATGTAACGCGGTGTTTGCTACTCTTCTCTCTAAAATCTGTACCTATCCTATTTAACTGTGGCTCCGCTGGAAGATAAGTCATCCATTGACTTAAGCCCGCCTTTGTGCATAGTGTGTTATTGTTGTTGTAATAATGTATGATGTTTAATATGATGTACAATAAAGAATAAAAAGAAAGAAAGAAAGAAAAGAGAATTGATTGTACAAAGAGTAATACTTTTCCTTAATATTTGTGAGGTTGAAACTCGCCATGTTTTGGAATGTAGTTTTGAGTAGATTTTGATTGGCAACCATAACGAATTAGATAACTCTGTTAGTTCAGGAGTTATAGAGGTTATTATTGGTGACTACGGATTCCTATTCTATGCGTAATTCGAATCGCACTTGGCCAGTTTTTAATGTTCCTGATGGACTCCTAGTGCTATTACTGAAATTAGTAACAATACTTTATGGCAGATGTAGTACTTTCAGTTATTTATTAACAAAACTATAAAAATAACGTTTCTTTTACCAATTTTGGGCGTTTTTCACATTGTACGATATCGTCACGATAATTTACATTCTTACCTTAAAGTTACTTACGATATCGTCGCGATATCGTGTGTCGTTATCGTGCAATGTGAAGACGCCCATTAAACGATTACCAAACCATCGTTCATACAAAAAACTTCGCTTCCGAACTTGGATAAAAGTTAAATTGAGAAAACACAACAAACATTATTAGAAACTTATATAGAGGTTCTAATGTTGTGCTTCCCATCGCTTAGGGTGGGGTAAGAGCGGGTGATATACGTGACAGAGTGGACACGCTCCGTGAAGCGAAGAAGAAATGTAACCTTTCGAGACCTTTAATATGTAGATATAAACATTATTCTTCAGCCATAATAACTGTTTACGTATTTACCTAATACAAGTCCCAGCGGATCTCTTTCAAGTAATTAATGTTCATATGCTTGTTTGTTCTGATTTTGCTAAACACGGAAATAATTCTGAAAAAAAAATACACGTCAAAAATTTACACAACTGACTTCAAACTACCGAAATGGGACCAAATAATTGTCGGAATGGGACCAAATTGAAACCAACTTGGGAAGTAGAGGCTATCAATTAGAAAAAAAACAAAATTAAAAAAACAAAAAAAAACTTTCTTCCTCCTTCCTCACATTTTGGAAGTCAGTTGCAAAATACCAAATTGATTAATATAAAGTCCACACTTTTTTCAGGATTGATTTCTTACAAAAATTACATAATATATACGTATAACCACGCATATAGTCCGAGGGGATAAGCAGAAGTGAATTATATATTTACAATATAATCACATATAACCCTGGGTTCTTTAAGCGGGGTGTGAAGAGGCACATCACTAGGTTGTCAAGTTGAGTGCCACTCTCTATAGTATTTTATGTACTGTGAGAGTCGCCCACAATCGCTAGACGTCGTCGCGACTTACCATCAGGCAGTGTAAAAAAATAATCTACATTTTACCAATCATGGATGCTTCGGTAGCTATCTGTTTCGCATCCATCGTGAGGTCACACCAGTAGTACGTAGTAGCTATTTATTAATCCGTGGTCACACCCCGGTGTCACTGCGAGATTTCCGACGACGACACCGCACTCCACACGTCGGTGGAGTGCACAGCGTGGGTGAGTCAGCGCCGGGACCTCGTAGTGGGCCTGGGCGTGGGTATCCTCTCGCTGGAAACCATGCTCCAAGCCATGGTTTCCAGCGCGAATAGGTGGAACGTAGCCGTGTCCTTCTGTGAGCAAGTCATGTTCGCGAAGGAGGCAGCCGAAAGGAAGATGGAGCGTACCCTCCCTGCTGAGTTCCGCAGTCAGCGGCCAGGGCGCCGCAGGCTCATCTACGCCCAGGACCATCGACCTCCATGATCGGGGCCTGAGGACGGCGGGATTGCTACCCGCCGTCCTTACAGAAGCAGGCTCTAAGGGTTGCGTGCTCCGGGGCCCTTGCCCCACAGCACGCAACCAGATTCACTCACCGACGCGGGACATAACCCAACCCCTACGACGCGGGATTTTCATTCCGACCAAACCCCCGAAGAGGCTACATGCGTAGCCAAAGTCCGCCGGGCGCGACGGGAAATACCTTAATGTCACCAGAGACGCCCGCAGCAATGGGCATGGGAGTGGCCGCGGTCTCGCGGAGTTGAAAAAATAAAAAACATTTTACCAGTAGTTTTAATGGCCCCACGTAATAGGGGGCAAGCTTAATCCCGTAACCGGGTACAACAATTAAAAAATCAATAAGCTAAGGTCGGGGAATGGTTTTCTCCAGCTCACACTCTTGTCTCCGAAGGGTAGTTCCAGTACACACCCAGTCACAAAAACTTGCACTTGCACCTATTCGCAGCACAATATTCAAAAAGAATTAGCTAAATAGTATGTTCCAATTTGGTTGCGGACGGACGGACAGACAGCAAGTAATACGTAAGTACGATTCTGTAATCCTAAATTCTGGGAGCCAGTACCATTGTTACACACCTACAATCTCTGCAATACGGCAAAATAGCCTTCAAATTAGTGGGATATTAAGAATCAAGAATGAATTCAATTGTGATCATTTCCCCAACACATTGACCGTTGGTATATAGTACGTTAGTGTAAATTGAGTAGCCTGATACCATGTAACTTGATACCTAACTAATTTATCTATATTCGATATCAGACTACTCAGCAAAATAAGAACTTCTAAACTCCCAACCTCAGCTTAATGTTTAAACAAACTTTTCTAATAAAGAGTCTTCCGATCAAAAAGTCTATTCACCGTCTTCATTACAGGGGTGCCAATCACATCGTCGCGTGTGAAATCATAACTCAGCAAGACGCCAACCCCTCGCGCTAAATCTTTGGGGAAGATCCATCTATTGCGTTTAATTATAGCCCAACCACCCGACCCCAGCTCTCCAGTACCTGAAGATCGTTAATCTTTCTTAAAGACATATACCGAGCCTTAGAAGAGGCATGGACCCCACTACTAAGCGCTTCATATAGCGTACGTCGTACTACCGTCTAACGGGTGTAGTTTAACCTTTACTGAGGCTGCGCTACATTTATACAGGGTTGGACTTTGGACTCTTATGTTGTTTTAACAGAAAACTGCATAATGTATTAATGCAGTTTGTCAGTGATTTTAGTGGTTTGATGCAGGTAGAGTACTTAATCTGCTGAGCCAAGCCAGTAGGAACTTTTTATACACATAATATCTTCCAGCACCATTCATTTATATATCAATATCAACACATCGAAGAATCAACCAAGGACCTATTTGCAAGCAACCGAATTAAGTAAATTAGTCACCTAGCTCTGAAAAAATAGTAACTTTAATTAGGTACTACCAATTGAAATGCTTAGGAACATTTATTTCAAAGGTAATCGTAATCAATACTTATTCAAATCGGAATGCTTCCAGAAAGAAGTCAAAAAGAATTATAAAAAATATGATTTATCTTTGACATCATATTGCTACGAGTATTACTCAGAGCGGTCGCAGCGGGCCAATTTAATCTAAATCAGGCCCTGTCGTTGAATTGGAAAGTCTTTGAACTTTCCCCTCGAAGTATTAAGGGTTTGTGCTTTGGTTTAGGTGCGCGAATCTCTGAATCGACGTTTATGTTTATTGATTAGCGGCATGAAGACAGATTTCAATGAGCTCCATTAACCAATTTGGCTTGAGTTCAAACGGCTTAAAGTTTATAGAGTTTCAACGATGAAGTTGATTAGTCGGCGTCGCTGTCAATTATGCTTTGAACTTGAAGTTTTGATTCCCTTAATGATGTATCTATCAGATTATTATCCTTCCAGTATAAATGAATAACTGCTAAATGTGTATTGATGTAGATATGTGGGTAGGAATGATGTTATACCTATAGCCATAGCCTTCGCCAATAGAGTGATAATACAACACAAAAAAAAATTAGAACCAGCAGTTCCTGCGACAAGTTTAAGCAAACAAACTCTTCGGTTCTTCTCTCTACAAATTGCAGTTCATTTGTCCGCTAAAACTCCGAAATGGCATGTAAGATTTCACTTATTTTGATTTTGTAATACTCGTATTTGTGGGAGTTCAAGGAAAGGTTGAAAGGTACGAAGTTCGCCGACACAGCTTGTAATAGTACCTATAGATACAACTAAGTGATATCGCCACCAATTTATTCATATTCCACTACAGGTTTGGTCGTGTTATTCATGCAAACACGACACTTGTCTTTGATACAAGTTGTACAAGAGCTGAGTAAACAGTCTGGTCACGGCGAATACAAAACAAATACCTCCCGTTCGCTTTCCAATTAACGTAGGTACGAGTATCATACCAGGTACCAAACTGTTTGAATACTCTTGCCGTCATACCTTTGATGTTCTCCCTGTATTCAGTAATTTGTGATTGGTCGAGAATGAATTAAATACTATCTAGATGGGTCCTATGTATAAGGGCCAAACTAACAATTGACTGCTTCGGTAGCGTAGTCGGTAGTGCACTTTCGACGCCGGAGTCTCGGGTTCGATTCCCGGTCGGGACAAACTTTGTGTTATGACATATACGTTTGTACCGAAGTCTGAATGTTTCCTATGTATAACATGTATGTATTTAGAAAAAAATATGTATATAAGTATTTATGTCAGTGTACACTCATATCATAAGCTCTGCTTAGTTTGAGACTAGATGGCGTTGTGTGAATTGTCCTAACATATTTATTTTATTATTTATTTATATTTTATTTGGACATTTTCACTTTTTTATGGTAAACGCATTTTATCGATATAATGAATCATGTGAGCTATTAAAATAAAATAATTTCTGCTTGGAAACACGATTTTTCATTGAGTTTTAACTTCATAATATGTAATATTAATTCAAAAGTACAAAGACCAATGTGGCACATTGGCGTATTAACGTGTTACATGCTAATTTGGTTAAAGTAAATCTTATTTAATTTCGCTTATAAAATGAATTAACTGTTGAAGTAGTTGATAATTCATACACATTGCAAAGGTTCAAACATCTAGTCAGAACATAGTTACTTTTAACAGTCTTCAAAAAAGGAGGAGGATTTTTGGACGTAAACCGATTTTGAAATTTATTTTTCAATTGTAAGCTACTTCTTCCCGTCTAGTCCCATTTCAATTTGGTCCCATACCGAAAATTATTTGGTCCCATTCCGGTATTTATAAGCCGGTTTTTTTTAAATCTGGTTTTATTGTTCATTCGATAAGCAAGTTTACAATTTTAGGGAAGTTTTAGTGGTTCCAGCGAGTGCCATCAATCGACAGTATATCTACATTATAAAAAAAACCGGACGGTATGTCGTTGCTACCGTGGAAGATTGGTGTGGGACGCTACAGGCGTTGACACCTTAGCACCTTCACACCTTCCAAGCACATCCGGATGTGCCGGCGCTGCTGCTGCATCGGCTGAAGGCTTCAAACGGCGTAAATATGCTAACCTAGCAGGTGATTACATATTTGAGCCGTTTGGGGTTGAGACACTGGGTTCATGGGGTTCGAGTGCTCACCGCCTTTATAGAGACATTGCTAAACGCCTAATCGATGCTGCTCAGGACCAGAAGGCTGGCTATTTTCTGGGCCAAAGAATAAGTATCGCCATCCAACGTGGCAACACAGCCAGCATTCTGGGAACCTTCCCAGTCGGCAATGACAAGGAGGATTTTTTAAACGATATTTTGTAATGTAATTTTTTTTAGTATATAATTATGTATATTTTGTACATTTTAATTCTTCTTGTAAATTAAGTTAAGTCACAGATAAAAGAATACTATACTAGTGTTAAGTGCACATGATAATTATGCTCACAAGGTTATATTTTTCTTAATACACTGACAATACCTTAATCTCTGCAGTAGTTTTGAGAAGCTTTTGTTATATAATTAGCACACAAATAAGGGATATTAGTTTTTCAACCAACTTCTAAAAAAGGAGGAGGTTATCAATACGACTGTATGTTTTTTTTTCAATTTTTTTATGTTTGTTTTTGGCCTGGGTGAACCGATTTTGATTTTTTTTAGAAAACTACTATTTCCCATGTGGTCCTTTTTCAATTTGGTCCCATTCCGACAATGATTTGGTCCCATTTCGACAATGATTTGGTCCCATTTCGGTAATTTGAATTCGGTTGCTGTGTTAATTTTTGTAATTCCGTAATTTTGCTGCTGTTGACTTTGGTACTGAAAAACTAATATATTCCACGGCGGTGCCTTATGGTGAGCAAAACAATGCAAAACCCCCAGAATAGACACAAAAGGCAAATCGCGTCGCACTTAATTTGAAGAGTCATAACTCATAAGTTATAAGCCCTGGCTATATAGCGTGCTATATTCATAAAACAATAGAATGATTACGTGGCCTGACTCTCGGCTCTCGGTAAGGGAGATGAGCTGTGGTACCTATTGTGTACGACGTGCCAGCTCGTCTGCCTTAAATCTGCTTTGCGAATTTCATGAAAACGACGGTTTAAAACCTCATTTAGTCCGGTCTCGACGCTTGCGCCACTTAAACGTTATGGCCCAAGAAAATTGTCGCGTAATTTAAATAACTTTGTCGAGACCTCTCCATTGTCTTTGGTTTCAAACTCTAAGCACCTTGAGTGTATAAATCTTAGTTTCTGTGACAACTCTTCGTTTTGCACGGAACATTTATGTCATTCTCTTTAGTATATCTTAATGCTCTTAGTGATATTAAACGTTGAAGATACGTAAATCTTTTTCAATTTTACGAGTGTCTTTCTGTTGTCGTTTATTGAATTTTTACTTTATCTCTGTCACTTCTCGGATTAGAATCGTGATATGAGATTTGTGCTGAAACAATACGCATTAAGAGAATGAAATACATAAACATGACGATGAAGTAACACGATTCATGCTTAGAACCTCAGAACCTTTTAGTAGAAGTAAGGAGGATTTTAGTAATTAAAATTGTTTTAAAATTAGAATAGGGAAGTTCCATATTTAAATCAAGTTTCTCTATTCCTTGCCTACAAAACCTTATCGTCCTACACTCACACCGCTGTTTTTACTCATGGAAACATATTACTGCGGCCAAATGGCCAAAGATTGTGCACCACGATATACGGTGTGCACAGTACCTTTGTCTAATCCTTTGTTGCTACGTTCTTTACTATAATTTATAGTGCTATCTTCACATCGTACGCGATTCCGACTGGCTGTTGCAATTTATTATCTGTTCTGTTTTCATCCGGTACAAATTTTATCGATTGTAAGCAAGATTAGTCAGTTTTATGTTGCGTGCTTTAGAGTGGGAATAACTTTAAATTGTATGGCATATTATTTCTGTATTTGAAAGCAATGAATCCGCTTGAACTACAGAAGAATGTCGCGTCTCTTCTTCCCTTCTCCTTCGAACTCCTGCCCACTTCTCTAGTCGCATTGACGAATCCTTCACTATTCAAGCTGTCAGACTATGGAACTCGCTTCCACATGATATACGTGCGAGCCTTTCGTTGGACATTTTTAAGAGACGAGTTCAGGAACACTTCCGAAATAGTAGGTAATGCCTTATTTCGTTTTTATACATATTTGTGTTTGATTTTTGTATGTAAATAACTGTTTCTCTTTTAGATTTAAGTCTGTACGTCTTTATATTTGTCTTTTTTGTAGGTATAGTAAGTATTTATTTGTATTCTCTACCCTTTCTACCCTATGCTTTGTTTTGTTTAACTTCTCTTCTCTGCTATGTATGATATCTATCCTGTAAACTATAAGGTCTGCTGGAAGAGAACTCATTTTTGACTTAAGCACGCCTTTGTGCATGTTTTTAAATATATTAATGTTGTGTTTGATTCTACGATGTACATATAAATAAATAAATAAAAAAATTATATCTGATCCTACCATTTAATAGTCTCAGTCATGATATAAACCGGCGATAAGAAACATAAGTGTACTACCTGCCTACCTACTCGTTGTTTCCAAAAAAGTGAGGCCCAGTGTTTGAGATATAACAGTAGCAGCTGAGAGCTAAAGAAATGAATAAAATACCTATAGATACCGGGCTATAATTAGTCAACAATCTACGGATCTAAATCACGATAATTTCTAAATCAAGATTTTTTTAATTCCGCTGCCAAAGGCCGCGGTCGCTCTCACGTCCGTTGCCTGGTTCGCACGCAGAAGGTATTTCCAGTGGCGCCCGGCGGTAATAGATTACGATTATGTAACTTCTATGTCTCAATGTTGATGGAGTCACCATAAAAACATAGAATGCGCGAGGAAAGGCAACATTCTCCGAACTCTTTACAATTATAGGTAACGAGTCTGGTCGCGAGTCGTAGGATTTGCATTTGTGTGAGTGATCACGAAAAGTAGAGTAAAAACTCTTTTTGAAGCTGTGTGTACAACACATGTGTGTTGTTACAAGAGGTCACATATACGTTCACGTACACTGCACTCACACAAATGCAAAGCTCATATTACGTCTCGCGACCTGTACCTAATTAAAATTATGGATGAAGAACTGTAGAAAGGTCGAGAAGAGCCACTTAATTACTAGTTATTAATGAAGTCTTTATCCACAGAAGTTAGACACTGGAGTTTTGTAATTATACTATTGTATCATTAGGTATTATGGTTTAAGACAATACAGTGAAATTAAAAATTTATTTTAATCTTACCTAATTAGATTCGAAACCCTAATTATAATATTTGTGTTATCCTACGAAATGTAGCAACTGATTTTGTATATTACATAAATTCAAATTTTTTTTACTTCCTCGGTTTACTTGCAAACAGATACAAATCTAGACTCGTTTGAAACTAAACGCTCGTAGAATACAGAAAGCGGGACGGGACTTACATGACATATGAAACTAGATAAAATGGGTATCTGGACCCGAATAGTTGCCAAAGAAATGGGCGCCGTTTAACATAATGAGATACTCTCCGTCATAGGGCGGTTATCTGACTGAATATATTGTTGGGTTTTAAGCTATAACCAGAACAGTTTAGTGGAAAGATATGTTGACTTCGTAATTCTGTCGCTTAAATAAAAACGTGAAGAATTAATGCGATTTGTTGAGCTTGATCAATCATTCTTATTTTGTATTTGTATTAAAAATTTGTTTATTTGAATGTTCGTAATAAAGTCAAGAAATAACTATTAGACCAATTTCAAAACTTCTGTAGCGATTAAAATGACTGTATCTTTGGAGATTTGCATGTACATACAGACAGACCGACATACAAAAACCAGCCGGTGCGAGTCGGACTCACGGATAAAGGGTTCCGTACGTTTATGAAAATTGAAAGAAATCACGTAGGGAGACCCCTTAAATATTTATTATATTCTGTGTTTTAGTATTTGTTGTTATAAAGGCAACAGAAATACATCATATGTGAAAATTTCAACTTTCTAACTATCACGGTTCATGAGATACAGCGCAAGACGGACGGACGGACGGACGGATAGCGAAACCTCAGTAATAGGTTTTCCGTTTTACCCTTCGAGTACGAATCCTCAAAATGAAAAAAAAAAACACTTTTGCAGTGTACACACACATTATTTTTACTGTTCTCTTTTTAAGTAAGTACATACTTACCCCAGCGAAGACGACGTACCCGAAGTTAGGGAGGGTGAGCTAGGAAAAACACTGCCCCCGGACCCGACGGCCTTCCTGGCCGGGGCCTGGGCCAGTTTCCCAAACTGTGGAAGACGGGGAAACTGGTCCTTATCCGGAAAGCCGGGCGGCCGGTGGACTCACCGTCCGGATACCGGCCGATCGTGTTGCTCGACGAGGTGTGTAAGCTCTTTGAGCGAATTATTGCGGAACGCCTCGTCGAGCATCTCACGACCGTGGGGCCAGACCTGGCGGATAACCAGTTCGGTTTCCGTCGGGGACGCTCCACGGTGAACGCGATCATGCGCGTGAAGAGCCTGACAGAGGAAGCAGTCTCGCAGGGCAAGGTGGTGGTGGCGGTGTCTCTTGACATCGCCAACGCTTTCAACACCTTGCCATGGAGCTGCGTTAGGGAGGCGCTCGTGTATCACGAAACGCCTCTCTACCTCCGTCGTATTGTCGGGGCCTACCTTTCGGAGAGGGCCATAGCTTACCCTAGCTGGCTCGGGCCAGCTCGGCGAGATGTGTCGTGTGGTGTTCCGCAGGGGTCGGTACTGGGACGCTTCTGTGGAACATCGGTTACGACTGGGTGCTGCGGGGTGCGTTGCCTGAGGGCGTCGGCGTGACGTGCTACGCCGACGATACCCTCGTCACGGCACGGGGTGCAACGCATCAGGAGGCAGCACTCAAGGTCACGACGGGTGTTGCTCAATTCGTGGGTCGTATACGGCGGCTGGGACTAGAGGTGGCCCTGCACAAGTCCGAGGTTCTGTGCTTTCACGGACCTCGGAACGGTCCACCTGAAGGTTCCAGCATAACTGTAGGAGGCGTTAGCATCGGCATCAAGCCCTCGATGAAGTACCTAGGGATTGTAAGTACAAGTATCAAGTGATAGCCGATGGACTTCGGACCACATTTCCGAAGTTTGGTCCCCAAAGTGAAGGGGGCATCAGTTGCGCTTTCGCGACCAATGCCCTACCTAAAGGGACCCAACGCCTCCTGCAGGTGACTGTACCTAGGGATCGTGCGGAGTATGGCCTTATACGGGGCTCCCGTATGGGCGGATAGATTGGCGGTCAGGGTGAACGCGACTCTGTTAAACAGACCTCTGCGAACCTTGACCGTCAAAACCATACGGGGATACCGCACGATCTCTGAAGAGGCTGCATGTCTCTTAGCCGGGACCCATTTTTCAATGGCACAAAGAGGCGCTGGAGAGGGACCACGGGCCTGCGACTCGAGAAATCGAGGACCAGCGGTCCTAACTCCGCCAGGATCTCATGGAGACTTAGAGGGTGCGACTTGAGCAACCAAAGTGGGGAACTACAATCATCGCGGCGGTGAGACCGATCATGGACGAGTGGCTGCAGAGGCGGCATGGTGACCTCACGTATCGTGCGACGCAGATCGTTACCGGGCATGGATGCTTCGGTAGCTACCTGTTTCTCATCCATCGTTAGGTCACAACACCCCGGTGTCAACACTGCGAGGTTTCCGACGACGACACCGCACTCCACACTTTGGTGGAGTGCTCGGCGTGGGCGAGTCAGCGCCGGGACCTCGTAGTGGGTCTGGGCGTGGATATCCTCTCGCTGGAGACCATGCTCCAAGCCATGGTCTCTAGCGCGAGTAGGTGGAAAGCATCATGCTCAGCAAGTCATCCTCGCGAAGGAGGCGGCCGAGAGGGAGAGGCCTGAGGACAGCGGGATAGCCACCTGCCGTCCTTACAGAAGCAGGCTTTCCCCACAGCAAGCAACCAGATTCTCTCACCGACGCGGGATAAGACCCAACTCCAACGACGCGGGATTTTCATTCCGACCAAACCCCCGAAGAGGCCACACAGCTGGCCAAAGTCCGCCGGGCGCCACTGGAAATGCCTTCCAGTGTCACCAGAGACGCCCGCAACAATGGACATGGGAGCGGCCGCGGACTCGAGGGATTAAAAAAAAAAAGTACATACTTACCAAATATGGTTTGTACTGGCCAGCAACTAAAATTATTGTGCCGCGCAGGATAGTTTGCAATGTTTCGAAATTTAAAATAACTCAACCACTATTAAATAAATCGCAAAAGATTACAACAGCTTGCTCTTCGCCATAATTTTACCTCAGTTGACATTTATTGCTGAGGTGAATGGAGATACGAGGTGTAATGCCTTGTTTATGTTTTGATAATGTATTAAAACGATGAATAATGACATTAAGGCATCAATTTCTGATAGTATTTCATAATCAACTGAGTATGCTACACTGTAAGTAGCTAAAATTAAATACATTTTGATCTTTGTAAGTTGTAAACATACATAAATATAATACATATTTAATATATACTTAAGATTAAGCCGTATAAGTTATAAGTTGGTCAGAGTTTCCCCTAACAAAGAGACAGTGACGATTTTTCATTCTTCAATGAAAACACTATCCTTTTATGAAGACAGTCAAGAAATGTCCTTGAGAAGCAAGAATTCCTTTTGTCTGGGGTACTGTTTCTAATGCGTACCTAAATATTTTATGTTGCTGTCAATAGTGGGTACCTACAACCGTAACCACTCGTTGTAAGCTAAAAGCACAGAGTAAGGTTCCTTCCTAATCTGTGCTAAAAGTGCTGGGGTGGTTCACGTTAGTAGTGTGATGGAACTCACGTCGTCGAAACGCAAGATCAAGACCACCAGGCTTTACTTACGGACGCTTTCCACGTCCATTCTTAGTTAAGATCATTATTAATAACCCTTTAAATCGAACACTATCTTCATTAAACCATCAAAAGCATCTATAGATATATCTATAGAACGGATTATATATTTACCAATAACACCGATATAATCCGTTTATAGACGGTATATGGTGTGTTTTCAAGTGGTACGTGTTCGTAGATCTAAATACGTACAAGTACTGTGATTACAGCATATATCTTGAGTTGCACTCAAATATAATAGGCTTTTGTTGCTACGTATTGAATAAGGGGTTGTTTAACGCACGGAAAGTGATTCTATTAAACAAATAAAGCTGACATTAAGTACCTATAGGTAGAAGTTAGTTTATTATGTAATAAGTATTCAATTAAAATGATTTTATTCCAGAAGAGGCAGATAAAAACATTTATTATCTACTCCCACATTTGCCTATTATTTTGCATAAGTAAATTTGGAAGAGCCTTATTGTCTGTCTGTTAACAGGTGCACCGAGCGTAGATGAGGAAGACTTGGGTCCTGGAGGTGTTGATAAAACCCGCAAAATGTTTCATTCAAACAGTTATTAAAATTGATTCCAAAGACCAATACTCTGGACGCGAGACGAAAAAGGTTCTTGACAATTTTCATTTAATACTTTTTGTGAAATTGGATTAAAATATTTCCTGAGATGTATTGAGATTATAGATTGAGAGGTAGATTCATGACTTCAAAAGTATAGGGTATCATGTTGCCATTCAGAAAATGGTTTTCTATGTTGTATTTTTTCATCCAAATCTATTTAACGTTCCGAAAAATCTTACTGGTAGTTTATAAGATTTAAAATTAAATGCAACATGAAAGTATTACAGTACCTATATAGGTACCTATCCGTCTGAGTCGAGTTTAGAAGTCGTTATCGAGGCGCTCGGGCTCAAGCTCCCGAGTTCTTCCTAACAATAAGTGTTTTGTCAAAGTTGCTCCGACTTCGACACTGGCTAGATAACCGACTGCGTTTGTTTCGGATAACTTTGTCGTTGTTAGATTTATTTGAAAGTGTTTTAAAATGTTGTGAAATAAACTGCTGTTTGAATTTAAACTGTAACGACGGTTGGTGACGTGGTCTTTGAAATAAATGGCTTTGCTTTTATTGCTAAATAATAAAAAGAAAAAAAAGTTTCTTGTTGTTTATAAAGTTCTAAATTCGAATTGAATAGAACCTACTCAGTGAATGTCATTAAAAGTGTCTAAGATTAGCACTGTACCTTGCTTGTACTACTATATAATCTATGACTGTGCCTTTCTAAATACAGTCATAGATAATAGGATTGCTTTTGCCATGTTTGATTTAGATTCTCCTACATCAAATAAAGCAAAAGCAATGAATGAACCAAATAATTTATTCGCGAATATGGGTTTACATATTTAGGTTTTATGGTGTCGTCAATGTGCACAGCCATATATTCTACGAGTACTAACGGTATGCAAATATTTATAATAATGCATTTGAGATTATTTTCCTCAACTCCATTACACTGTCATCTCGGGCTTTACAACGTTTGTCAACTTGGGGTAGGAACTCCCTGGTATGCTCCCTGACGTAATAAAGGAGTACTTTTTCACAGATCTCCTTAGATAAGCTCAGGTGAGCGGTGATATATCAGAAGATTAGTCGTATGCTAGTGTTGGGACAGCGCGTAGAATGCAAAGTGGCTCGCTAGAGATGTTGTGATGTTTATCGATAAAATGCATGTGGCCTTTGTTTGGTTCCATGCCTAGTTCTGTACCTTCTGAACACTAAGGCTATTTTTTATTAAGTCTCACCAAGATTCTGGAGCCCCATGCCAAGCAGTTCGCATCACAAACAAAATTTCGACAACGTTACTGTTTCCAGCAACGGCTACTTCGGCAATGAAGCAGTAATAGGCTCACCCTCTTTTACTTTGCACCAAATACGCACTTGAAACTGTTGGAAAATGTGTGAAAATTAATGGGGCAAGATTATTTGTATAAGAATAGTTTTTTTTTTAATTCCGCGCCCAAGGCCGCGGCCACTCTAACGTCCGTTGCCGGGCGTCACTGGTTACACGCAGAAGGTATTTCCAGTGGCGCCCGGCGGATCTGTGCCTCCGGCGGTGTATAAGAATAATAGTGCTACAATAACAGAATTAAATATTACCAGTAAACTATCGTTTGTGTTTAAAGCAATGAGTAGGTATGCTAAACTTTCATTAAATGTTTTATCCAAGACTTTCGTTGTTGCAATTTATATCGTTAAATATTAAAACCATCGATATAAAAAGTATTTGGGAAGTCACATCACTATCTTAAAGATCTCCATAAGTTAACATCTAGTCAGAGCCCGTCATATATCAAGAGAGTGACATATTCGTTGTCATGTACCCTCGGTGGGTTTCGTACAGCCTACGGGTATTGTTTATATAGGACGCGGTTCTTCATCGGTCATTTTTGTTGGGTCGACAAAATGTTTTACTTAGTCCTAACAAATTAATGTCGGTTTTAATGTGGGACTGTATCCACCTGTGTCATCGTTAGATGGTTCTAATTATGGATCAATTGGAGTTCTAATTTCTTAAAAAGCTGATTCAGCTACTGATACGTTGCGCCATGTTGTACATATTTTAGCACTTTTGATAGTATCCACCTGTGGTCACGACACGGGTTCACGTGTCAGACTCCTTTTGTTGTATACTAGCGGACGCCCGCGGCTTCGCCCGCTTGACAAATTATTTACTAAAATCTTCCTTGAGAGCCACTCTATCCACTGATGAAAGCCGCATCAAAATCCATTACGTAGTTTTAAAGATATATATTATAAACAGACCGACAGCTAGTAAAGACTTTGTTCATACTATGTTAAGATTTTATTAACAGACACCTACGAGACCTTCCTCGAGAACCACTCTACCCATAAGTGAGAGCATCATGAAAATGGGTGCAGTAGTTTTTGAGTTTATCGTAAACAGACAGACGCCGTGGAGGACTTTGATTTTATAATATGTAGTGATTCTTTTAACACGAAACCGTACAATCGCAGATTTAATAGGAATATTCTTACAGTCAACTTAGAGGTGTTGTAGTAAAAAGGTTCACGGAAGACACTGTATTATGTTATGTTTGTTAGGCATTTTGTAATAGTCGCACTGGGGTAAGCAACCATTCTAGGTTTATGCCTATTATTCTGTGTCATAAAGCGTCACATCTCCATCGTAAAGTGACAAGGGACATGGGCTCTGCCGTAAATCTGTGTATACTGGCCACTGTTGGCCACTTACTCATTGTAATTTGTGATAGCAGTAGTAATTGTGAATTGTAATTGTTAGGTACGAGCTCTGATATAAGAATATCTACTATACAAACACAGATGTCTCATTCCATACTAAGAAATTGGGCCGATATCTCTAGCGGCTTTCAGGCTTTCTTTAGCATTCTTTCCTAGCGACTATTAATTAATACTTAAAATTCCCAGTAGATGTAGTGTAGAATAGTGGTTACCCTATGGTCGAACATAAAAAATATTATTCAGGCGTTTCCCTCCTATAATAAGCCAAAAAAGCACACAATGATAAACATTACCTTATATATACGATTTTCGACCGACGACCGAGTTACATCGCCTAACGGCCGTGGTCACAGGCTGGCTGGAGTTCCGTCGAAACGTCAGGCCCTAAATAAGGAAATTTACTTAAATCGTATATATTAATATGAGTTCAGACCGGATAATTTTAAAACATTACCTAAATCAAGGAACACTAAGACTTGTGCCAAATTTCATGGAGATCGGAAAGAAAATGTGTCCGATAGCCCGGGACACACATACAGACAGAGGAACGCTAAATAGTTTAGTCTCGAAATGTAGACGCTTCGCTCGCTTAGTCAACTAATGTTCTTGTATACTAATATTATAAAGAGAAAAGATTTGAGTATATGATTTGCATTGAATAGACTAATCATCACACTGCTCTTATAGGTAGACTGCTTTTTATTCCGCTAATGTGTTCGAATTCGAAACAAGAAAACTATATCACGCGGGCTTAGCCGTGGTATTTCGCTAGTCTTAATTAAAAACCAAACGCAAATTTCATTGATTATCCACTTTGTACCAGTTCTACAAGTACCTATCCTCAATTTTTGTTCTTTTAATACGTCTGCTACCCCTCGATAAATTCCGACAGTTGGCAGGGGAAGCTGAATGTTTATGTATGCAATTTGCCGTTTATACTCGATGCTTAAAGGTGGCTTGTTTAATTAGAAAAGGTACTGTGTTATATCGTTTTATTTATGTTTAATATGTTTACATCAAATATAATGTCACATCCATGTTTTATAAACACTGTTCCCACTCCCAGAAATTTTTTTTTTTTCATTTATTCATTTACTTACAAAACGAAGACTATGTATCGATCATCATCACCAGCTACTTCTAATTGAGCATATACTTCTCCCAACGATTGACAAAATACTCGGTTAATTAATTAAAAATAATATTCAAGACATTCTCACACAACGTCAACTAGCCCAAACTATGTCCTATGGGAACTGATAAACATAGTTATATATTTCTAAATACGTATATAATATATATAGAAAACACCCAAACTCCGAAACAAACATTTGTGGATCACACAAATATTTGATCCGACCCGGGAATCGAACCCAAGACTCCGCAGTCGAAAGCCGATGCACTACCGACCACGCCACCGAAGCAGTCGGTGAACCAGGGTCACTGTGACATTTCCCACATAACCGCCAGGTTTAAGTGGCAGAAGGCAGGGTACCTCGCTCGTAGGATTGTTATATGGATGTTTAGATTAAAATAATTGGTTCAGAGCAATGTATACATTACATACAATATTTGAAATAGATACCCTACAAAGTAGAAAAAGTCTGTTATTATCATATTCTTTTTTTGGAATATGAACATTTTTTAGATCTAGTATTTCTAACATTCAGTAAACATTGTTCAAAATCCACCACGACTTTCGCATTTTTCTCAAAACTTAAAAAAATCCGGTCTGTTACAAAGTAGAAAGTCAACGAAAGTTTCCTTTTGTTTTACCTCTAAAAAGTTATAAAAAATTGTAACGGCACTTCTTATATTCAGAAGAGTAATAAACTAGGGGGTTCTAAAAATTTTACAACCGAATTCTGATAGCCAATATAACATTGGGACGTAAATTGTTGTCCTCGACTGTATACTGTACAGTCACGAGCAATAACATGAAAATATTCTTCAATTTCTTTCCTTAACTTTCCTTAATTCTCTAATAATTTAAATGTCAAATTTAACTGTGCAAAGTCGAAAATACAGTTCTAGAAACATAAAAGTCCTGTAAAATAAAACTTTTGTATTTTTGATTTGAAGTGTCTGTAAATACAGTTCTAGAAACATAAAAGTCCTGTAAAATAAAACTTTTGTATTTTTGATTTTACAGTTAGGGTAGAGCAATCGATATATCTGTCTTAACCTTGTGTACAATGAAGAGAGTATATGATTGCTCGTTGTTAGTTACACACTTTCGTACGTACACTTGAGTGACAGTCTCGCATGATTGCTACATTGATTGTAATTACTGGCGATTGAAAAAAAAAGTGTGCGTGAGTTTTTATTGTCGGTTCTTTTCTCACAGGCTCAATCTATAAAAACTCACTATGTCGTTGTAAAATTATAAATACTGACCGACTACAAGCAAGACCACGCAAGATTGACACTATAATAGCAATTACCGGCGATTGGAAAAGAGTGGCTGTTATGTTTTATAGTTTTAGAGATACATCCTATAAGAAAAGAATCTGGCAATAAAAACTCACAGCTCGTCTTTTCCAATCGCCAGTACTCACAAACAAATTAGAAAGCGAGACTGATTACAATCCAACGGTAATTACAATCTTACGGTGACATATAGGTACATGTTTTTGTACGTGACTGTACTGTATAGGTAAGTGTACAATCACAACAAGAGTATAAAGCAACAGTCTGGCTTCAAATCGATGAGGAGGGCTACAGGAGTATTCTCACTAAATTCTTAATATCTCACGTAACTTAGGAGGGTTAGAACTAGTGTTGCTACGCTACGAGTTGGAGCACGGGATTATGTCCGGGGATTTCTATGTTGATAGCTGAGGTTAATTATCAGGATAAATGGTAAATTGTTAGTATTGTGATTAGTAGATCTTAAACAGGAGATATGTGTCTTAATAATATTGATTTTTAGGGTTACGTAGAAAAAGTTTCCCTTATAGTTTAGTCATGTCCGTCCCTCTGTCCGTCTGTCTGTCCGTCCTCGGCTTTGCTGGGAGCAAAGCCGAGGACGGAAACCGTTAGTGCTAGAAACATGAAATTTTGCATAAACATGTATATTTACTACGCCGACTAAGTGCTAAAATGAAATATTAATTTTTTTTTGTTTTTTTTTGTTGATATTTTTTTCGCATCTACACCGTCGTGTGTTAGACAGGTATTTTAACGGCTGCCGTGAAGAACGAAAAATTCCTGAGGGTAGTCTATGTAATGAACCTTAATGGAAAACTATAACGGATGGTGTGACTCTGTTAGTTCAGGAGTTATAGAGGTTGTTATGGGCAACTACGGAACCCTATCTTATGCGTGGCCCGACATGCACTTGGCTGGTTTTTTTTAGATTTAGGTATGTTTACTTAAACAAAAGTCACAATTATTTTTTATGACCAACTTAAAATCGATGATATAATCGATTAAGCACAAAAAATACTCAAAATTTGTTGTTCATTAAAGTCGCATACTTACTACTAAACAATAAACGAAAACTACTAAATGCAATGTAAACACCACGAGCCGCCCGTTGTCCAATAAATAAGATTTTTAACACTTTAAACTCAATTTTTTCAAAAAGCGTCGTGTTTAAACCTCGTAATCATAAAGTCAGCCCTATATACGTAATGATTTCCCGCCAATGGTTTTTTTATTATTAAGAAGGTTGCAACGTTTAAAAAAATATAACATTCGAAATTCAAATAGTTCCGATTAGCTAGAAGTGCAAAACTTTTAGTGTGCCCCATGTATTCAACTCTAGATCTTATTTTTAAAATTTGGCTCCTGTCTTAAAAGTTACCCTCAGTCGCCTAGATCCTATAGCACAACCTTATACATATTAGCTACATTGGGACTAAATGACGTTGTGTAAAAATGTTAAAAAAATATTTATATTTATTTATTACGCACCCGCACTTTGCCAGTAACACGTAATAGGTTACCGTTACCGGACATCATACTTACCGGCATTGTAATTCAAACCGAAATTTCCACAGCCAAGACAGATGTTCGGCACCACTGAATAGAATCTCGTCAGTGCGAGCATATACAAATGTTTATATACCTCTTAAACGACTAAAACGTAGAAACCGGTATTGTTGGCAAGCCTGTCTATACTTATCTTTTATTGTGCAGCCTCGAGACAATGTTGGCGATCGATGATAATTTACTAAGGCTTCAAGATCAAGTGCTTCACTGTCGCAGGTTGCTGAAAGTTTGTTTTGAATTAGACAGGAAATGTGCGTGCTATTTTTGCGTTGGGGAATAAGGATGATAATTTTATTCTTCACATATAAGCATAACTGATACTATTTTATTCTTCACACATAAGCATAACTGATACTATTTTATTCTTCACACATAAGCATAACTGATACTATTTTATTCTTCACACATAAGCATAAATGCTACCATTTTATTCTTCACACATAAACATACATAACTGATACTATTTTATATTGATGATATTTGATTTATGATATTTTTATTCATATTTCGATTTTTTAAATTGATGACTACTGCTTCCCGAGTGGTCTCATTTTAATATGGCCCCGTCCGACAACTATTTTGTCCCATTCCGGTAATTAGAAGTCGATTTTTGGGTCAATTTCTTTTTTCGAAAAGAAAACTACCAGATCTTTATACAAACATTTACAGATCACTAAAAGTTTGGCCCAACCGGGAATATAACCCGATATTCCAGCGCTGAAAGAGTACCTATCACGCCACCGAGGTCATACAACGAGTCATTCACTAATCAAATCTTTCAGTCCTAGTTATAAAAGCGAAAATAATTACAAAAGCGAATGAGATGACATGAAATATCTAAAGAATCGATGTAAGTACAACAATGAATTTAATATTATCTACAATATTTTTGTACATAATATATATAATCCTATTTGAGGGTTGCAATGGTACGAGGACCTAAGCGGATTACAATATTCGAGTGACGTCACCCCAAACTCTGCACTCTGCAGACTTGTTAGCGACTAGACGTAAGTTTGTCTTGTTAGTAGTATCAACTTGCCTCGACTTAGACATGTCTATACGTTTTAAAACTTATTGTATATTTTTGAAGATGCTCAAATCTTTTACAATGCAGAATAATATTTGTGCTGAGAATACTTATTTCGATATAATTGGACATGCAATAAGTATGGGATTGTACGTATTTATTAAACAGGGTAAAGGCATCAAGGCACACAGTTTTCTAAACCGTATTCGTTTGTATTAGGTATATGATGCTGAAGTCCTTTGGTACGCATACTTTTTATTTTTTTTTCAATCCGCGTCTCTAGACCGCGGCCGCACCTACGTCCATTGCCGAGCGCCTTTGGTAAGCACGCAGAGAAATTCCAGTGGCGCCCGGCGATGGGACGGACCCGGATCGGCAAAACCTTTCGCCTATTCCTGAAAGTGTATATTGCACGAGGGCGGAGCCGCGTACCAGCTAGTATTGTACACTAATTGTATCAAAAATAAAAATAATGTCGATTTCACATTGTTACTCATCGCCATGATTTCCATATCCTTTGAAGTCGGCTATATAATATAATTCAAAACAGCCGAACTTTATAATGATGCATTGCGCATAGATTTACCAGTAAATAACAAACAGATAGAAGTCCGTTTGATCGTTTACAATGAGCGTGATGATTAAAAACGTTTATACTGTGTAAATAATCCTGAAATAACGAGACAGCAATTAAACAGAGCTTTAGACAACATTGAGTGGACAGGAGCTTACATTAAAGCGGGGTTGGAGATAGGCGTGCTCACGTGTCATCGAAGATAAGTCCATTACTTACTGCTGAGTGGCTACAAGCACAGCGGATATACTTAATCATCCAGTGAGCATTTTTCCTAGCCCAGTTGGGTGCAGTTTTCCTATCTAACTGCGATGCAACTGAACTTTGACATTTTACTTGAAGCGACAACTTGACCGACCGACAGACGTGGTTATTGCGCCCAAATTTCGCCAATGATTTGGTAAAATCATTGGCGTGTGTGTTTAATCATTCGCCAATGATGAAAAATAAAGAAATGTGTGAACAGGGTGCACGTAGTACAGATGAAAATGATTATCCATTATAAAAGACACAAACCTCAAATGTACCAGGAATACATAACAACATAAGAGCCTTCAAGATTTAATTTTTTTTTAAATTCAGTGAAAACCGATTGAATGTTTGAACTAATTATTCTGGAAAAAGTACCAGGCGATCATAAAAATAAAACAATTTAATATATATATATATATATTTGTAGGTCGGTCGGACCATGTTTTCTTAAGAAATGTAAGACTTCATAGTCCGACTGCTTAATCGAACCAACAGGTAAAAAAGTTCACGTGGTCCGATTTGTCGGACAAAGTAGTCGGACCACGCGTTCAGAGGGCATAATCTGAGGTCAATAATATTACAATCAGAGTTGAGTAATTCCTCGAATTTCATGGCCTCATCAGGTATTCGGAATGTTATGAGTAGATATGTTCGTCAAACCGTTTGTCGTTTCTATTTGAAATGAGGTACGAGTGACCTGTCGGTATACATTTGTAGGATTTGTGGAGTTGAATAGGATGACTACTATCGCGTTTGAAATATGTTCATTATGACATAGAAGAACGTTCGAATTTACATTCGAACGGTTTCGATTCGAATGTTTACACATGCGCGTGATGACAGACAGAGATCTGGGAAATATCCATAATACTTCAGGAAAATATTTTCTTTCGTTTAAACACAAGCATGGTTCGTACCACACGTTACTTCGAAACTTTAAATGCATTAATCAGCAATGCAGCATTATAAATTTTCTGCTTTTTCTGGCAGTATGTATGTATTTAAACATTTCTTTATTCTATATATAGTTTGGAGCCCTAAATAAAAAAATCGCCCTGCCTAACTACAGAACTTCGATATCGCCCATGGGTTGTGGAGGTCAGATGGCAGTCGCTCCACGCAAACTATCGAAGTTCAGCCGAACCGCAGTTAGACTGCAAAGCCGATCAGCCGACTGTCGTTAGCACGTACTTATTATATACATTTTATACTTATTATATATATTAGCTTATTGCTGTTAACTTACTTTTATGTACGAAACAGATTAATCTCAATCAGACGTTACTGAAACGTAGAAACATCTGTGTTTTCAGTATGGCTGAGAACTATTTGGCTCGGTGTCATGTACGGAATAAATAATTAGAGCAGTCTAGGTGTTGGGACGTGACTGTGGACGCGTTAGTTTTAAAGAGATTCCAAGTTTATGTTTATTATTCATTCGTTTACTGTGACTGTTGCACTTTAGATATAGAACTGGTTATATACAATCATACCTGTTTCCGCAAAATGGTAGACAGATGCGTGTATTTATAAACTTCTTAAAAAAATTAGGATGTTTCTTAATTCAAAGCTTAATCGATGTTTCTCAGGACCAGAAGGGTGGCTATTTTCTGGAGAATAAGTATTTCCATCCAACGTGGCAACACAGCCAGCATTCTGGGAACCTTCCCAGTCGGCAATGACGCGGAGGGTTTAAGTCCGGTCTAACTACAGAACTTCGATATCGCCTATGGGTTGTGGAGATCAGAAATTCAGCCGAATCGCAGTTAGACTGAAAAGCCGACCCCAACTGAGTTGGGAAAAGGTTCGGTGGATGATGATGCCGTTATCAAGGCACTTTTCTGTTTGAGAAGACTGTCATGTTGGATTGGGTCTATGTACCCACACATTACTCGAAGTGTACAGTAATTTTACTGGAAGAAAGTGGAGTAAATGTTACGACAAAGCTCCTGAGATTTGTATTGGAACTACATACCAGTAAATGAAGTTAGTTCCCTCTTAACAATTTGCATTATTTGGGGTAGGTGGCTTAATCGCATGGGATCATGTAGGATCTTAAAGGCTTGGACTGAATTTAAATTTGGGATTACCAAGGAAAACAGGCGGCATATGTACCTTTACTGTAACACATAATGCGTAGATAGAAGATTTTAGATGCATAATATTATTATTGTCGTTACAAGAATTTTTGCTTTCGAGTATCGATTATCCTTAATCAAATTTGTAATTTACACCTCAGAATAGTATGACGATGACTTAATTACCATTTTGGTTTTGTTATTCATAATTGTTATGAACACATGTATGAAACTCACGTGGTTAAAGTCAAGTTTGTAGGGAGTAGTAGAGACTGCTACTGCTATTTATTCTCTTAAACCGAGATGATGAGACGCAGTGGTTTACGAAAATTTATAGCAGTAGCAGTCAATACTTCTCCCTGCAGAAACACTTGACTTTAACCATGTGAGTTTCATACATTCATATAGTGAGACTAACGAATGGCCATTCATTTTTATTTATAAGAGAAGAAGAAGAAAATTTAGATGGTTACACTATTGTACATTGTTGTATTGTAAATTGGATTATATCAGGTTCAGCGTAGTATGTATGTCAAAAGGTATCCGAAAAAAGTAATAATTTTATCAGAAATACAAGCAAACTGAGAGAGACATAAATATTACAAAAACTATAAATCAAGAAGCTGATAGGGCTTAGGTATAGCCCGAAATGTTCGGCGGTACGGGTTACAGAAAAAACAAAATGCTTTACACTCCGAAAGCTTTTTACTGTACAAAGCTTTTAGACTGGATAGATGATGAGATTGTAGTAGATTGAGATACTATAAAATTATTGTAAACATCTTAATTATTTCTCTGTTATAACTTTCTAAAGGTTGTTTTTCCGATTCCCCACAAGTTAATTAACGTGTTGTTGTTGTTTTTCACTCTAGTCCCGACGACAGACTCTGGTCTCGATAGTTTGATGACTGATGTCAAATTCCATCGACATAAAACCAATCATTGGTTAAGTGATAAACAAATTATATGATTTCTTGGTCAGTTGGTAGGACCAGTTGTTGGTAGTAGTAGTATAGTATTCTTATATCTGTGATAGTACATTCCTCTTGGATATGAAGCAGTTTCCTGGTTCAAGCCCGACAGCCCGGCCCAAATCTCTTGTTTTTGCGAATAATAATATAAAAAAAATTAAACTAAATTATTATTTATCTTTTATTTAGTCGCTCCGAGATGGATATTTTTTGGAATTATGTTTAATATAGGTAAGTACAGCTCTCTTCAACATTACAGCTAAATAACACTGTACATTATTCGTAAAGATATCGGTGTAGTATATTTTTGAAACTGCTGCAACGAAGGGTCCGACAGCTATATTTTTAGGCAAAGGCCTATAGTGTCCCTTTTTGTGTTTAGTTTATGGCCGTTCAATGTTGTGGAAAGTGTGTGGAAAGTCGGAGATATGGCGAGAACATAACACATCATAAATAATGCCACCAATATACGGATTTATTCCGGAGAGATGCACTTTGAATAAAAGATCAGATTGAAATTTTGACATGTGGGCGACGTAGTTTTGTTTATGAAGAGCAAATGTTGAGTTACTTTTTTTAACGTTGTACTTTTTAACACTTTGTTTCAGAATGTATTGCATTATGCAGTATGTAGATTATTCCCGGTTATATGCAATAGGCTTGCCCCCTATAAAGTGGAACCGACAAAACTACTGGCAAACTGTGTAATGCATTTTTGCCTACGCCCTCTGTGACATAGGCGTGATTATGTAAATACATAGTTTTGGACATTGTCACACAATGTCATCTAGCCCAAATTAAACTAATATAAGCTTGTGCTATGGGATAGATATTATTATACATAAAAAACACTCAAACTACGAAACAAATATTTGTGAATCACACAAATATTTTAATCGGCCCGGAATCACGACGGTAGTCGCATACTCGCGTCACTGAGGCAGTCAATTGTTACATAAAGGCAGGTAAAATTACGTTATTCTGCGTTTTCACATTGCAAGATACAAGATGCACAATATCGTGCAATGTTAAAACGCCCAATATCTCATAAAGTATGGAAATGTTAATCCAAAAGTGGCAAAACTAAGCCAAGTGCTTAGTTGACCACTTTTGGAGCACCAGCTTACAATGTTTATGTTTCATTAGCTTGTTTTGTTGTAAGTATACTTAAGAGCAAAGAGCTCAGGTGTACTACTATTTACGGGGGGCAGAGGTCATGCCATCGAATACGAAGGGTGAAGAGACTAGAGAAAGCTGTGGAGTAATAAGAATTTTTTATGGGTACTTTTATCTGCTAATCAAAAAACGAAGACTAAAGAAGGTTTGTACAAGGGTTGTACAATCAGTAATTATATTTTAATATGCAAATCATATTTTTTACGCATTTCAAGAAAAAATACAATAAGTACGTCTATTTTTGAATTATTTCTACTACTTGTATTTTTAAACAATTGGTTTATTTGCTGGGATAAAAATTATTTGCTGTAAAAAATGTTTTTCTAAAGCTTATACATTGAGACACGATAAGTTTTTTCTGCGCATTTAAATTTATCCCTTTTTTAGTAGATTTATTTTGGAAAACATTTTTACAAAACTTTGTTATTTAAGCTTAACATATCCATAATATATTTAACATCATCTATGTATCTTTATCTGTTACTTTTAAATAAATAAATATATATTTATTAGGACAAATCACACAACGCCATCTAGTCTCAAACTAAGCAGAGCTTGTGATATGAATACTAAACATTTTTTTTTGTAAATAAATAAGTAAATATTTTGGACAAGCTCACACAACGTCGTCTAGCCCAAACTGAGACATAAGCTTGTGCTATGGGATCTAGACAACTGATAAACATACATATACATATTATACATAGGAAAGACCCAGACTTCGGTACAAGCGTTTGAGTCATCACACAAAGTTTATCTCGACCGGGAATCCAACCCGAGTCTCGTCAAAAGCGGATGCACTACCGACCACGCCACAGAAGCAGTCGGTTATAGGTACGGAAATAAAATAAATATAAAATATTAAACACAGGAAAACTAAAATTATAAAACATTTTTTATTTATTTTTTACATAAAATTTATATTTTATAGCTCTAAGATTTTCATTGTTCCATTTCAAAATTACGAATGTCGAAGATTATCGCTGTCAGAACGGCGAGTGGACCGGAAGCTGCAGAATGCGGGGGTGGCGCGCCCAACCAGGGTTATTATTATCTACCTGCAACGTCACTTCCGGATGGACTCACCCGCTTGGTGCCCTCTCGTTTCATTGCAAACGGTGGGGTTCGATTTTCGAAAGTGCATGTCAAATGTTACTGTTGGGGCTTTTCCCGGTAAAGTTTTCTTCTTTACGCGTGGATTGTTGGAAATGAAAATATTTTGCTTTGGGGTTTGTTTCGACGTTTTAGTTTATTCTGTATTTAAAATTCTTTTTTTTTATACAACAATTACATGCCTTATTAAAGGTCTATGAAAAGATTTTATAATCATAGTTGATTATAAATTTAAATATTTTTATCTTTATCATGATTCTCGTTCCAAAATTCCCACGGGAACACATTACTGGGATAAAAAGTAGCCTAGGTATATCGTTCAGGGATAATGTAACAACATATTAGTAAAATAATTTCCAATAATCATTCAGTAGTTACGGAGTAATGCAAACAAACAAAATTACAAATCGTTCCTCTTTGTAATATGAGTAGGTAAGTCCCTAGATTAAAAGAAACTTGATTAAATTATTAACGCAAAATTAGGTACCTAGGTAACGCATCGGAACATATAAATTTAAAGTTAATGCATTATGAACTTTAATTGAGGGGCATTGCGTGGGTTAAGCAACATCTAGTCAGGACGGTCTTAGGATGGGTGAACATTTCTTAAGACACTGAGACCCCTCCTAGTCTCGGAGAGCACGTTAAGCCATCGGTCCCGGTTGTCATACGAACATCTATGGCAGTCGTTAGGGGTAGTTGGAGCCCTAAATCAAAAATCCGACCGGTCTAACTACAGAACTTCGATATCGCCCATGGGTTGTGGAAGTCAGTAGGCAGTCGCTTCACGGAAAATATCAAAGTTCAGCCGAATCGCAGTTAGACTGGAAAGCCAACCCCAACTGAGTTGGGTTTTCCCAACTCAGTTGGGAAAGGCTCGATGAGAACTTTAAAGTTCCTAATTAATTTTAAGGAATCAGTAGAAAAGATGTTTGGTATGTTCCGTGTTATAAAATATTGAAGGCAGAACAAGTCCGTATTTAATTTAAAAGCTTTTTGAAGCTTTCCTGTACTTTTAGTAATACCCTACCGATAGTAAATGTTCAAATGTGCAATGCATCATGAAGTCGATATCAAAACGGTTCTCACATGGTAAAATGCTTGTAAAATATTTCAATATAAAATATTGATTTAGGATATTGAGTGTAAAATTTCGAGGAATTTCGATATTTTAGTTCTAAAACCGAGTGAATTTCAAACCATCAATAAGTAATCAATCAGTTTTATTTAAAAACTTTATGCACTTGCGTACAAGGCAGATTACAAATAAATAAATATACAAGATGATCAATCAGGATGGGTCCGCAGAGAAATTGGATTCATACATTTGTTGGTAAAATATAATAATGAAGGTATCCTACTAATATTATAAATGCGAAAGTTTGTAAATATGGATGTTTGTTACTCTTTCACGTAAAAACTACTGAACGGATTTTGATGAAACTTTACAATAATATAGCTTATACATCAGAATAACACATAGGCTACAATCTATAAAGATACGGCGACGGGAACAATAATCACGCGGACGAAGTCGCGGGCGACCATTAGTATTACATAATATACCTTTATCCCCGAAGGGGTTGATATATAAGTCTTCACAACGCCATTAATTCGCCTGTTATGTTTGTCCAACGCAATAAGGGAAGAGCCTATTGCTATTTCTGATTATATAGTAAATACAGGGTGTATTTTTGAAACGGGGCAGTAAGAGCAAGTACCTTAACCGTTGTAGTTACAGCAAAACGTTCTTAGGAGACCTTCCCTAACTTTTTGAGATATTTTGAACTGCATTCACAGATTTTGCAAAAATCTTACAGTTAGCAAAAAAATGAACTTCTTTTTAGTATTAATGTAGAATAATATAGTATTCTTGCCAGAGCCTGGTCTGTATGTCAGCAGGTGCATTATTTGCAGGCAGAGATACAGGAGACGTTATTAGTGGCAAAGTGTGGGTGTGTATTGCATCTCTGCTCATCCCTTCGGGGATAAAGACGTGACGTATGTCATAGAAGCACAAATATCTAGAATTTTAAAACAATGGTAAGTAAAATGTTTTAAGAAAAAACTTTTTAAAATTATATAATAGCATTAATTTTTCGCAGAATTTGCAAATTCTGCGAAAAATTAATGCTATTATATAATTTTAAAAAGTTTTTTCTTAAAACATTTTACTTACCATTGTTTTGTCATGGATTTTCGCCAAGTAACGCCTGTTTCTATCCAATATCTAGAATTTTTTTTTATTATTTTTTTATTAATTCAATGTTGGCGGCTCTGTGACTTGTCAAGTCCCTCCCGATTACGAATAACGGTCTAATTAAACGTTTCCTGGCTTCCAGCCATGTGTCTTCGAACTCGCAGGTATATATCTGTGACATACAGACTTTAAGATAAGAGAACTTGGGACATATAAATAAAAATATGGTCATCATGTCAACGACCAGTATAATATTACTCGTTTATGTGTCTACGACTTAGGTTTATATTTATAATAGTACCTCTGGACCAGCGCACTGGTCAAAACTCATAAATAATTAATTAAAAAAATGTTGTAAAAATAGATTACAGTATACACTTCTTCTCCATACTATGTTCCCCACTTTATAACACTATGAACCCGGCGGCGATTGCGAGCGGCGCCCGCACCATTCTTTTAACTACCTTTATCAAATATAACGTTCATTCGTTCGTAGAAAATACGTGAACCTACCTACAAAGATTACGCTTCACATTTTAATATCCTTACTATCTTTACTGTTAATATACTCATCACTCACACAATCAACTCTGCCTCTCTGTTACGTTTTCACGCCCAAATTACTGAACCGATTTATTTGAAACTTGGTACAGAGATGGTCTAGAGCCCGATGGTAAAGAAAATGCTTCGTTCTCAGAATATTATATTCTCAAAATATTCCATTCGCAAAACATTACATTAGCAAAACATTATATTCTCAAAATATTATTTCTTGTAAAATCAAGTTCAAAAGTATTCTTCATAAAGCTGAAGATGAACATTTCAGTTCTCAGAATATTATATTCGCAAATATATTATATATAATATTCTGAGAACGAAGGAAGAAAATAAGCTACCTACACATGATGAACATACGCACTTGTAGGTACACTATTCCACTGATTTAATATACAGCATTTAACCTGATTGGTTTCGCTTTACAGCATTAGGTATATGTTTTACTACACTCAAACGAGTGCAGTAAAACCTTTTGCATATATTACTTTTTATCCAGGTAATGTGGAATTGAGAACGAGAAGTATATTTAGACTTGTATAAATGTATTTCAGCTTGACAAACAACCTTACTGTATGTGTAAAAACATACACATTCAGCAAATTATCTTGTTGCGCCCCAACGAGGAGTCAAACCCCTTCTGTCGGCTCGTGTTTCCGCGTCGGCGCTCAGGAAAGGGTCTGCCACAGGATGCTTTTAGAAAGGCACGTCTTAAGTCTTTAGTCTGTCAGTTAAAGTTTTGTAAAGCCTCTCATAATGAACCTAACGTTGTGTACCTGTGCGGGAATTATGAAATTGTGAGAGGTTTCTTTATTGAGCGGAGCGAAGCGGAGCTCAATCTTAGGCGACAAATGTAAATCGTTTTTGTGCCAACTCCTCCGAAACGGCTTGACTGATTTTTACCAAATTTGGCATGCTGGTCGACATCATACCCGGGAGTGCATATCTCTGAAATCATGAAAATAGAGCTGACCACGGAGGAATAATCACCGAAAATGTCCTGGACATCACCGAAAAACCAGATGATTAAATGGTTGCCATGGAAACACGTGCGTTAACAATGAAAATAGATTTTTTTTCATTCGATTAATTAATTTAAGTGTTCGATTCTGATTCTGATATGTAATAAAAACATTTGCTCCGCTCAACATTTGCAATTAGCAGCATGCATTGCATACCTGGTATGAATATGTTTAGTAACTTATTAATTCATTAATTTAATCACGCCTATTTTTCGCTATGGTAAATGTGTTGGTCGGCAGGTATACCGCAAGTAGGTGAGTTTTTAAGACTTTTAAAATCTAAACAACCCTAGACGATAAGTCGTGGATAGAATACGTGGGTATCTACAAGCTTGACTGTATCTGTATATGGCGCGACGCTACCTCGTCTTACGTCATTTCTATTTGTCCTGCTTGTTAGTGCAAAAATATGAAGACCGTGTCTGGCCACGCATAGAATAGGGTTCCGTAGTCACCCATAATAGTGTATATTACTCCAGAACTAACATAGTCATCCAATCAGTTATAGCTTTCCTTCAAAGTTACATGGACTACCAACATATATATTTTTTATATATCGAGCTAGCCGTTGAGCTTTTATAGGGGGAGGGGGGGTCTTTTAGTTGGCTACGATTTGCTCTTTCCATCTATCAAAAAATATGTCCAACTAATTTATTTTTTACATCTGTAACTAATTTCGCTTTCCCGGTAATAAGCTCCTTGTGTTTGAATTCCATCACAATCTGTTCAGTGGTTACATTGTGTTGAAGCTACAAAATATCTTAACTTCACATAAATAGATACTTTATAATATAGATTCCAAATTATATTTTGCAACACCGAAAACACTTTCGTGGTTTCCTAGAGAAATTTAATATCATAGATATATTTGGTAAATTAGATGACGAGTAGGTACCAACGTATTTATAGCAGCCCACAGAATGTTGTTCAGTTGTTCCTCTACACATTCGGATTCCATTAGCAAATACGTTTAAACCCCTAATACTTTACCCAGTTTTAATAGACCTTCCTCTATTCCCGTAACCGTTTAATAAATTAGGTGAGGTTTAGGTAAAGTGATGTTTAATCACGGTTTAGTTATGACTGGTCGTTTCTAAGACGCAACTAACGCCTGCGGCATATCATCAGGTAACGAGATAGGGTTGTCTATTATTTTTTCAAATTGACAATTCTTTAAATTTGACACTATAGGCACAGAATAGGGCTGAATTCGACCAATAATTATAATATTTATACTCCAACTAAAATCTGTGAGATATTATTTCTACTAGCCCTACTTCAAATGTCATAATAATTTTATTTTGTTGGATAATACATTATCCAACAGTCACACACAAAATTTCACAAAAAGTTTCTTCTCCTAAATTTGGAAGATGAAAGCGTTTTAAACTACTTAATTTCTATTTCTAGTGTCATTTTCACCATTTTCGAATATACGTAGGTCACACTATAAGTTTTGCGTAACTTAAAAAAACAACATGTTAAAACCAAAATATTATGTTTATTGCTTTTCAAAATACTCTCCTTTACATTTTAATTTTTTTTTATGCGATCGAACCATTTTTTAAAACAGGAGAACCACAGATCTGTAGGCATATTTTCTACGTGCTGATTGAACGCTATCACTGCCTCTTCGGAGTTGGTAAAAGTGAAACCTCTCATCAAATCTTTGATTTTGGAGAAAATACAGAAATCACAGGGTGCTAGGTCGGGGCTATGCGCAGGATGGGTGATGAGTTGTACTTTTTCGGAAGCTAAAAATGACTTTGTTTTGTTGGCCGTGTGTGAAGAAGCGTTGTCATGATGTAGGAGAACGCGGCTTTTGGGTCGTCTTTCGCGAACTTTTTCCAACACCCTGGGTAAACAAATGGTAGAATACCACTCGGCATTGTCATAATATTATATTAGCTTGTAAGCCATAGCCTAGTTTAGTCTATGCTTAGATTATATCAATATTGTCTTGTCTATGTTCACTTCCTTCTTCCTTCACTTTGTAACATGGCCGACTGAAATACACGACACGTATTATTACGAGCTCCTGTCTTTTATTCCAAAAACCAACAAACATCAGGTGTGGGGTAAACTGGCGTGTCTTAGGAAGAACTGGATCAACCAAAAGAAAAAAATGGACGAATCTTCAACGTCGTCGGGTCGCCTCAAGCACATGGACGTTCATGCATCCAACATGCCGCTCACGTGGAAAAATTGGATCACCAAATTCAAAATATATCTCAAAGCATTTAAATATGATCAAGAAAGCGAAGATAGGCAAGTTGCACTTTTATTACATTATATAGGACCAGATTGCCTTCACATATTTTATTCTTTCAACCTAGATGTCGAAACAGTCAAGCTACAAGTGTTGATCGACAGATTTGCAGGTTATTTCAGCCCAAAAGTCAATATAACCATGATAAGGCATAAACTTTTTAACAGAAAGCAACTGCAAAATGAACAGCTGGACAGTTATATAACAGATCTCAAAAATATAGCCCATCAGTGTAATTTTGGTGAATTGCAAGACGATTTACTAAAAGATATATTTAGTTGGAATCTAAATGATCAGAATCAATACATTAAAGAGAAAATTTTGCAAGAATTAGTTAGTTGTGTAGTTAGATTGCAAAAATATTCTGGGTAGACAGTCATGTCAACAGTTAAAAGTCATAAAAAGAATACAGTCAGTAACCTTTGATGAAAACATATCTGAACACAGTCCAAACTACACACTTAGTCAGCATAGCCAGAACAACAATTTACAGTCAATGTCAAGTCAGTCTAACAGTCAAAGTCAAGTCATATCACAGTCAATGTGTCACAAAGTCCCAGCAGAGTCAAACAGTCTGTCAATACTAAAGAAATATAGTAAGGTTTTTAATGGAATAGGAGCTCTTAAAAACTATGAATGTCATTTAACTCTCAACAAAAATGTCAAGCCGTCGGTAGACGCAAGTAGAAAAATTCCTTTTAAATTACAGGATAAAGTCAAGGCAGAACTTAATAAGTTAGAAGTCACTGGTATTATTGCTCGAGTTGATGAACCAACTGATTGGGTCAACTCTATGGTAATTGTCTCTAAAAAGGATGAAAGCATTAGATTATGTTTAGATCCACGTAAGTTAAATAAAGCTATTAAACGTTCACATTACCCATTTCCACATATTGATGAAATTAAAGCAGAACTAAATGGTTCATGTTATTTTTCAAATTTAGACGCTAATTTAGGCTTTTGGAATCTTGTCTTAGATGAAGAATCATCCAAACTATGTACTTTTATAAGCCCCTATGGCAGATTTCGTTTTTTAAGGCTACCGTTTGGTGTCAATGCATCTCCAGAAATCTTTCATAAAGAAATGATTTCCCGGTTTGGTGACATACAAGGCATTAAAATAATGATGGACGACTTTCTTATACATGCTAAAACCATTCAAGAACATGATCAAATCCTAGAAAAAGTTCTTTGTCGTGCAAAAGATATAGGTCTAACATTTAATAGTAATAAATGTAACATTTGTCAAAGTGAAGTCAAGTATTTAGGTTTTATATTCAATAGAAATGGAGTGTCTGTAGATCCATCTAAAGTAAATTCAATATGCAACATGCCACAGCCTAAGAATGTCACAGATGTCCAGAGATTCCTGGGCATGATTAATTTTCTTGGCTCATTCATAAAAGATTTATCAAAAGAAACATCAAACATAAGACAGTTACTTAATAAAAACACAATATGGTCATGGAATGACAGTCATGAGAAAGAATTCAATAAATTAAAGTCTCTAATTAGTTCTTCACCAGTCTTAACTTACTTTGATCCTCAAAAACCACTTACTTTGTCAGTAGATGCTTCAAAAGATGCTTTAGGTGCTGTCATCTTACATAATATTAGTCCTATAGCATATGGCTCAGCTTCTTTGACAAAGTCTCAACAAAATTACTCTCAGATTGAAAAGGAACTCCTAGCAATTTTATTTGGTTGTACTAAGTTCCATCAATACATTTTTGGTAACAAAGTCCTAGTGGAAACAGATCACAAACCTATTGTCTCTTTATTTAGTAAACCTTTATTTAATATTCCACCAAGATTGCAACGAATAATGCTTCGTTTGCAACCCTATGATCTTATCGTTACTTATAAACCAGGTAAATACTTATATGTCGCAGACACATTGTCCCGTGCTGCATTACCAGAAAATGCATTAGTAGAATTGGATGAAGATATTAAACTTCATGTTAATTTACTCACTGCTAATTTGTCACTTAGTCCTTTCAAGTTACAACAAATTGAACAAGCTACCAGGTCTGACCAAACTCTTCAAACTCTTATTAATTACTGTAAAAATGGATTTCCAAATTCAAAGCATAAAGTAGAAGATTGTATTAAACCTTTCTTTCCTGTTAAAGATGATATTCATTATGCTAATAACCTTTTATTTTTGTCAGATAGAGTTATTATACCTATTTCTTTAAGAAAAGATTTCTTAAAACTATTACATGAAGGTCATCAAGGCTTGAATAGTTGTAGAAATTTGGCAAGACATACAATTTACTGGCCTAATATTAGTCAAGATATAGATAATTACATCAGTAATTGTGAAATTTGTCTCACTTTAAGAAAGAGTAACACTAAAGAAAGTCTATTACCACATGATTACAAATACATTCCTTGGCATAAGGTTGGTATAGATTTCTTTGAGTTCAACAAGCATACATACTTAATTGTAGTCGATTATTTCTCAAAATATGTTGAGATAGCAATTTTAAGTAATGGTTACAGTGCAGACCAAGTCATAATCAAGCTAAAATCAATATTTGCTCGTCATGGTATTCCCCATACATTAATGTCAGATAATGGTCCACCGATGAATTCCAAATCTTTTCATGATTTCACACAAGATTGGAATATTCACCATGTCACTTCCAGTCCCTATCACAGCCGTTCAAATGGTATGGTAGAACGGACAGTAGGCATAATTAAAAATATGCTTAGAAAATGTTTAATTGATAATACTGATCCATATTTAGCATTACTGCAATATCGCAATACTCCCAAAAACAATTTATGTTCACCAGCACAACTTTCCATGTCACGTAGACTTCGTACAAAGCTACCTATAGTAGAAAAACTTTTAAAACCAAAATTGTGTAACTATAGACATCTTAAACAAGTCAATAATCAAAATTTACATAAGATGAAAGAGTATTACAACAAAAATTCCAAAGATCTTAAACCCTTGGAGGTAAATAGTCATGTTATGTTTCAAAAACATCCACAATCGTCTTGGTTTCCAGGTATTATACATCAAGTTAGTCCTGAACCTAGGTCGTATATCATAAAAAGTAAATTTGGTACATATCGTCGCAATAGACAATACATAACACTTAGAACAAAGTCTCAATATTCTTTTCATTCACATAACACACAGACTAATAATTTTCACACTCAACCAGTCAGTTCCAATCAAACTTATATCAGTTATACTCCTTGTTATACAAATGATTACTCTAAAATTTCTCATAGTCAATCTCCTCAACGTACTAGCAGTCAACCAATTAAGAAATATTCTAGTTCAGGAAGAGAGATAAGGCAACCACAACGTCTTATAGACACAGTCTTATAAACATTATTTCGTATTCATTGTCATGTACTTAGTTATAAGTAATTAATTAGTAAACTAAAATGTTGTAAACCATTGTTTGTTTACATTTAGAAACAATCGTCGAATTGACAACGTCAAATTATGTCAACTGTCAGAATCTTTTAAAACGTCAAATTGTCTCGTGTCAAAACACTGAAATGCGTTTTGTTATTTTTATATAAGAATCTAAAATATAAGTTACTTAAAGGGAAGATGTCATAATATTATATTAGCTTGTAAGCCATAGCCTAGTTTAGTCTATGCTTAGATTATATCAATATTGTCTTGTCTATGTTCACTTCCTTCTTCCTTCACTTTGTAACATGGCCGACTGAAATACACGACACGTATTATTACGAGCTCCTGTCTTTTATTCCAAAAACCAACAAACAGGCATTAACACTCTTTTGATCTTCAAGTGGAATTGTACAGATGGGACCCGTAGCTGAGAAAAAAAAACGCGATCATTTTTTTACCAACGTTTCTCGCCTGCCTCACTTTTGTTGGCTTGTTCTCATTTTCAAACACCCATTCACAAGATTGCTGTTTTTTTTCGGGTTCAAAACAATAAATCCACGTTTCGTCTCCTGTGACGATGTCATAAACAGCATTAGAATGTCCGTGGTCGTACTTCAGTAGCATCTGTGAGCACCATTCCACGCGAGCCCGCTTCTGCTCCGCTGTCAGTTCATGAGGGATCCAACGACAACAAAGTTTCCGAAATTTCAATTCCTTGTGTAAAATTTTCTGGATTTGACTCATACCAATCCCCAATAGTCCTCGAATTGTCTCATAGGTAATCCGCGGGTTTTCTTCAATTAACCGCTTAACAGTAGCCACATTATTTTCGTTGACGGCCGTCCTTCACGAAATTCGTCATGTAAAGAAACTCAACCTCTCTCAATTTCAGCAAACCATCGCCTCACGGTGCTCAAACAAGGTGCTTCTCTCCCAAAAGCATTTTGAAGACGAGCGGCACAGTGTTGCAGAGACAGAGAACTTTTAAAATCATAAAATCATCGCCCTAAAATCTTTTCGACTTAATTCCATTTTCGTTGCATACGTAGAACTTTGATGTGTGATAAAAACCAATTGACAAATGATTTCCCGCCAATTGTTTTTTTTTTATTACTAAGAAGGTGCAACGTTTAGAAAAATATAACTAACAATTTAACATTTGAAATTCAAATAGTTCTGATTAGCTAGAAGTGCAAAACTAGTGTGCCCCATGTATTTACCAAAGATTCTTCTATCAGCAGAAGTGTGACTTTTGTCTTAATTTTCATGAACATTACCTACGTATTAAAACAATTTTAATAATGCATTTTGAGAGTATCTAATATTCGTATAGCAACGAAATTCATAACATACTTATAAAACTAAACACGAAGCCATAAGCTCCTGGAAGGAAACGTACCTACTCAAAGCTGTCCCCAGTGCGAATTAACCCTATTTGCATATATGTGATTGTAACTATCAATCCCTCCCCAATGACTCTTCTAGTTGTCGCGACATAACTGTGTGTATTTTAGATTAGGATTCAAAAAGGGTATAAAAATACTATAAGGTACCGAATTAAAGGTACCGAATGCTACCTTTATATAGGTTAGGTATTTACCTATGAATTTACCTGCCCTTGTACCAACTATTTGGGGTCGACACAACAAGTTTTTCTCCTCCATACATCCCTGTCAGTCATCCTATTTCACACATTCCATCCATCTTTTCAATGACCTCTACTTCTTAAACCCTCTACAGCCATACTTTGCATCTTTCTAACGACATTGCTTTCCTCTTTTCTCATAACATGTCCATACCATGACAGCCGCTCGCTTCTCAATTTGTCGTTCACTGGCGCAACTTTCAAACTTCCTCTAATATACTCGTTCCTTACTCTATCCAGTCACACATCCATCTTAACATTCGCTTCTCCGCTATATGCAGTTGTCTTTCATCCGTCGTTTTTAAGGTCAAATATGACAGTACATACTCATAAAATATGTAATGTAGAACACTATTCTTATCAGTGCCATAGAATTATATGTAGTAGTTAGTCCATATAATCTAACAAATTGGACACATTATGTAGGTATAGGCATACTTTGATTTATTTGTTATCAAAATTGATACGAAAAACTCATAAATGACATAACTATTGCGTTGGCGGCGACCTCCGTAGACTATAACTTAACTAGTGGTTCTGTGAACCGTAGACTTCGGGAGCGGCTTTGTCAAGAAAATATATTCTTCAATTTTCTTTATTACTCTTTCATTTGTCATCCAATCCAAAAAATATCATTCAAATGTTATTAATTGTAAGCAAGGAGTGTGTGTGTAAAGTTTCATGCAAATCGGTTGATAAATACGGCCTCAAACATGATCTGACAGAACCCGTAGATGTAGAGGTACAAATGAAAGAAATTCTCCCCAGTCTGCAAGTTGAAACGGAGACTTCGACATAATTGACAGTAGGTATACAAAATGTACAAAAATTAGAGCTAGTTAGGTAGTTAATAACTCCTTTCCATCGATTTTAGTAGGTCATACCTACCTACCCAAAAGGCCGGCCGTAATACCACCGTAGATCGTTATGCTGATTCTTTGTACTAATAATATGCGTTCTTACGTTTTCATCAATATTGATTAGGACACTGTTATCTTGTTAAATAGTGTTAATTTGTTCTCTATCTGATTTCTATGCAGGTGTAGGGTGTACGACCTTAGCCTCTTCAAGCCCTTATTAAAACATCTTCATTTTTTATAAGCTTATATGAGAGAAGTTGAAGCAACATACACATGGAATATATGAAAGCAATAACAAAGTTGTGAAATATTCGAGTTCAGTTTAGGGTCAGTTCGAGTGTGTCGCGAAAGTTTTGGAACGTCATACTCACCAATGTTTATTTTCTATTTCACTTTGCCCTTAAACTAGCTGTTGCCCGCGTCTCCAGCCGCATGTTATATTTTTTACCGTACCGGAACACACTACCGGGATAAAAAGTGGATGAATGAATTACATTGTTGTCGAGTTTCATAAAAATCCGTTTTGTAGTTTTTGTGTGAAGGAATAACAAAGAATAACAAAGATCCATGCAAACTTTCCCCGTTATAAGGTAGTAGGACTAGATGACGACTGTGGCTTCGTAACCACTTACGCGTAAATCATTCAAAAAATTGTCTTGGCGTTTACTAGATGATTATAAATTGTACTATTTAAACTGTTAATGCAGACAAGGAAAGTGTTTTCCACAATTTTTGGCAACAGTATTCGTAGCTGCATCTATTCTATTGGGTGTAGCCTGATATTAAATAGTCTACCTATATCCAACCAAAACATATTTGGATAGAACGAACGTTCAAACAAGCTCTGCAGTTTTTATTATATTGGTTTGTAGAGTCGTGTGGCCAAATTCATATACGAGAATAAGTATTATTATGGGCCCGTCCAATGTGAAGACTTTTTTAATATCCACTAAATTGAAAAACTCGGACGAACTTATCTTAACCGTATGAGTTTTGATTACTTCACTTCTTCTGACTTGAAGTAGTAATTTCAAATCGAAGTCATTGTTTTCCGTTGTCCCACATGAACTCTTTTCTATTATAATTGAATATCCGTCGTACGTAATTCATTATATGTGTTTTTGATTGATGTTATGGGTCCAGGTTAATCTCACTTGCACATGGTACACTAACGGAGGCGGTTCTGGTAAATTTAAAAAATACCGTTTTAGCAGCAATACGCGATAGCTATAAAATAACTCCTCTGTGGCTAAACTATCGATCTGTTTTATTGAAATATCTCTAGATGATAATTTGTTAGAAAGTGAGGACCGAATAAAAGAAACAAGTTTAGGCCATAATAGGTAAGGTGTCAAGAAACTTATAATTGAAATAATGTCTCAATCACACTATTTCAATCAGGTACCTAGGTATATACAAATTCTTCTTTCTTTCTCAAGTCAATTAATTTAAAGAATAATTTTATTTAGACAAACCTCTTCACCTAAATACAATAAAAACTTCCTCAATTACATCCGAAGTGAGTGAAACTGAAACGGCTCTCAGTGAACATTGAAATCCGTTGACATAGATTTCAAGCCTACAGAGTGTCAGGCGACATCTCAATTAGACGATTGCTTGCTCGGAACCGGCGCGGCACAAATGCGGCTTTTGTGAGCGATTCGCAGCGATGAGCTCTTCACTACCGAACCAGAGTGCATCATTTGTCCATACGTTGATGAGGCCACTTATGATTCACAAATGTCATACTTTGACGATTAAATAACTGTTCTACACTCAGGATAGTTATTTAACTTAAAATCTATGAAAATAAATCGCCTAATACGCGAATAAATTTTGAAAAGATTTTGAGTGTCGACGTGAGACTACTACTGAGCCTACTGCACTACTGAGCCACGTCAGGTTTGATCCTCGGGTCAGTGACAATATTTGTACGATTCTGCAATAATTTGTTTAAAAATTTGGGTTCGGTCTCTACATTTAGCATATTTTTGCTATCGAGTCTGTAAAAATGTTTCCGTGGAATAATTTCAATCCAAACCTTACTTTTAGGTTGCGTTTGTACAAAATAATAAAAAAATGCTACATGTCCCGACCCCGGGCAGTGCCAATTGTACGAGTAGTTGTGCTTGTAGACTGCAAACAATGGATAGGTAGGTCTATCCATTGTATATCTACTGGATACCAACCTAGGTAAGGGATGCACCGTTCGAGTGGTCCGCGATACTTCGCGTTTGACAACCTCCTTAAGGAATGTAAAAGTAGATACAATTATATTTGGAATAGATATGCCAGTATTCGTTTTATTCGTATGACTTTAGAACAAAGTAGGAAGGGAAAGTGTGGTAGCTGATGATATATCGTGCGACTTTCTTAATGCGTTGAATGTTTCCGAAAGGGGTATTTCCCCGACTGGGAACATTTATTTTAACCAGTACCTCTTTCGAAGGTCTTGGTGGAACCTTGAATGAAATAAATACCTAACATCATAATTTGCAATGAGTTACACCTAAAAAATTTCAATTTTAGAGCATTGGGTTTGTTAACATGAAACTCAAGGGAATTGGTGAGCTTTAAAATCCATGAATTTCAAAGCGAACGCATTAAGTATTCCTGAATATATGATATTCTTGCAAAGGTGATCGTTTAGAGCCTTTGTGCGTAATGCGAACCTTTCTTACGCAGTGCGGTATGGAGCGTTTGAACGAAAGAGTTGAGTACATCGAGTTTGTAGATTATTCATTTACTGAAAAGTGGTAGTAAGCCTTTTATTTGCTTATCATGCGTCATTTAAAAAATAAAATAAGTAACTGTTTTGTCGCGTTTGTTCGTTTGCGATCAACTCAAAGTCAACTGAACGGATTTCATGTATAGCAATAGATTGATTTTATAAGTGGTTAACATAATTTACAAAATACGTTAAAATATCCCAATTACTTGTGTAGAAGAGACAAAATATTGAAACAGACTTAGCGAAGAAATAATTCAAATGCATAGATAAAAGTTTGAACTATTAAATAAGATGTCAAAAATAAAGAGAAGTAACGGCCGGTTTCTGAATTGAGAATTTTAAATAGAGCATCCACTGAGTACGCCAAATGTCAAAATTCAGGAACAAATTTTGAAATTTGACGTGCTCAACGTATACTTAACTTCGAACTCTCAATTCAGAAAACGACCGTATGTCGACTATTGACTACCTCGTGTAATTTTTTAAGCAAGTGGTTGCACAAGTAATATCGCATACTGAAGGAAGCATAAATGTTTTTTTCTATGAACACAGATGCTCTGAATAGTTCGGCTCTTTACGATCAAGAATATTACATATTGAATACAACTGACGGAAGTATAACCTATGCATGCCTCGATAATATTTTATTTAGCGTTCTAAGAGTAGATAATAAGAGCGAGTTATTTGCGTTTTCCATGAAGAAAAATAAAGAATTTTTTATAGTTATTGGATTATAAAGCGATATTTACCGATAATATTTGTACTGTACTGTTTTAACCTAGCTATTAATAGTAGCCTAACTAGTAAAAATAGCTATTTATATACATAGACTTAGTTGTACTAAGTACCTACTCACGTTTTGATTCTGTCACACTGACGACGACGTTTCGGCTTAATCTGTGAGATATCACTTTCAAGAGAGATCATCTGAACCTCCATGCTAGGAATCTCCCCCTATTCCACATATCCCTATTGACATAATCTCCACTGTCACATAATAGAGGATGATCCTATTGCCATTGAGCGGGCAATTTCCGTCTATTGTTCGTTTCTGGCACACAGCTGAGCTTGACTTGGGCCTCAAAGATTTTCCTATGAGAATAATATTTGCCGATTAGCCAATGTTGAACTACTCTATATACTACGACACTGAAGCAGTTAATAGTCATAAGGTAGCGTAGTTCCTTAAACATAATAATTAAAATTTCAACGGAATATATATTTTGTTTTCTGTTTTGCAATCGAGAATATTCAACTATACATATTTAAATAATTAAATTTGACCGGGCCACCATTCTGTCCACAATCTATTTAAGTAATTGCTGGGTCGTTGACGATATTGCATAGCTGATTGTATCCATTCCTGCGATCCGTTGAGGCTTGCACGTGTCCTGCATACTTAATCTTAAGGGCCCCAACCACTAACAGATTGCCTGCAAGCCGTCAGTCAGCCTGACCTGTCAGTTAGTTGATAAGGTTGAAGTTGGCTATCAAATCATAGCCCGACAGGTCAATATTTAACGACGGCATACTGTTAGTGTGTGGGTCCCTTTACACGAAAATGCTCATTGTCAATTGAAAAGTAACTTCAATTTCTTGATTGTCAAAAGGATTAACTATAGTGAGTATAATTCAATCAATTAGTTGTACAGCACCTGCCACCTCGGTAACGAAATCTCTATAAAATTGACATATAACTTATAAATTCTAGAAGAGGCATATAAGTATATGCCCAAATCTTGCCAATCATACTTGTTACTTATCATATTTTACGGAACCTATTGTCGTTTGCAGGAACTTATAAGGTGTATTTGTTAGAGTGTCCTTCTTCGGCATAGAATTCAAATTGAATGAGTCGTTTCCTTATTTTCTTAAGACCTTTTCTTCCGCGATGGTACGCGGCCATATTTGTCCATTAGTCAAATAGGTTTTCTATCAAGATTAACTTATCTGTGTTTGCAGACAAACCCCGAAGTTATTCATTACGTAATTACAAACCTTGTGCTCGAGTTTCATCGCGAGAGTGTAGGGGTAAGAGGGGGGAATATCACCCAAATATTACGTGTCATATTACTATCGTTTATTAAAAAACTGGCTGGGTATGTAGACTACCATGTAGACTAGTTTCACATTGGGGAACACATACACAGGATATACGCCTCTTGGATAACTCTAGTGGCGCGGCGCTGTGGCCGATTCAGGCCAGTGTGTGGTCAGCTAAACGGTTTAGATTTTTAATTCTCTTAAAAACTTTGAAAAGTGCTCTCTTAAAAAACAAAAAAAAATGGGTGGTACTAGATACTGTTGTGTTGTGGGGTGTAAAAATTCCCAATCTCGGAATCGGGAATTGACTTTTTATTCGTTTCCGAGGCGAAATTGGGAAATTAGAAAGAGAGATGAGTGGATAAAAGCCGTCAGAAGAATGTAAGGAAATATTATAACGATTTGATACTAGGAACGTATCGAAAATATACAAACGTATATATATTATAGATGAAAAACGATGAAATAAAAAATAACTAAATGAAAAAAATTTGTATTGATTCAATATTTCATGCTTATTCTTATAAAATAGTCTTCACCAATGATATATGTACCTATATTACTAATTTAACATTAATAATGCAAAAAAATGTTAATGTTGTTTTATATCGACATAAAAATGAAGTTTACTGATAATCTAATTTCAATGACCAATACTTATTCCTTCATTATTTATATTTCTTTGATAAGGATACATCTTCATTTTCCATTTCTGTTTTGCATGTATATTCTTAGTTGAAAAGTTACTGAAAATAGATTTTTTCACATTATTCAACTATTAATTGATTTAATACTTAATATATACCTCTACTTTCACATCGTACGGTGGATTATTGACTCTCGTCTGTGGTAATACTTTTCCACTGATGACTCGTTCTCCACTAGCTGCATCATGGATTTCGACGAACTCCTGAACATGATGTCTTTGGTTTTGGAATAATTTATGCCCTGTAATTTATAATTAATTGATGAAAAGAATTCTGCATAAATATTCTGAAATCCACACTTGATTATAGTTCGGCTCATAATATTACGAAAATAATTCCTTATATATAGGGTTAAACAAAACAATAATCAGAAATTTGCAGCGACTTGTATGCGAATCATATATTTACTATTATTGTAATATTTTTTATTATTGTAATATGTTCACTTCTCACAACAATAATATTATTATTGTTGTGTGAAGAACGACCACGAGTTGCCGCCACCAACCGACAGATGGCGTTGCCGTAGCTTCGGCACGATATCCAAGAGGCGTATAGACTACTATATCCTGTGAATGTGTTCCCCAATGTGAAACTAGTCTACATGGGCTACTTTACGGCTTCGATGTCGTTGTTTTCGGCTACTAAGCCGACATCGAAGCCGTAAAAGTACTCACTAAAATGGATTAATAATAAGAAAATTGAGATAAAAACCTGCAGTTCAACGAGAGATCTGGTCTCGAAGATCAGAATCTTCTCTCGTCGAACCAGGAGACTAGCCTAACATTTGAGCACCCAAAAAAATCTTTTGGCTGCTCAAATGTTAGGCTAGTCTCCTGGGAGTCTTCATAATATAGAATGCTCTCAATGCTGACAGCATACCTACTGGGAACTTTTCCAGCCTGCGATGATGCTGTATTACTTTTCCACGTTTATTTGATTTGATGTCAGAACTCTCCATATAATCTAGAAAATCAATAAAATAGGGACAGTTGGTAAAAAATAGATAAAGTTTATCTTTATCTCAATTATCTAATTTATCGATCTTTCACGTAAAAATCTGAGTTATACCAGCTCAGTTACGAATTTTATTCAATCGAAACGTACGTTTATTTCATATATTTATTCGCATATTAGCCATATTTTAGGTTTTAGGTTCGTAGGTGTAAATAATGGATTCATATGGCGGTAAGTGCTCGTATTCTTATGTCAATATATTTGAAAACTTTTGGGTATCGAATAAAAATGCCTGGATAGTTTGCAAAAAAAACGTGGACCTAACCTATTTAGATAAGACAAAGGAGAAACACTGTGCTGGTTTAATGGGTGATCCAGATCGAAAAAAACTAACTATGATACCTACAAAATAAATGAGAAATGATCTGTCGGAGGAAAACGTTTTTTGATGACAATACGATTTCACAGTATTTTATCTTAATTTCAGATAAAACATCTAGGCCAGGCAATCCGCCGCCACCGCCTCCATATCCACCCAATCAGGAACAACCTGCCCAAGTGGTAGTCACCGGTGCAACTGTGATACCTATAGCAATAGCGCAACCTATGGGCACGAAACCAACTTCGATGGTATGCAAGTCGTGTAATATACAGATTGTTACAAGGGTCGAGCACAAAACAGCAACAAAAACGCATATCTTTGCTGGCTTACTTTGCTTACTGTAAGTAAAAATAGGAAGTATGTTTTTTTATAATAGTCCCACAAAACCATTACCTACATAGTTAGATGGGTTTTAAGAATTACAATATACATAATAGTAGATGAAAATACTATTTACACTTACTAAAAACTATACTATACACGTTAAAATCTACACTATATAAAGAATAAGCATTGCCATACAACGTGGCAATGCTGCCAGCCTTCTGGGAACATTGCCAGTCGGCGACGAGGCGGAAGAGTTCTTTGACGCCTGTAAAATAGAAAGTTAGTATATTTCAAAGTCACTGGAAATCTTCCTTAATTTTCACTCTTTAAAAATAAAATGTAATACGAGTATATAGGGTTTTTCGAGATAGATTATTATTTTTTAAGTTAAGTACCTAATTAATAAATTTAACATGCACCTAATTTCTGCAAAATAACCTACTTTCATTTAGAAAACAATGAGATACTTACATGTACTTAAAATACAAATGCACTTATGCATAATAATATGAGATGGTGAGTTACAGTTTGTCAATTAAACGAGTCATCCCACTGTAGTCAACGGCTGGAGGAAATGGGCCACCATTCCACTCGATCCAGGGGACTTGCATCCAGCAAGCGCTATCCTTTATAATACATATCCAGATCTCCGTATATATAATATTCGTAATCAACTAGATAGGTGCACAAGTATACTTGATATCAATTGTCCAAAAATACATAAAAATTGGCTAGTAGAGCAAACATCCTATTTTAGTGCGTGTTAAAGAATTTGTGCCTAACTTTCATACACGTTTACCTGGACCTCTAGTCGCCAAACATCATTTTTAGTGCTTGTAGTAGGAACCATTCATCAATTATCATTCAACCAAATTATCATAAATTTTGCAGGTGTATTTGCTGTGTATGGATACCGTACTGCGTGGACTCCTGCAAGAATGCTGACCATTACTGTCCAAACTGCAACGCTCTTATCGGCAGCTATATTCATTAAACCGAATATTAAAAACTAGAATAATAAAACAAATAAAAAACCAACATTGAAGAATATGCGCAGTGAGTGACGTAGGGACATATTATTTATTCTTGCATTATTTTGTGCTTTTCATTTCTGCGTTTTGAACATCTATACCGTTTATCTTGCTACAACTCAGGAATTGATTTAACTAATTTTGGTCTCAAAATATTTGTAGAAGGTTAAGGAAGGTATGAAAAGATTTCTTTAATTTGAGGCGGTACGATATTCGTCGACCGCGCAATCGCTTCGCCGCAACAACTAGTTGCGTAATAAATGTAATTGCCGTAATTCCAATGGACTTAACCCTAATAGTGGTCGTGTTATTAATAAATTACTAATTAATAATCAACATCGAACCACTTTTTAAAATTCAATACCAATATTTTTTGGTAACTAATATCTCTATTTATGAAATAAATAGTTGTGTATATTAGTTACGTACTTATTAGTTTTAAACTTTCATGTTTTTCACTAATTTCTGATAAATAAATGATACTTCTACACAATCGGCAATGAGTGTTTTCACATTCCACTATAACGACACACGATCTCGACACGATATCGTGGTAATTTACATTCTTACTTTAAAGTTACTGCTGCTACTTACGATATCGTCACGATATTATAGGCGATATCGTCCCGACATCCTGTGTCGTTATCGTGCAATGTGAAAACGTCCGATCACGAAACGGCCATCACAGCGATCACGATATGTAGAGGGCATCATTGTCTGCAATGCCCCTCGATCGGTGACGATGGAATATAATATTTTGAATATATACGACGTATCTACTGATAATGGCATTCATGTCAATTCTTTGATTGCCCATTATGACCGATTGTGTGGAGGCGGGTCTGAGGAATACGTACCTTAAATTACTACTTGCGTTTGTATTGTACTAACCGTGGGCGAACTTCGGACTTCAGCAGTGTCAGTCTCGTTTATTTATCAGTTATTAGTTGTTTTATGTTAAGTAATTAGTATTTATGTGATTACTTAGGTATGTGTAATTATAAGAAATTGTATTTTATTAATAGCGAAATAAAGTTTGCAGAAATATGAAGAACAGGTTTTATTTATCACGGTTTACTGTCAGTTCATTACATGGACTACCATCATAAATATTTTCATACACTTAATATTTTCATTCATGGAGCGTAAAATTGAATTTCTCATAAAGGAATAATTAAATCAAGAAATCGTCTTAGCAACCTCTCAATGATTTTAAAAGACCTATCTAATGATACCCCACACTTATGGTAGACGCAACAAAAAAACAAATTCTGGATACATGTAGGGGAGGTACCCTAAAAAAAATATTTTTCATAATTTTCTTTTAGCACTTTTTCAATGTAGTAAAAGCACATATCCATGAAATGTTTCATGTTTCTAGTACTCACCGTTTGGGAGGAAAGCCGAGGAGAGAGGACGGACGACATGACGAATTTGACGGGTTCCGAAACTCAAACTACGGGACCCTAAAAAACGATTAAAGGTTCTAGGAAGTTTAGCTTGGGTGTTTGAAATACATTGAGATTAATGAAACAATCTGCAGATATCTCTACAATCTCTACAACAAATATAAAGCCACTGAAGAATATTGGCAAATAACACTTCACGAATCGTAACAGTACCATTTATAATCACGACAAAATCGTACACTGCCATCTAGCGTCATCTATCTTAATCAATATGTAGGCTTATACAGGAAACCAAATGTACTAGATAAGCCAACTCCTCAAAATGACTAACACCAAAATACCGAGTACGTAGATATGTGCTGGCAAGTATTATATAAGTACATGGCTTTATCATTTCTTCGTTGGTTACTTATCTATAGTATTTTATAACCACCTATAAGTGTGTGGACGTGAGTCTAAGTTTTATTTCAGTTTGACAAGTTTCGTGTAGTATTGTCCAAGAGAATTTTGGATAAAAGATTGTACTAATAGTTTAAAGTTCGCTATATTGTGTTTAGAAATGAGTGGTAAGTAAATATAGTCACTAATAACGTTAATTACTGAACTTCATCACCATCTATGAAGGCATTTATGATGAGGTACCTAACAGTTCTGCAAAAATCGGAGCTTATGAGATACTTTTATATTATATATCTGGGCGTATAGTGGTCTCACCTTGGTCTTAGAGGCCCGAGATAACCTTACCTGCCCTAATGGATGTTTGGATGAAGCTAATTTCTTATCTGGGTCTCAAACTAAGCAACCTATCCCAACCCAACCTCATCAATCTTGATCCAGTGATTTACGGGATACTCCGGTAAACAAACAAACTTTACAATAGTAGGTATATCTGATGTGTAGGTATCGGATATATTCGGATAATTTCTAGCCCTGAAGTTTGAGGATTCTTTAATAAAAATAATATTTCTCTTTATCAATTGAGTAACGTCAGACTGAAAACATTTCTCAGTGCATTGCTTTGCATTGGACAGAGATTACAATATATTTCTGTATTTAAAAACAATGAGTATGCTTTAACTGTTCTTAAATATTTAAATAGAATCAGGTATACATGTATATAATGTTTTCATTCACAATAATGTATATACTGTGTGTACATAAATAAATAAATAAATCACCAAAACTGTCATCGGCAGGATTCGAACCCACGGCCTTTTCCTAACAAGGGAAAGGCGCTGACCACTGAGCTACGAGACATTACAATATAAGAAAATAACCGTCAATTCTTATTTCAAAATGGTTTTTGATGGTGCATATATTGTGCGTATTTCTCGGTTTTTTCGTGAATATTTGCATGCATATTTTGGCACTTTGCATATAATCCGATGTCTACTGATGTGTATACAAGGCGGGGCACTTTTTTGAGTATTCCACGCGAATACAATTTTAATAGTAAGATAATCTAATCAATCATTATCTGTTTATCTATAGCAGCAACACTTGAAGAATGTAAATGTACAACATTTTACTAAACATTTTATAAAAATCAATTGTATTAGTAGATACGTTTTTATTACAAACAATGGGCGTTTTCACATTGCACGATATCGTGGCGATATCGTGACGATATCCTCCCGACATTCTTAACTTAAAGAACTAAAACTTACTGCTGCTGCTTATGATATCGTCACATAATTATAGACGATATCTTGTGTCGTTATCGTGCAATGTGAAAACGCCCAATACTATCTAGTTTGAATTTAACAAATGTTGTGCTATGAGAATTAGATTACAAAAACCGGTTAAGTGTGTGTCAGACCACGCAAGAATAGAGTTCCGTAGCCACCCATAGTGGCTTCTAGTACTAGCCGTTTCGGAAGAAAGCCGAAGGCGGATGGACATTACGAAATTACAAGGGTTGCAAGACTTGAACTACGGGGCCCTAAAACCGTTACACAGTTTTAAAACTCGAAAATAAAAACTAAATTAAAAAAAAACTGGTAACTCGAGCACGTAAATACTCGTACAATATCAACTAGCAACCCTTAGCGCAAACTGCGCAAGTAATAATTTTTTTTTGTTTACTTTTTGTCAAATTTCTAATCTTATCGCACCACTTGAGACCACGACCTTTCCAACGGTGTGCCACACTTGACTGTGCGACTCTTAGTTTAGGAGGAGAAGCGGCTTCACTGGCGTATTATATATATAGATAAATTCCTCGAAATTATAATCTAACATTTTACCTACCTATGCACAAACTAATATTTAAAGGCTCATTTATACGCATAATCACACCTATATCCAAGAGGTGATAAAGCAGCATCACACACTAACATTTGACTACTAGTTTTGTTGGTCTCAAGCAATAGGACACCAACGCAGCGTACTAATCCGAATCCGAAACTAAATTCTAACAGCCAATACCAATAGTACAAAATACAACCTCAGCAATCAGGGCTTAACTTGTAAGAAAGCTATTAGTTTATAAACTAAGTCGTATTACAGAGAAAAATACCAGAATGAGTAACCCACCTCCATATACCCAAGAAGGACCAGCTCCTCAAGTAGCAGGTGTTACAGCTCCGTTGATAGTCCAGGGAACCCCAGTAATAGCTGTCCCCGTAATAGTAGGACAGCCAATGGGACCACAGCCAGCTACAATCATTTGCAAGTCGTGTCATGCACAAATTGTGACAAGGATTGATAAGAAAGCCACATTGAAAACGCATCTTTTCGCTTTACTTTTATGCTTGATCGGGTAAGTAAGATTTCTATTAAAGTTCTTTATTTACGTAGGTACAGAAATATCTTATTTCCACTGAGCTCTGATAGTGTGCTGACAGTCTCATTGCCAAGTCGAAGTTCATATCGCGATTTTTTTAAATTACCTCCATTACGTCAATTGCCGGGCGTCCCAGGTATTCAGAAGGATACAGCAGATCTTCGCTTGACCTAATCAATGTTAAACAGCTGCAGCCGTTATTTATCGTACTCCAAGTTCCTACGTTGTCATGCTTCTATTCAGTTATACATTTTTTTTAAGAATACTAGTAGTGGCAATAACGATCTACTAGCATTTCTGTTAACCTTCCCTGTTGATATGAACTTGTTTGTGCTAGTGACATTAACCTTATACTAATAAAGGGTCTACGAGATAGGTGTCGTGTGTTTGTGCATCGCACTCACATCGCCAAAACACAAGACCAACCATATCCACCAAATTGCGGACGTTTTATAGGCACAAGTAGTAAAAAAATACATTCTAAAATACATATTTGCTTCATTTTCAGATTTTGGCCTTGTGTGTGTATACCGTATTGTGTGGACTCCTGCAACAACGCCGATCATTACTGCCCAAGTTGTAACGCGTACATTGGAAGTTATGCTCACTAATGTGATGCTATTGATGTTTATTTGTGTCTGTGATTATTTTTATTTTATTTTATTGGGTAAAAAACTTTTTTAATAAAAGTTTCAAAGTGCAAATGTCTGCATATCATTACATCACAAATATCCTTTCTCCTATTACAATTATTATAATAAACACATAAAAAAATGATAAACTCATTCATCAGAAAGCTCTCGGTTAGTGTAAACAGGCTAGCGCTCCTTTTATTTATTTCAATTGCCGTGGCCTCTCCCACGTCCGTTGCGGAGCACCTCTGGTGAACACACCAGGAATTTCCCGAGGCGCACGGCGGGCTTTGGCCACCTGTGTGGCCTCTTCGGGGGTTTGGTCGGGTTTCATCCCGCGTCGTTGGGGTTGGGTTTTATCACGCGTCGGTAAGTGAATCTGGTTGCCCCTCTTCTGTAAGGACGGCGGGTGGCTATCCCGCTGTCCTGAGGCCCCGATCATAGAGGTCGATGGTCCTGGGCGTAAATGAGTCTGCGGTGCCCTCGCCGATTACTGCGGAACTCAGTGGGGCGGGTGCCTACCTGCCTCCCTCTCCTTTGCGAACATGGCTTATTTGCATAAAGAAATGGCCGCGTTCCACCTAATCGCGCTGGAGACCATGGCTTGAAACATGGTTTCCAGCGAGAGGGTATCCACGCCCAGACCCACTACGAAGTCCCGGCGTTGACTTGCCCACGCTGAGCACTCCACCAACGTGTGGAGCGCAGTGTCCTCGTCGGAAACCTCGCAGTGTTGACACCAGGTTGTGACCTCACAATGGATGTGAAACAGATAGTTATCGAAGCATCCATGACCGGTAATGATCTGCGTCGCATCATAAGTGAGGTCACCATGCCGCCTCTGCAGCCAGTTACCGCCGCGATGACGGTGGTTCCCCACTTTGGTTGCTCAAGTCGCTTCCACTTAGTGGACTTGGGACCGCTGGACCATTTCTGAGCTTAGCCTGTGGTCCCGCTCCAGCGCCTCCTTGAGCCATTCAAACAATGACGCAAGGGCTCTCGCTTCCCGATCCCATGGAGGGGTCCCGGCTGGCTAGCGTCCTAACGTAGAACCATCAAAATTACCTTACACTTCAAACGAAGGGCGCAAGGCTCAAGGCGCAAGGCGCATGCCTCTACCACTATAAGTACGCCATTTCAGATAATTAAAATACTTAAAATGATACTGATGGAACTAATTCTGATACATGGGGCACACTAAAAGTTTTACACTTCTAGCTAATCGGAACTATTTGAATTTCGAATGTTATATTTTTTTAAACGTTGCAACCTTCTTAGTAATAAAAAAAACAATTGGCGGGAAATCATTTGTCAATTGTTTTTTATCACACATCAAAGTTCTACGTATGCAACGAAAATGGAATTAAGTCGAAAAGATTTTAGAGCGATGATTTTTTATGATTTTAAAAGTTCTCTCTCTCTCCGCAATACTGTGCCGCTCGGTTTCAAAATGCTTTTGAGAGAGAAGCACCTTGTTTGAGCACCGTGAGGCGATGGTTTGCTGAATTTGAGAAAGGTCGAGTTTCTTTACATGACGAATTTCGTGAAGGGCGGCCTTCAACTGCCGTCAACGAAAATAATGTGGCTACTGTTAAGCGGTTAATTGAAGAAAACCCGCGGATTACCTATGAGACAATTTGAGGACTATTGGGGATTGGTATGAGTCAAATCCATAAAATTACACGTAGAATTGAAATTTCGTAAACTTTGTTGTCATTGGATCCCTCATGAACTGACAACGGAGCAGGAGCGGGCTCGCGTGGAATGGTGCTCACAGATGCTACTGAAGAACGACCACGGACATTCTAATGCTGTTTATGACATTGTCACAGGAGAAGAAACGTGGATTTATTGTTTTGAACCCAAAAAAAAAACAGCAATCTTGTGAATGGGTGTTTGAAAATGAGAACAAGCCAACAAAAGTGAGGCAGGCGAGAAATGTTGGTAAAAAAATGATCGCGTTTTTTTTCTCAGCTACCCGTAGCTGAGAAAAAAAACGCGATCATTTGTACAATTCCACTTGAAGATCAAAAGAGTGTTAATGCCTAGTAGTATTCTACCATTTGTTTACCCAGGGTGTTAGAAAAAGTTCGCGAAAGACGACCCAAAAGCCGCGTTCTCCTACATCATGACAACGCTTCTTCACATACGGCCAACAAAACAAAGTCATTTTTAGCTTCCGAAAAAGTACAACTCGTCACCCATCCTGCGCATAGCCCCGACCTAGCACCCTGTGATTTCTGTATTTTCCCCAAAATCAAAGATTTGATGAGAGGTTTCACTTTTACCAACTCCGAAGAGGCAGTGATAGCGTTCAATCAGCACGTAGAAAACATGCCTTCAGATCTGTGGTCCTCCTGTTTAAAAAATGGTTCGGTCGCATGAAAATATGTTTAAAATGTAAAGGAGAGTATTTTGAAAAGCAATAAACATAATATTTTGGTTTACTAATAACTTATAGTGTGACCTACGTATATTGATTAATTTTGGTACTAAGTACAAAATCTGGTGAAAATAAAAAAATAATATGACACATGACTGATACGAGTATAGTGAAACAAGGACGTTTAAGTTATTGATTGATGATTCAACACATTGATAAGCTTGTAAAGTAAATTATAATACACTTCTACACAATTATAATACACAGCGTTTCACGCTCATCATATTTTGCAACATATTGCAATTTTCGATAACTCATTAACTACCAGCTGATTGTCGGTTTATTCGCGTGATATGGATTTCTCGTTCCCGATCCCCGTGGGAACACATTATTGGGATAAAAAGCAGTAAGATTGTGTAGCTACTACATATCAGTGGAAGAATTTTCAGAATCGGTTCAATAGTTATGGAGTATATTCAATGCAAACATACAAACAAACAATCAAATCTTTCCTCTTTATAATATTAGTATGTACTAGAAGAAAACGCTTACTAGGAGCTTTCGTGGCAAGTTGGCTTCACTCTATGTTTTAAAATTTTAATCTGTTTTACAAAAATAAGGATCATGACAATTAATTGTCCTGTTTCATACCAGTAAAGTTCGGACCAATGGTATGAATCGCGGTGGACGATTTTTTAAGTGACACCCAGTCTTTTTTTAGACTTCGGCATTCGAACCACTGGTATGAATGCGGAAGTACTGCTTTTGAGTTCCAGATTTAGAGACCATTTTTGCTTTTTTATTATTTTATGTACTTTGGAAATACTGTCTTGAAGAAAAGGTATAATGAAACTATGAGTTGTAAAACTCAAATATTTAAAGTCTAAGTTTCTCTTTTTAACGATTTTAATAATATTATAATGTATTAAAGTGTAAATATAGGTAAATATAAAATATTTTAAAATAAAATATCAATATTAAACTAACAAATTCACTTACAGCTAATAAAAAATCACAGATTGAGTTGCAATAGTTAACATCTTAACTAAATAAAATCAAAGATTAAGGTTTAATAACAGTCTTAAAAAATAACTAAATGATTTAAAGATTGCAGATTAATCTAACTCTAACAGCTAATAAAAATCATAGATTGAGTGAAATATTTATATAAAACATTTTAACTATTAATCAAATCACAGATTGAGGGTTGATTATCCTTATAACAAACTAAAAAAATAACTTAATCATTTGACTATCCCAGATCATTCTTAGTCACTTAAATTAAATGTAAATTAATAATAATGATCACAGATTAAGCTATTTGTTAACTAATGTTACTAAGTATTTCGAATGGGGACAAATGCAACTTTAGTATTTTATAACACTTGTAAGAGCCTTTTTAGAGCACCTCCATATCTCAGAACCGTCGATATTGTTACGTTTCCAAGTATAATCGTTTCCACCTTGACACAACATACGTCGACCTTTCTTGATTATTTCAAATTCTGTGTAGTAGTAGTAGACGGATCACGTAAAGTAGACGGTACTTCGGACATTTTAAAGGCAGAAATCCTGTAATACAATTTACTAAGTCTTAAATTTAATAATTATTTATCTATTATTCTACTAATGTTATAAAGTTTAAAGTTTTTATGGATCTTTCTTACTCTTTCACGCGAAAACAACTGAAGGGATCTTAGTTAAATTCAAAATCAGTGTAGTTTAATATATTTGATGATTGAATTACATTGTTGTCGAATAACTAAGAGCCGTTCAGTTTCTTTTTGTATCGGACTTTGGTTATTTTATATGTATAATATGTACATATTTATATATTATATATATTTCAAATTTAATAAAACAAAAGTATGTAATGGACATAATCTCTTAAAGAAACTAATAAAAATTAAGATCAAAATAAAATATTATAATCTACTTACGAAAAAAAACACAATTCACGTGCACAACTCTCGTCTTGGAACTAAAATCAACTGCATAGAAACGACGACGTCATTGTAATCGTCTACCAATCACACTAGCAAGCACATAAAAAGACAAGCTATTCGCCTATTGGCTTATTTTAAGAAACGAACTAGCGTTTACCTGAGCGTTTTGGATCGGTTTAAGGATTAAATATTGATTATAATATACTTCATGTTATAGCGGAACTAAGTTTTAACTCCGGAGTTTTGTAGTTTTTTATATAAATTAAACATAGACATTAGATGGCGTTGAGTTCGAGTGTTCTAACATATTTATTTATATCTTACTCAATATAATATAGTAACCAATCATATATAAGCCCTGCTTAGTGTCAGAATGGATGGAGTTGAGTTTATTACTTTATTTATATACCTAATATATAGTACCCACACAATTATTATTTTAATATTACATCGAAGCCAAAAACATAGTTTGAATCCCCATAGCGATAGCGATAACATAGCACGGTGATCTACTATTAAACTCTTGCTTACATCTAAGTAAATAAAAATGAATTGATGTAATAACACTTTCGTGTATGACTGTTCAGTAGTGGTAAAATAACACTGGTTCGAATCCGGAACCCAAAAACATGAGGAATTACTCCTCATTCATACCAGTGGTTCAAATGCGGAAGTCTAAAAAAAGACTGGGTCTTTCACCCCATGGGGTGAAACACCCACTTCAAAAAACGTCCACCGCGATTCATACCAATGGTCCGAACTTTATTGGTATGAACCTGGAAACACTCAAGGTAGACCGTAAACGTCACTCTCGTTCTAGTTAAATACCCACGAGATGGTTTCGAGAAGTTGACTAGTTACAAGAATTTGATTCATTGTACAATTTTTGCGAATTATGAATACAATGTTAATATAAGTAGATAAAGGTTTATCTATTGCGTCCAAATCGTTATCTACGCCTATACATAAAGTCTGGCACACCTGATTTGTATTAGTTTTGCTTTATGTGCTTTGATAAAAGTTCATGAACGGATCAAGTTTTTGAAGAAGAACTCTGAAGAACCTATCATTTATCATCACGCCTTTGTGAGTTTCGTTATTCTGAGAAATGGAATTGAACAACAGTAAGTGTTACTTTTTATGTTATTGGGATAATAGAAATATACAAGGCCCAGTTGAGAAGAAGTTGAAACTGTGAAGGGGACGTGGAACGGAGGAAAAAGTGACTTATAAGTACTTTTTAAACTTTCGCGTTCTGAATTCATTTAGTATTACGATTTTGGGACTTAAACGCGTAATTTACCTTCTGTTTGGCCTGACGTTTCGACCGAGTTACATCGGGCCGTGGTCACAGGCTGACTAAGTATTTATATATTTTCGAAATTGTAAATAATGTTTGGAAAGCGTTCGCAAAATAATAAGCGGGCGCCCACGGGTTCGTCAGCTTGTACTAAAACTTTCCTCGAGAACCACTTTATCCATTAATGAAAATCGCATCAAGATCTGTTGAAAGAAGAAAAGAAAGAAAGAATTTATTTTTTTACTGTTGCATCACAACTTTACACTCATAATATAACTTATCTATGGTCACAACGACCACAGACGTAAAATTGACATAAGTGACACGGTCGTGTCACAATAACTGACAGTGTGGTTTGGTTTGACACTTATGAGTGACGTGTGTGTGGCAGGAAATACGTGTCAAACACGTGCCGCGTTTTTAAAACATAATTATTTATAATTCTATCAACCCACACGTACCCACGTACAGCAACTTGTAAAAATTGCGACGCACAATATGGGATAACACTCAGCATATTGTACTGAGACGAGCATATTGCCTATTTCAGTACATCTGGTTTTTGAACATGCTGTTGCGTAATTTTGAAGATCTAAGCATAGGTAAATAGGGACGGACAGAAAGCGGAAGCGACTTTGTTTTATACTATGCTATGAAGCTTTAAAAAAAGTTTGTACTTTGTCGTTATAAGGTTTTGTAGACGGGAAATATCAGCCAATTGTATAGAAGAATTTGTACTTTGTCGTTATAAGGTTTTGTAGATGGGAAATATCAGCCAATTGTAAAGAAGAACTTGTACTTTGTCGTTATAAGGTTTTGTAGATGGGAAATATCAGCCAATTGTAAAGAAGAACTTGTACTTTGTCGTTATAAGGTTTTGTAGACGGGAAATATTAGCCAATTGTAAACAAGAATTTGTACTTAGTCGTTATAAGGTTTTGTAGACGGGAAATATCAGCCAATTGTAAAGAAGAATTTCATTATGAAAACTGTTTGAAAACTTGATCTATAACTTGAACAATTTCAGGAAACCCTCCACCGTATTCTGACTATCCTCCAAACCAATCTCATCAAATGGGCGACAATGTGATAGTGACCCCTCCTACCGTGGTGGTCAATACTCCAGTAGTAGTTCCTGTTGTAATGGGACAGTATATGGGACACAAACCAACTCCACACATGTGTGTATCCTGTGGATGTCAGATTGTGACTAGGGTGGACACAAAACCGGTGCTGCGGGCTCATATCTGGGCAATTGTTCTTTGTTTAATTGGGTGAGTAATTCATCCTAATTTTTTTAAGTCCGCGTCTTAAGGCCATGGTTACTTCTATTGTTGGGCACCTCAGTGGCGCCCGGCATTCCAATATAAGTAATAATCATGTCTGATTTTTACCTACGAAAAACCTCTGTGTATGGTGCTGCACATTTATATCGTCGCATGGGTGCTTTGCGAAGTTTGGGACACGCTGCGTCGAGTGCAGCGCATAACACGCAATGTCTGTCAGTATCTTCCATAAGTCTTCTAAATGTAGTTTGCATAAGATGGTTACCACTAAAGAAAATCTTTTATTTCAGATTCTGGCCTTGTATGTGCGTGCCTTACTGTATGGATTCCTGCAAAAGCGCCGACCACTACTGCCCCAATTGCAACGCATACATTGGAAGCTATGTATAAACTAAACATTGAAGATATAGAAAATAAGGATAGATCAATAATTTAATCGATAGCTTTATGTACGTTTTCTGTTTGATTGCGTCTGCGTATTATCCAGTGTATTCGTGTCCAATGCTGAACTGGAAATAAAATAAAATACCTATCTGCATTAAAAAATTATTGTGGGTAGGTATGATGTTTCGAGTTTGTACTTGAGGTTATTATTTTTGCAGCCTGCAGTTATTTATAATGGACGTTGGTTAGGTATTTTCTATGATAAATACACACCAAAAGCTTTGATAAGTATTCCGCCATGGAGATTGTATCTATACAATAATCATTATCTCTTACTTTCGATTCCACTTCTTAGTTTTGGGGCTAGATGGGGTTGTATTTGTTGATATCCATAATAATAATTCTCAATTACTAAAAACTTAGTAAGTATCTTGATCTGTCCTTCGAGATAACCGCCATGTGGGACGTAGACTCGACGATCATTGTCCCGGTGGTCGTTTCGGCAAACGGATTAATAGCGAAGAGTCTCGATCAACATCTCAAGAGACTCTCGTTAGATTGTTGGATCAAGAGTCAGATTCAGAAGGCTGTTATCCTTGACACGTGCCGTATTGTTAGGAGGTTTCTCACTCTGTAGCCTCCACCGCCGGTAGTTTGGGTCCTACTCCTCTACTGGTGGGTCACTATTTTTTATATTTTTAAAAGTATTTGTGTTTTTTATAAATCTATTTAAAAATGTATAAAATAAGAATGTAAGTGAATAAACGACATTCTAAATATAAGTATGTAGATACCTACCTAATATGGTCTATATTACTTATAAAACTTTTTGTGATTTTTTTAGAACACTGAATAGACAAGTTACAGATCGGCGTCGTATAATAATACAAAGCTGGAATTGTTACAATGTAAACTAGTTATCCCGACGAACTTTGTATCACCGTAAAAAAAAAATTTAAGCTAATGTATGTAAATTGAAAAACGCGACGGACGGACAGACAGACAGACAGACAAATTGTCGTATTAAAAATATAGATTATGTAAAGTAAATGAGTTTTAATAAGTCGTCCTTGTTGTTGTTGTGTTATTATTACTCGACTGCGTCAGCGTATACATACACCTACAACATAACCCTATGTGTTTCACGCGTATGTATGTATGTATGTTTCTTTGTTCCCCTCTACAGGCCTAACGCCTGAATGGATTTCGACGAATGGGGTCTCAAATGAAAGGTAATTATCTCCCGAGTGTCATTGGGTAATACTCACTCATTAATACTGTTTTAGAATTGTACATTATTATATTTATCCCAAATAGTATTAATATCTCAAGGCCCAAGCAGGCCCAGGTTACGAACAGAATGTTCTAATTCAATCAAATCCTTACCAAGGATTGGTCTACGATAAAATGCGTAACGCAATGGCCTGTAAGTTATATACTTACTTAGTTGATTAAGGGTGAAATTCTTCAAAACAGTAACAGAGAGACAGACACAGATCACGTCTATATCCCCGAATGACCACAATACGCGAATTATTTAAAATAATGGATGGCGTAATGGTGGCGAGCGTATTGCCGTTTCTAGGGAGTATATTTGCCAAAGCCTCGTCCATTGTCCTCGTACATTGTCAGCAGCCAGCCGCATCGCGTGCAGGTGAGGATAATTTGGGCCCTAGAGATGTTAGGTAGGACCTCTTAGCACCCAACACAATTCATAATAAATCTGGCTCAAAATAGGTTAAAAATACATCTGGACAAAAAAACTCAACGCATGTGGTTCCTAAGGTCAAGGCCAGGACCATCGATTTAGTAAACATGGTCACACTACATCGATTTAGGGTGGAGTCGTTCAAAATCAATTTGTATAACTATCAAAACATAGAAAACTTTAAAACATAGAATACAAAGTGGTTTTGCTTTTTAGAGTTCCGTATTTCAAGTCTTTGAGACCTTATAGTTTCGTCAAGCCCGCGAGCCCGTCTGTCTTTCGGTCCTCGGCTTTTCTCACAAGCGGTTGGTAGGTACTAGACACATGAAACTTTTTTTTTTTTTATGGAGGCTTTGACTAGTGTAGCCAGTTATGAAAGCCTCATAGTATTATTCTTACGTTTACAGAACCTTATATACCTAGTCTGCCTACTATTGCCCACTACGTCGCTTAAATGATATAATACAGAATCTGACTAGTTTTCAGGCCTTCCTGGTTGTGAGATTAGCTATAATGCAATTCAGATCTGGTCCATATAGGCATGGCACATGAAACTTTGCAGTAGTAACTAGTTCCGCCTCTATGTCCGATGCCGTACACCCTCGAAATGCCAGTTCCAGAGCGCGGGTGGATTTTGGCCACAAATGCGGCATCTGGTCAAGGGAGGTGGGTTGATGATTTGTGGATGTGAAACAATGGAAACATAAGCGTCTGTCTGAAGTCCTGTAAAAAGTCATCGCTAAACCATGGCATTGATATACATTTTGTGAATAACATATTAAATCTTGCATAATATTAAGTGTAAATGACGAAAATCGGATATGTCCACGTTATCTGTTAGTTCATTGGTTATCTTTATTCGTTATTATCTATAAGTACGAGTATATACAACGGGAGGCACACGCTAGTTTTGTGTAGTGTTTATACTAAAGAGGTAAAGAGAACTGATAAATCTAAATATTTTTAGGTTTGAGCTTAATACCTATTACATATTTACGTGATATTTTGAGAAATGGAGTCCTATTATGATGGTGAGTGGGTATGAATAGTTAATTTGAATACGTAAATAAGGAAGTCGTCATTGTTAAAGCCGATTTCTTTACCGCCAGAAGTAATCGGAGTCCTCTAATCTACAAGTATGAAAGTTTTGGATCAATTTGTTGTAAAGTCTTTCTATAAAGAAGGTAATGTAAGTGAACGTAAGTAAAACGAAAGTATTGAAAGAGATGAAAATATGACGAACTGTGCGATTGTTATAGAAGGAGAAAGAGTAGAGCATGTGAAAAAGATTGTGTATTAGGGTCTAAGTTTACAAGTGATGGAAGATCGTGGCGTTGATAATGAAGGAAGAGTTATGGCAGGGAATCAATTTAATGGTGCTCTGCATAACTTTATGAATATTCAGAAGGCTTCTTCATGGGCTAGGCTGGCTGTACACATAAGAGTGCTTGTCCCTACTCTTATGTACGGTAATGTTGGGTGTAGCAGAAGAAGCGTGAAAGTAAAATAAATGCCGTGGAAATGAGAAGTTTGAGAAGTATGGCTGGGGTAACATTAACGGATAAAGTGAGGAACAGCATGATACGAGAACGTAGCGGTGTATCAGAAGATGTAGTAACTAAGATAGTAAAAGGGATGCTTAGATGGTTTGGGCACGTAGAAAGTATGGATGAAAAAAGATTGATAAAACAGAAACCTAAGGCAAGCGTGGATGGGCAAGTAAGGGTCGACCAAGGCGAACGTATTCGACCAAATTGGAGATGTTTTGACAAAAGGCCAGATCAATAGTACTCATAACCGGAGACCGTGCATGAAAATAGTTATGAAAGTGGAAGAAACGAAAGAAGTATGCCAGGATCGTAGCAAGTGGAATTCCATAGTCTCTACCTACCCCAATAGGAAAGAGGCATGACAGTATGTATGTATGTTTGTTGTAAAATCTTACATTTTGCTATCTTTAAAGTACCTATACTTATTAATGTCCACTCTGTTACAAACTGAGCTTGTGATGTACCTAATTGAAATGCAATTTTTTTATAACATCGCTATCTTAGATTTTTCAATGCAGTCCTGATCCAAGCTTTATATTTAGAGACACGATGGTATTTTTGCCAGAGCCTTGATGACGATAAAAAATATTTAAAAAAATAGTAGAAAACAAATTATTAGATATAACATTGAAAATATGATTAGGTATCGATTTTTTGTTATCATATCACCTTTAACTATATTTTTTTTACTTAATTTAATCGATAATAACATGTGCGTCAATGATGAGTCAGTTTAACATTACTCTAAGTACCTGCGTACTAAAAATACCAAAGCATCTGCTTCTCTCAGTACAATATACCGATCCTATTATTTCCAGCGGTTAGGAATTCGCGATTCTGTTATATTAAAACCATTTCTAGAATACTGACTGGTAAGTTAATAAGAGACAGAAGAAACTGAGATCCTATGCCTCTTTTTTGTAATGAGACAGCTGATATTATTTAATAGAAAACTTATTTAATAGAAAATACTTAAAATCCGTATAAATGTTCAACATTATTTCACAATCAAATTCCTATTTCAGAAAAAATGTCAAGACAGGCGAACCCTCCTCCGTATTCAAGCGATCCACAGGCACCGGGACCACAGCCTTCGGTAGCTTATCCTCCACCTCCACAAATTGCAGTAGCACAACATGGTGTGGTAGTCAGCCAACCTGTGATTGTTGGAGGACCTATGGTCGGTGTAGGCGTCGGTCGAGTCGGTTACGTGGGTGGTGTTGGTGTTCCCGTAATGATTTCACAGCAAATGGGCCCAAGGCCGGCACGTTACTCTTGCAAGTCTTGTCAAGCTCAAATAGTAACCAGGGTAGAGCAAAAATCCACTCTCAGGACACATCTGTTTGCGGTAGGGCTTTGCGTGATTGGGTAAGTAATACCTGATACAATGTTAATGGATACCAGTAGAACTAGAACTAATACTGCGACAATATTGCGGTTTGTCAGATGCTTAAAGGGTTCGGTCACGTACAGAGGTTGGATGAAAGAAGATTAAAGAAACAATATAAGTACCTGAGAAATTTTAAAATCAGTTCAGCGTCCAATTTTAAAATTTCTTTCGGCAATATAAAGCTACATTTTTAGCGAGTAACATAGGCTATATAACATCACAACAGAGTTAATAGGAGCCAGCATTGCGTGTAGGTTGACTATAGCTTGTTGGACGTTAATAACCGCAATCTCTCAGAAATGGTAATTCCTAGGAAAAAAGTTTCTAAGGTGATTTTTGTAGGTTATTTTATTATCTACAATTTTGTAAAAAACTATTTTTTTTATATAATTCACTGTTTACGAGATAAATCCGAAATCCAAAAATGTTCAACTTAAACCTTGAATAACTTTTTTAGCACAAGTCGGATCGATGGGAACTTTTGATATTTGACCTGCACTAATTTGCAGCTCTATACGAATTAATGCAACCTTACAAGTTTGTTCCGAATATTTTAACTGGATTACTCTGCTAGCTACCTGATTTAAGATTTTTTTTTAGAAATAGGTGTAGGACTCGGTAAAATAAAGCTATATACGAAAAATGAGCTTGCTGTTAATCAATTAGTTTATTTTTATTTATTTATTTATGTACACACAGTATACAGGTGAATTTTTCAAGTGGGCTTGGATGGCCAAATCCGGAACTATAAGGAATAGCGAAAAATGCTCAAAGGAGACACGAGCCCGATGCGGTGGTAGCGCGCGCGTCTCAGCCCAGTGTGATAAGAGACTAAGATGTCTCTTAGTCTCTTATCACACAATTCAATTTCATATAATTTCATAAAATTTATATTTCTTGTCTGTCGACAAGAAATATAAATTTTATGAAAATTCTAAGTTTTCCTTAAATTTGCCGTATATCATTACTTCCCAGAATTTTATCCTTAACAGCAACACTATCGTATGGTGTAATAATAAAGAGTGTGATTTTTTTTCTAAATCAATGGGTTCGATTCCCAGCTGAAAAAATCTAATGATGAGGTTTTAAGTTTCATCAAAATCGGGCTCGTGACTCCTTTGAGCATTTTTCGCTATTCCTTATTAGTTCCGGATTTAGCCATCCAAGCCGACTTGAAAAATTCAGCCTGTATACAATATTGTGAAATTGTAAACATTATATACATGTATACAATGGCGCCACTTATCTCTAAAGAGATCTCTTCCAGTGGGCCTAGGAGTGGAGAAGTGAGTTCAATCAGGTGCTGGTGTGTGTTTCAATATTCTAGGGCCCACGTACTAATTTGATTTCATGCTAGTGGTATGAGTGCATTTGGCTGTGAGCCATTGGGTCTGGATTGGCTTTTAAATAGTAATTCTATGGTTTACTACAGGTCAATTTTACTAAAAGCGCTTTGCTTTTCAGATGCTGGCCTTGTGCGTGCATACCTTACTGTATGGATTCCTGCAAAAACGCCGATCATTACTGTCCTAATTGCAACGCGTATATTGGAAGCCATGTTAGCTAAATTATCCAGTATCTATCTATCTAATAGTACTTATAAGAGTGTACTACTATAATGTACATACTGTACTATACTGAATTATAACATAGCTTTAAATAATTGTCTTAAGGAATAAATACTAGTATTTACCTACCATTACAAAACTAGATAGGTACTTATCTTATGCTTATCTTTGAGATAATTCAATAACCTGTAAAGAATATCTACGCAGGCAACTGCGATGACTTTCGTACTAAACCAATTAGCATGAGCTTCGTATGCCTAGAAGAACCCATGAAAGCAAGCTGGACTAAAGAGTCCAGCTTGCTGTAGCGTGACATGTTATGGCCGATTTGAGCGTCCGATTCGTTCCAATTTATATATATGTTACGGCTAATACCCGAAGTGCGGCTGCACCTAGTTTTAGCCAGTTAGAACTAGGTGTAGCCACTTACTCTTGGTTAAACCTAGTACGAGCCGATTGTTTTCGGGTAAAACTAGGTCTAGCCTTCATCATGCCGGCTACAACTAGGTCCAGTTGTCACTTTCACCTGGGAGAAATCTCTTTTTTTTGTTAATGCAAGTTTCTGGCACTCGCCGGCTGCTGCCGCGGCACCGCTCGCTTCGCTCGCTCGGCTCGTGCGTAGGAGGTCACAGTTTTAACCTAACCTAACCTACCCATACTAGGTTTAACCAAGAGTAAGTGGCTACACCTAGTTCTAACCGGCTAAAACTAGGTGCAGCCGCACTTCGGTATAGCCAAATAGGGATCAAATTGACAAAGGCAGGCCCACACGATACGGTAGCAGTTCGCTGCGGTATACGGAGCCGCAGTAGAACGCGACAGCTTCTCATCTGACTTGCTGTCGGGAACCAAAGAGAATATAAGCGTTTGTCGGGAACTAATAGTCGTGTGACATGGCAAAGTGATGATTTGTATGTAGGACCCCGCCTGTTGCGGCACCGGTGCCGCAGCCGGACCGAAAACAGATCTTGTGTCTGTATGATTATGTATTCATTTTCTAGATTAATTTTCTAAATTGTACAGTAGTTTAGTGGTCATTTCTAAAACTTTCTGGATAATATTTTTTTAGGTCAAAAATAATTTTAATGACCATCATGAATTAATTAATATTAGATACTTGGTAATTATTTCTATTGTTTAATACAACTTAAATAAATGATTGAACGTACGACTTCGACTCAGAGGTCCCGGGTTCAAAAATATAAAAATAAAATAACGTTTATTATATTTGAAATTTTTAGAAAATTATTTAGATTCGTCAAAAGTTGGTGTGACTCTACCGAGGGTTCCGAAATGCAACGAGACTGAGAAGAGCCCTCAAGAAACTCAGTTCGGCTTTTTTTCAAAATATTTCATCTTAAATCTAATACAGAGTTATTTAGAAAGGAGCAATTCGTGTTACAACCAGGCAGCCTTGTCATCTAAGAAATCATTAATACTATAATAAGCTTTATGGCACAATGTACTTTTTATTAGTTTTTTTAATTTATTGACAGATAAATTTGCTATTTCGGTTGGCAATGTATTGTACATTCGAATAAAGTTCCCCGCAAAAGAATTACTCACTTTATGAAGCCTAAACAGCCAGTTTATCCTTATTTCTTAAGTTTAGATTATGATGATCACTATTTTTCACAAATTTACTTTTGTTCTTGTGGGTATACAATAAAATTTCAAAAATATACTGTGTATACACTGTAAGGATGTTAATATGCTTAAACTTATCTCTTAATGACTCCCGAGACCCCATTCCATAGATAGTTCGGACAGCCCTCTTCTGCAACACAAAGTTGCATTCAATATCGGCAGCGTTACCCCACAGTAGTATGCCATATGTCATGATACTGTGGAAGTAGCTGAAGTAGACAAGACGCGCCGTTTCAATGTCTGTAAGTTGTCGGATCTTTTTGACAGCATAGGCTGCTGAACTAAGCCTGGCAGAAATTTTCCCGATATGAGGCTATGAGGCCCCCATTGCAATTTGGGGTCTAACGTTATGCCCAGAAAGACAGTGTCATCGACCAATTCTATTATATCATCCCTAACCTTAACACTGGTTTTAACAAGTCTTACATTAGGTAAGGTGAATCTTACACATTTAGTTTTATTTTCATTTAATAATAAATTATTAGCACAAAACCAGTGGACTATCCTAGAGAGGGCAATGTTTACATCGTCAAGTTCGCGCTGTCCACGTTTAACTTTAAATATTAAAGAAGTGTAATCAGCAAACAAAACCACCTCGTGGTCGTCTCTTATGAGGTGAGGGAGATCATTAATATATACTAGAAAAAGAAAAGGTCCCAAAATTGAACCCTGCGGTACCCCCATTGCTACAGGAGAACCAGGTGACTGTTTACCATTGATCACTACTTTCTGGACCCTATCACTTAAGTAAGAATTGACGAAATTCAAGGCCGTCCCCCGGATTCCATAATGATCAAGTTTCTTAATTAAAGTCTGGTGCTGAACGCAATCGAAGGCCTTAGATAAGTCACAGAATACACCATAAGCATCATATGACTCATCCCAGGCCCTGTATATATACTCTAATAATTTAATTCCGGCATCAGTGGTGGACCGACCACGAGTGAAACCGAATTGTTTTGTATGTAATAGTTTATTAACGTTAAAGTGATTTTGCATTTGATTAAGAATAATTTATTCAAAAATTTTACTAAATGTAGGTAGTACAGAAATGGGACGGAAATTGGACGGATCTGAAGTACTACCCGATTTAAACAGGGGAATTAATTTACTAGATTTCATTAAATCAGGGAACACACCACTATCAACAAAATTATTAAATATTATTACTAGTTCAGGAGCAACCATTTCAATAAAAGAATTTACTAAATACATAGAGATGCCCCAGAGGTCAGCTGTTTTCTTGATATTTAAAGATTTAAAAGTTTTTAAGATTGTGTTTATGTTAACTTTACTGAATTTAAATATAACGTTACAACAAGGAACGTTTGCTTTTAACAAAGATTCTGCAATGGGGTTGAAGAGCCTAGGGTTTTTGTCAAATCTACAGGAATTCGGGAGAAAAAAATTTCAAATTCGTTAGCGACCTCGAGGTCTGATGTAGTCATTTTACCATTTATATTAAGTTTAAAATTATTATCATTTAATTTTTGTTGACCTCTTTCCGCGTTTATAATTTTCCAAGTAGATTTAACTTTGTCTGCACTATTGAGAATTTTCATACGTTCCAAGCGGTCACCAGTTATTGGTCTACATAATATTTTACGTTTTATAACTTTTTCTTTAGTGATTTTAAAAGATGCTATTTGCCCACAATGGTCTGAATCTAGCTTTTTTATAATACTTTTACTTTCTGGCTATTGTATCACAATATCTAGTAGGCTCCAAAAATAAGTTTCTAAGATTGTGTGATTTAAATAAATTTAAAATATTATAACTCATAGGCGTATTAACAAGTAAATCGACATTAAAATCACCACATACTATTAGGTACTTATTAGTTTTTCCAAGTTTACATAGAACTTTGTCAATAAGTTCCTCAAATTCGCAAAAGGGTGAGGTTCCAGGTTTATACACGCATACTACTATGAATTGCTCCATTTCCACGCACGACAGTTCAACTTTACACTCTAGAGAAAGAGACACAATATCTTTCCGTTCTTTAAATTTAAGTTTTTTATTTAATAAAATCAAAAATCCCCCCCCGTACTGTGGTCACACTGCAGAATGCACTACCAACCCGGTGATTACTGAAATTGAATATGAGCTCATTCGACTTACGCATATGTTTTGTAATACAAAAAATATCAATATTATCTGAATTCATTAACAGTTCCAACTCTAACTCTTTGCCATGTGTTAAACAACCAATATTTTGATGCCCTATGTTGATATAATTTACATTTTTTGATTTGGAGGGCATTTTTTAACACAATTAATATTTGTAACTAAATTTAATTCAATTAATTGACTATGTCTGCTAAAGGGTAATATTGCCTCTGTTGTCGTAGAACTTAATTTAAATTACTTGGAACAGATTCCAAAGTCTTAACACTAAATCTACATTGCTCAATAAAAGCAGTTTTGTCAGCCATGTTCTTGGCTGAAGTGTAAAAATAATTGAATAGCAAACTTGCTATTTGTCTCTTATAATGCTTAATCTTTAATGTTCGATACAAGAGTCGAACCAAATGATTATGTAAATATTAACTTCGGGAATTTTCTTATTTGTGTATGAATTTTCAGTAGATATTTTAATTTATAACATATCAATATATTTATCAGTTATTTAGTTTTCATTACACACGCTCTGCTTATTGATAATAGATGACGTTGTGTTTTAAAAATATGTCCTAATTTATTATTATTACCTACTAACTAGTAACTTGACTTTCGTTAAGGTTATAAAAATTAAATAAACTACTTACTAAAATATAATTTAAAAAGATTTGTAAATTCCATTTTATTTTAAGTTTAAAAATGTCTGCGTGATTTGCAACAATAAATATATAGCTATCTACTTAATATTATTTTGTTATTTTATTTAATATCATCACCAAAAGTCATCAAAATCTGTCGACAGATAATAAGGTTATCGTGGTAATATACATAATTATAAACATAAAATATTTACATAACAAAATATCGTTTAAAAAATCCTCTGCGTCATTGCCGACTGGGAAGGTTCCCGGCATGCTGGCTGTGTTGCCACGTTGGATGGCGATACTTATTCTTTGGGCTAGAAAATAGCCTATCTTCTGGTCCTGAGAAGCATCGATTAAGCGTTTAGCAATGTATCTATAAAGGCGGCGAGCACTCGGACCCCATGACCCCAGTGTCTCAACCCCAACGGCTCAAATATGTAATCACCTGCTAGGTTAGCATATTTACGCCGTTTGAGACCTTCAGCCGATGCAGCAGCGGCGCCGGCACATCCTGAAGTGCTTGGAAGGTGTGAAGGTGCTAAGGTGCTAAGGTGTCAACGCATGTAGCGTCCCACACCAAAGGATTATATGCTATCGTCGTAATTATATGCTAAGTATACTAGGTATGCAATACATTCTGCTGTTGCAATAATTGAGCTGAGTTTGTCGATCCGAGTCGAACTCCTAAACGACTGGACCGATCTTTATGAATTCAGATATATGCACTTACGGTGATGGTCACTATGACCGTGCCAAATTTCAAAAAGATCGGTCCTGTCGTTTAGGAGGAGTTCGATCACGAACGAAATACACGAGTCGCCTAAAGGTGAACGCACACTTATTTGAGCCGAACGCGTCGAACGAATCGAAGTTAAGGAGCCCTCGCACACATATCCGCACCGGAAGAATTGACCACCCCGAAAGAATCGACCGCGTCGAAGAAATCATTTCTATTTTATTTACGCCTGTGGCACTGTTATTACATATTAATACATGTTATTCGCACGTTGCTCTGTCGTAGTGTCGAACCCGTACGGAACTGATAGAATGCAAGCGCATCGGTCGAATCGACCGCATAAGCCGCGCCGAAGCTGATGACGTCATCCGAATTCGTCTAGGATTTCTGGGGTTCTTCCAGATTCGGACGATTCGACGCGGGAAAGTGTGCGAGGTTTCATGAGATTTCATATACAGATTCTAAAATTCGTTTCATTCGACTTGTTCGACGCGTTCGGCTCGGATAAGTGTGCGTTCACCTTCGTAAACTAAGCTCAACTATTTCTCGCAAGTGAAGATACGGGAATTAAGTAGCTCGTAATAAATAAATAAAATAGAAACTGCTTTTTAGGTACCTACCTACCTATTCTATTCTACCTACATATTGTTCAGAGAGTCATAATTATGTCACACGTGATAAGATAATATCATAAACATTACGTTATAAATTTACTAGCCGACGCCCGCGGTTTCGCCCGCTTGACAAATTAAATACATGAAAACCTTCCTCGAGAACCACTCTATCCATTGGTGAAAACCGCATCTAAATCCGTTGCGTAGTTTTAAAGATCTAAGCTTACATACGGAGGGAAGCGACTTTGCTTTATAATATTTAATGATAACACATATAAGTGGTTCGCCCCGCCTTTGCACGAGTACCGTATACGAGTATAGAATATAGACCTCGCGAGCACAGAGGATGACTTCTGAGGGAAAAATAACTGATACTCTGTCAATTTTGTTGTGCAAGTGAGACATCCATATCCATTTATCAAACTTATTTTTGGTATAATCTGATAATATTCATTAAAATACTCGTATCTCTTATATTCAATTACACTTAGTTTTGAGGCTAGGTGGCGTTGCATTTGTCAGTGTTAACTGACACAACCAAAGCCATTTTTGGACGAAAACTGACACAAATTAGGAAAGCTTAGTGAAAAAAACCTTGGCATTGATATAAAGTTTGTGGAAAAATATATTAAATCTTATTAATATTGCATAAAATTAAGTGTGAATAATGAATTATCGCGACAATATTGAAAGGTCATAAAAAATCGGATGTGTCCATGTTATCTGTTAGTTATCATTGGTTATCTATATTCGTTATGATCTATAAGCATATACAACGTGAGGCACATACTAGTTTTGTGTAGTGTTTATACTAAAGAGGTAAAGGGAACTGATACATTTAAATATTTTAGGTCTAAAAGAGATATGGAGTCGTATTATGATGGTGAGTGGGTATGATAAGTTAATTAACACGTAAATTTCAGGAAGTCGTCATCGTTAAAGACAATTCCCTTCCCGCGCCACAGACAGACGCTGCGGAGGACTTTGTTTTATAATATATATTGATAAGATTGTTGATAAGTGGAAGTATTGTGATTCGGTAAAAAAGAGATTGTAAGTATCCCAGGATCCCTGAGCTCCAGAGTCTGAGTCGTTGGAATATAGCACAAACGTGATTATGAATACTGGAACAGCTGACGGGGAATATCATTGACATAACTTTTATAGGGCCGGAATGAAAAACCGCCAAAAAACGTTAACACGTGTTATTCTGTGTTATCACAAGTATATTTTAGTTTCTGGCAATATAATCAGTATCACCGTATTGCTGATGGTTCTTTTTAAATTAGTTAATTTCCTTAGAGCACAGGTTTTCGGCAAAGGTTGGCCAGGTGGCAAAGTTTTCACGGTGTGTTGTATCAGTGTTTCACGGAACATAAGCAGCATACTCATTAAAATTCGGAACGTTAACTTATGAATGTATGAAATTTTTTCATGATCGTACGACGGTCAAGTTATTTGTTATCGCCATCCAACGTGGCAAACACAGCCAGCATCTTCAATCCGTCGGTCCCGGTTGTCATACACATATCAATGGCCGTCGTTAGGGGTATTTGGAGCCCTAAAACAAAATTCTCATCGGTCTAACTGCAAAACTAAGCTATCGCTATACCATCAGAGATCAGATGGCAGTCGCTCCACTGAATATATCGAAGTTCAGCCGAATCGCAGTTAGACTGGACAGCCGACCACAACTTGTTGGGAAAAGGCTCGGGGATGATGATTAAAATAAAGAAAATACTCAAAATCCGGTAAAAATATCCAACATTATTTCAAAATCAAATTCCTATTTCAGAAAAAATGTTAAGACAGGCGAACCCTCCTCCATATTCCAGCGATCCACCGGAACCGGGACCACAGCCTTCGGTAGCTTATCCTCCACCTCCACAAGTTGCAGTAGCACAACCTGGTGTGGTAGTCAGCCAACCTGTGATTGTTGGAGGACCTATGGTCGGTTTAGGCGTTGGTCATGTTGGGCATGTCGGGCATGTCGGGTATGTCGGCCACGTCGGTTACGTGGGCGGTATGGGTATTCCCGTAATGATTACACAGCAAATGGGCACACAACAGGCACCTTACACTTGCAAGTCTTGTCAAGCTCAAATAGTGACGAGAGTAGAACAAAAATACACTCTCAGGACTCATATGTTCGCGTTAGTGCTTTGCTTGTCTGGGTAAGTAATACCTAGATAGAACCACAGCAACTGTTACCACATTTGAAATGAAAAAACACCATAACTAGAATACTTACTAGGCTATTTTTTTTTCAAGTCTTTAAGTATTTACTAGCATTTTCCGTAGCCCTTTCGCCCTCCGTCTTGACTCCAATTGCAAAGCGTCCCGACGACGCCCTTCGACGATAACCCTAGCACCGACGAACTTTGGCCACCTACTTATGTGGCTTCTGTTATTGCCAGGTATTATTCCGTATCTTTGGGGCTCGGGTTTTATCCCGCGTCGTTGAGTGTGTGGATGGAAGCTCCACGGCAAGCCCGCACTCTGTTCCTAGCCCATGTTGTAAGTTAGACTTTAGAGATTTCATGCCAGTGATTTTCTGGGTCTAAGTTGACTGTTGACTCTTCAAAATGTAATTGGTATACCTACTCCTCTTGCAGCGCAGAGAGAAACTGTAAGGACAATTTTATTAAAAGTGCTTTGTAATTTTTCAGATGCTTGCCTTGTGCGTTGATACCTTACTGTATGGATTCCTGCAAAAACGCCGACCATTACTGTCCTAATTGCAACGCTTACATTGGAAGCCATTACAGCTAAATTGTCATATCATTTTTCTATCTTATACACTCGTATTATGATTGGTATTAAATAAAATATCGATCTCGCCCTCAATATGAAAGAAAATACATTTTTCCAAATCTATTAATCCTATATAATTAAATAAACATATTATTTTAGTGTTCTTTAACTACAGTCATCCTCCCCATTGTAAGGATCGAAAAGGGTAAAATTGTAACGTCAGGAAACTAACTTTATGTGTTTTTTTTCTAAATTGTACAGTAATTTATTGGTCTTTCGATCTATTCGATCTAATTAAATGATTTTGTTAAAGATATTTCTGGTTTGAGCATAGTGCAGGGCTCTCATAAGATCTCGCGGAATTTAAAAAAAGAAAAAGAAAAAAAGGCTCTCAGAAAATGCTATAATTGTGGCATATTTTATAATTACTGCGTTACATTTTTTAATTAGCTTTTTATTTATATTTTTTTAATTATTTTACTAAGTATACACTTTAGTAGGCATATGAATAATTTGAACAAGAAACGAAATATACATTCGTCGTTATAAGGAAATAATAAATAATGTTGCAAACTACCGTCTAGTGATAGACAAAGAGTGGTCGTAAGGCTTATTGCCACATTAGTTCTCACAGGCTCTACTTATTGCTTTGTGAATCTGGCAGTAAATATAAATATAGAAGAATAAAGTATATTGATTTGATTTGTAAATTTTCGGAATTTTTTATCATTTATTTAGTTTTAATTGCACACGCTCTGCTTGATTTGTAAAAAGATGACGTTGTGTTCAAAAATATATGCCTTAATTTCATAATGTATTATTATTAGTAGCTGCAATGGACGTAGGTGCGGCCGTGAACTAGGGCTGCGGATTAAAAACCTACATGCTATGACGTAATTTAATAAAGAATTGTCTATTCTGTTTTAAATTAAATTTTTGCCTAATTTGCAACATTAAATATACTTGAATAAATGTTAATATGTTGTTATTTTAATTGACATCATCATTAAAATCGTTTTGGAATGTAAGTCGTCGCGGATGGAGATGCGGGCTGATGTTAGTAGGTTCCTGATAAATAACTAAAATAAAAACATGGAAAATCTAGGTACTTCCACAGATATAAGAATACTATACTAGTTGTACTACTAGTGGTACTTCTTAGTAAGTACTGTACTTCAGAGGGCCCTAATACGTATATTGACGCTGACACCTCCAGCTTCGTGAAAAGTACAATTTTCAAAACTAAGTAATAATCAAAATGGCATGTAATTGCTAATTGAAAAAAATATAAAATTAGAATAAATTTGTCTATATTATTATAAATTATTGAAACTTACCAATGAGCACATCTTGTATAAATATAATTGTATTATTAGTGTATTTTTGTATTTCAAAGCAATAAGTTTGCTTAAACTATTCTTAAATATTAAGATGGAAATTATAAAAAAATCACAAAAACTGAAATGTCAGTGGTGGGACTCGAACCAACTTACTTACTTACAGGGGGAATGAACCAACTGAGTTTTTATGGTTTATTTATTTATAACTTCTATCTTAATATATTATTAGTGGTTCGCCCACGGGTACTTATAGACCTTGGGGGTTATGGTACAGCTGGAGGCTTACCGGAATACCATTTTTTCAAATGGGGGAAGGGGGGGGGGATATTGGTCTGGGGCATACCGGAATGGGACCTTAACGGCCTAAACCTGACCTTGCGAGTATTGATTTGAAGATTCATGATAAGGGGTGAGGTACCTAAATTGTTTTTTTAGAAAAAAAAATTGTCTTCACACACTTCTGAGCAAAAAAAAACTGATGTTTAGTTCGCTCGGTCAATTATGTTGAGTAAATGAGATATCCAGGATTTGTTTGTGGCAAGCATAGACCAACGCGGTCGTCGTATACGCTGTCGCCGTATACGACGTGGCAAGCATCATTGATCACTTATTGTTACTAATTGTCAACGTTTAGCTGTAAGCTTTCTTTAAAAAATCTGTTATAATCTGATCTAGATCCAAATCTAGATAGATCGGATTATAAAAGAAATATATATACAACATAACATATAAAAATGAATTACTGTTCGTTTGTCTCGCTAAAACGCCAGATTGCCTTGACCGATTTGGCTAATATTGATCTTGAGATAATATTTGTGGACGTTAAGGGAAGGTTAAAAAGGTTTATTTTTATTTGAGGCAGTAGAAAGTTCGTCAGTTTTTTCTCTGGTAAATAAGGATGTCTCGGATGTCCACGTAATGTTCGTACGAAAAAGGTGGTCAAAGAATCAAAGAATCAATTTAATTTATTCAGTTTAGGCACATAAAGAGCACATATGAATGTCAAAATTTTACAATTTTGTGTCAAGCACTATTATAAAAATACTAAATTTATTACATAAATAACCATTTGAAAATGATTTTTTCGCTGGTTCAGTAAGTTGGTTCTCCTGAGAAGATACCAGCAAGAAACTCAGGTAGATTATCCGTTTTCTTTTTAATAATGTTTTGTTTACATTGTGTTACAATTTGTATTGTAGGAGTGGCTAACAACGGCAGATTAGGGTGACCATGCATTTTTATCATTAAGATATTCGTCTACATTATAATAGCCTTTCTTCATCAAACGTTTTTTCACTACTATTTTAAACTTATTAAGAGGCATGTCAACCAGATCCTGCGGAATTTTATTAAATATTTTTATACATTTGCCTACAAACGAATTACCAACTTTATGAAGTCTAATTTTTGTCATTGCCAGTTCATTGTTATTTCTTGTATTATAATTATGGTTGTCGGATCTTTTTTTGAAGAGTTCTATGTTCTTCCGTACATACACGATGTTGTCGTAAACATATTGAGAAGCAACGGTTAAAATATTAATTTCTTTAAATAGTTCCTTCAGCGAGTCACGGAGTCCGAGTCTATAGATTGCTCGTATAGCTCGTTTCTGTAATATGAATATTGTCTCAATATCGGCAGCTGAGCCCCATAGCAGCAGACCATATGACATAACGCTATGAAAGTAGCCAAAATAAACTAATCGTGCCGTTTTTTCATCAGTCAGTGACCTTATCTTTCTAACAGCATAGGCAGCCGAACTAAGTCTTCCTGCCAAGGCTGTGATATGAGAACCCCATTGCAGTTTACTATCTAAAGTTATTCCAAGAAAAACTGTGGTATTGACTATTTGAACTAATTCATTATTCATAGTAATATGAGTATCCACCTGTCTAACATTGGGCATAGTAAATTTTACACATTTTGTTTTCTTCGCATTGAGCAGCAAGTTGTTACTTGTGAACCAATGCAGTATTTCCGAAAGGGTATTATTTACATCGTCAAGTACTACTTTTCGTCTATCACTTTTAAAAATTAATGATGTGTCATCAGCAAATAATACTATTTCACAAAGATTTTTAGTGAAGTAAGGTAGATCATTTACCTATATTAAGAATAAAAGGGGTCCTAATATCGAGCCCTGGGGTACTCCCATGACTAATGAGGCGCCAGAAGAGTCGGTGCCATTAACGTTAACTTTTTGTACTCTATCAGTGAGGTAAGACTCCAGTAAGCCAAGTGAGTTGTGCGAAACACCATAATACCCTAATTTTAGTAACAAAGTCTCATGATCAACACAATCAAAAGCTTTTGATAGATCACAAAAGATACCAATGGCATCCTGCTTTTCCTCCCATGCATCAAATATATGTTTCACAAGTGCAACTCCTGCATCCGTTGTGTTTCTGCCTTTAGTGAAACCAAACTGTTTGCTATGAAGTAACTTATTTTCTGTAAAATGTGAAAGCAATTGATTAAATATTATTTTTTCAAAAATTTTACTCAGTGTTGGGAGTATGGAGATAGGTCGAAAATTTGAAGGATCACTTTTGTCTCCTGCTTTGAATAAAGGAATGATTTTACTGTACTTCATAAGATTAGGAAACTGATTTTCATCTATACATTTATTGAATATGAATGCAAGGTAAGGCGCAATAGCAGGAATTATTGATTTTATTATATTGGTTGAAATGCCCCAAAGATCCTCAGTATTTTTTATATTCAGTTGTTTAAAAGTTTTAAGTATAGTGACAGAGTCAATATACTGAAAATCAAAGTTAACTCTACATTTATCAACACTAGATTTGAGAAGAGAATTGGCTACGTTTTTTGAAGAATTTAACTTATTTGTAATTGGAACATTTGTGAAAAAAGATTCAAATGCATTGGCCACTGCAGAATCAGTTTTAATATGTTTATCATCTATTTTTAACTCGAAGGATCGATCACGTGACTTTGCTTTACAGGTTTCTTTGTTAATAATATTCCATGTTGCCTTAGTTTTATTATCGGATTTTTCAATTTTAGCCCGTATATAATTAGATTTGGCTATTGAACAAACTTTTTTGAACAGTTTGGAGTACTTTTTAATTCGTTCAATAACTTGTGGCTCATTAGTAGATGCCTTTGTCTCGTATAATTTATACAATTTTTTTCTACTTTTATAGATTCCAGGCGTAGCCTAATCACTAAATTTAATTTTGAATTGATTTACATTTATTGTTTTTTTTTTGTGAAAATGTTATTGCATTCGTATTTGATTACTCCGAACAAATCTCCGTAAAGATCATTCGGGTTTTTATTATTATTCAACTCCAAAAGAGGTACTTTATTATTAATGTTTACTTTAAATTTTTCTAATCGATATTTTGTGATTGGTCTATATACAATATTTTTTGATGATGGAACATGTTGGTACTTAAATCTAGCTAACTGACCTGTATGATCTGAATTAATAAAATGTATTATTGATTTCTAATCTACATCGCTGTTAGAAAAAATATTGTCTAAGCAGGTAGCTGATGTGGCTGTGGTGCGAGTTGGTTCACAAAAAAGATTTTGTAAGTTAAAAGATTTAAAAAGGTTGAGGAACCTTATCGCGTTCTAGGAGTTTTCTAAAATATTAATATTAAAATCGCCACATACAACTACAGTCTTCTTACATTTACATACTTTCATTAAGGCTTCTTCCATAATGGACTCAAACAAGTAGTAATCTCCAGATGGAGGTCTATAGACGCTAATAATAATATATTGTTCTAGCTCTGCACATGATAGTTCAATATTTCGCTCACTTGTGAGTGCTACTACATCTTTTCTGTCTTTCGATTTTAATTTGTCATTAATTAAAATGAGTGGCCCACCTCTTATAGCGGAATCTCTAGTAAACGCACTGATGATTTTATAATTATCAATATTAACTAAGAGTTCATGTTTTTTTAACCAGTGTTCAGTTAAACAAAGTACATGAATACACTTTTCATTCAAAAATAATTCTAGCTCTAACTCTTTGCCAGAAAAGCCTTTAATATTTTGATGAATAATATTCATGAACATAGACTTTTCCTTTGTCCTTAAATTTAATTTGCTAGGGATTTCCTTTATTGTCCTACAACTAAGTTTAAATTATTGTCACCCTTATTTGGAACAGATTCCAAGGTCACAAGACAAACATTGTCATTTTTCTGCTCAATAGAAGCAGATTGTTTGGCCAAGTTTTTGGCTGAATATTTAATAAAATATGATAGCGAAGATGCTATCTGTCTCCTAAAATATCTATTCAAATAGAATTTATCGTCCGTCAATAACAATTTATTTTCTAAATACATGTTTATGTCAATCAAATGGAATTTATTTGGATTATGAAATGTCAATGTATGTATTGTTTGATTTAGCTTATATCTAAGATTGTTTTCGGCCTGTGACAAGCCACGGCTATAAGGAAGTGTGAATAAAATAATATTTTTGACGTCTAACAAGCTCAGTAATTCTAAACAATTTGCAATTACATTTCTGTCTGCATTTCCCCTATCTCCCACCAAAATTAAAAGTGTACAGTCGCTGTTTAAATTACAATTCTTCATATTTTTAACAATGTTAGGGTAAGTTAATCCCGGCATACAATAGTTAGTAACATTTTGTTCTAAATATGAACTTAGTAACCGGCCCATTGATTTCCCTAATTCATCACAAAACATCACTATTTCAGATTTGACCATAATTTGTTTGTTAAAGGAACTACTGGGTTTCTTGTTTGACTCAAGTGAAGGGCTAATGTTTGAAGTCAGCGAGGACTTACAGACCGGTTGAGGACCAAGTAAATGATTGTTTGATGTCAATGTGGAGTTTGGACTCATAAGATCCTTCATCGCCAGAATGTATTCCTGATACTCACTTTTAACATTACTATACCTATCAGTCATTATATCTAGTGATTTTTTTAAATTATTAATTTCTGTTTCTAACTTTAAGATATTGTTATTATAATCAGAGATATTATTTTCAATTAATAATGAATACATGTCAAGTTCATCGCCTAGGTGCCTTCTCTCATTAATATACTTGACTTTTCTGTACATACTTTTTTGTCTTTTAATAAGTTTTTGAGTTTTTCTAATGTATTTATTAATTTTCACATATTTCTTAAGTTTGTTTCTACTGCACTGAACTATGCCCATCTTGTGATTGGAAGTATGAGCTATTAAGGTATCATCATCATTTGTTAAGTCTATTGTAATTGTGGGTTCTACGTTAGGTTCAGTAGCAACAAGGCTGGGCACACAGTAAGGGAAAGAATTCTAAGAAATCCTGTCCGTAAGCAAAAGATTTTATCTCGTGAGATGAAGATAGCACCTAGACACATGTCGCGTTAAAAGATGACTTTGGACTTCCAGCCTATAAAAGACGCACTGGTCATAAGTATATAAAGTATATTCGACTGAAATAAACAAGGACGTTACCTTATCAGTTTGTTATCTACAGCGGTTATCTACCAAACCACATCATCCGAACAACTTAGTCAGTTTAGTACCGTTCATATTATTTGATAATTTAAAACAAAGTGTACATAAATAATTTGTGTTTATACTTTTGTTGTGAATAACAATGGACTATAGAAACAGTAAGTTTATATAGATTTTTATGATATTTTCTAATGATATTGTACAAAACATTAAACTTTTCACAAAACTTTTTAACTTCCTTATTTTATTCTATTCGCCTTACGGTATTATCCAAATTTAGATGAAACTCGTGAGAAGGAATAATTGAGCGGAGTTTACGAAGCTCTTTCTTAGACGACTCGTGTGTTTCGTTCGTGATCGAACTCCTCCGAAACGACTGGACCGATCTTTTTCAAATTTGGCACGGTCATAGTGACCATCGCCGTGAGTGCATAATATATCTGAATTCATAAAGATCGGTCCAGTCGTTAAGGAGTTCGACCCGGATCGACAAACTCAGCTTAATTATTGCAACAGCAGATGCATTGCATACCTAGTTTAAGGAATTCAATTAACGAAAAAATACAATATAATATGTATTTTGGTAAATATGTGTAATTTTCACCAAGTTCCATAAACCATTAGGTAGATCATTTAGATTCAGAATTCTAAACATATTTTATAATTCTAAAACTGAGTTCGAGTTAGTCACCAATCAGTCATGGGTATTAGATTTTATTTTGGATAGAAATATTCGTAATTAAGTACCCCCTTACCTATTATTTACTCTGTTCATGACAGTAAATTACTATTTGAACTACTTATTTATTTGTTTACAGTATTTTTTTGGGTTAAGGTGAGGCATACACCATGAAAGTACCACAGTTTACAAAAAAATATTTTGGACTCAGTTTCGATAGCAAAACCGACTAGAAGTATTATTTTGATAAACAAACTCATTATTTTTTACAAAAATCTTAAAATTTATGTAGTTTCTAGACATCAAATGAGTAGTCGTGGTAGCTTACTACGTTAAAAAATCTTCCTAGTGCTGTCCAGAGGCGCTCGGCAATAGACGTAGGATGCAGCGGCCGTGGAATTGAAAAAAAGAAAACATGAATTTTAATAATTTAAAAAAAAAATGTGTTTGTTTTTCAAAGTACTATGTGTGTTCGGCTAAGATGGGATCTGGTAGAAGATCGTATCTTGTAAAAATCCAGCGGATTAAGGGATATTTTTCGATGCTGGCAACATAGAATGCGACTCCATTTTATTGTGCTCCTCTCCTCTGACCGCGTTTGTCGCTCCGAATGATAGGTTGTGTGTAGTGACGAGTTTAACGAAAAGTACATTTTTCTCGTTTTGGACGGCGATCCGGACTTTTACCCACAGACTTTTTTTGATAGATTTAGGTACGTATTTACTGGTTTTCATTAATATTTAAATTGAATAATAGAAATTATCAAATAACCTCTAGATTAAAGTAATTGAAATTGATCTAGGGCTCTTGTAAGGTGAGATCCGGTCTTTCCATTATTCGGAAAAGATCGGATAAAACAGTCCGATCTTTTGTTGTGTAAAATATGCCACTGGTTCTCAAACGGAGCGGCGTAACAGATGATCGGACAGACTAGCGCTGCCATTGGAAAAAAAATCATATTTCAATATCAAGGGCCAAAATAAATAGTAATATCAAAACTGTAATAGGATATTTTCGAGGAACGAAACAGATTATTGCTAAAAGTAGCCACTTTTAACAATAATGCACTTCGTTTCTCGATGTCACTATTAACCGTTTTGATGTTACGATTAAAAAATATTATACATGTAACTGGAGGTTGTGATCATGACATACTATGTTCAATTTTGGCCCTTGATATTGAGACATGATTTTTTTCAAATGGCGGCATGTTAATGTGTAGGAACAGGTCCTGACTCAGCATAATGGTGGAGATGGAACCCCTAGCGCTGTTAAGTATTAAAACACAATTTAAGAATAGCCTTACTAAAAAATTGTGTTTTTTGTCCATACTTGCAGATTTACCAGAATACCAAAGAAAATCAGACAGAGCCACAAATTACACGAAAGAAGATTTAAGGATTGTAATAAGATTGTGATAAGTTTGCTAATAATAATGTTGATTGATATACCTACTTTATGGTTTCATTACTTCCCAAACATAAGCAAGTAGGTACTTGCAATATTAAAAATATTATTTAATTTATGTATATTTAATATTATTCAATTATGATTTTGCTGCCCATGTTACTAATAGTTTCTTCAACAAATTTTATAGCCCCATCAAATGATTTATTATACTTACATAAGTTTGAGAAACATAATTTCCTTGAAATTAGACAAGCAGGAAAAGATCGGACATTTAAAACAATAAAAAAATAAATAAAACGTTCCCGCTACACATAAATGGTATTTCTTTTTAAATACAATATCTCTGTAAACTCCAAGAAACACCGGATATTTTGCTCATATGTATCATATCCTACTAGTAATAGAAGTGAAATTAGATAGTAGTCCGGTCTTACCACGCGAAGGTCCGATCTTTTTCTGCCTCTTTATAATTATTACCTGAATTTTGAACAGTTGTTAAAACCAAACCATTATGCGTATGAAGTCTATCAATCTCACGATAATAGCAAGGTTTCTTACGCTTAGTTTATTGTATATTTGATTGAGCTAACTTACATATGACTAGACAAAAACATAAAATTTAGAACATCCTCTTAACACACCAAAAATCCGTCCGGTCTTAGCCGAACACATACTTCCAGTCGGTTCTGATATCGAAACTAAGTCCAAAATATTTTTTTGTAAACGGTGGTTCTTTCACGGTGTATTTATTTGTTATAGAATTCCAGTTATCTCAAATATCGTACACGGGTTAAAAACGGACAAACAAAAACATTTTTAACCCGTGTATACGGTGATCCATCCAAGTAGGTACAGGTGGCGAGGCGTAAGCGGAGCTTTGCATTTGTATGAGTGCAGTGAACGTATATGCTGAACTCTTTTACACACACATGTGTTGTACACACAGCTACAAAAGAGTTTTTACTCTACTTTTCGTGGTCACTCACACAAATGCAAAGCTCCGCTAACGCTTCGCGACGTGTGTCTACTTAGGTTTGTACTTGCGATAAAAGTGGGTAAGTATAGGTTTCATGTGATCACACTCATGTTCTAGAAACAGGGTGCCGTAGTGATATGGTTACACCCCCATAAACTATCAGATAAATAAATTGAAGTGTCTGTTTGTAATTCCAAATTTAAAGCTTTTTACTAAGTGTATATAAAGCATAATTATTAGGTATACAATATTTAGACCCAATACTCAAATTTTTGATAAAATTACGAACCGTTTTTAACGAAATTTTCACAGGCGAGAAAGCTGATGTTATAAAGTATAAAGAGTAACTGGCGGGAATATATATTATTATTCCTAAGCTTTACCCTATTAGAAATATATTACCGCGTGAATGGAAACCATACAACTATTTCACGCGGGCGAAGCCCCGGGCGTTCGCGCCCATACCTGAAAGAAGTCGAAACGATTTTAGAGCCATGATTTTTTTATGATTTTAAAAGTTCTCTCTCTCCGCAAGACTGTGCCGCTCGTCTTCAAAATGCTTTTGGGAGAGAAGCACCTTGTTTGAGCACCGTGAGGCGATGGTTGGCTGAATTTGAGAGAGGTCGAGTTTCTTTACATGACGAATTTCGTGAAGGGCGGCCTTCAACTGCCGTCAACGAAAATAATGTGGCTACTATTTAGCGGTTAATTGAAGAAAACCCGCGGATAACCTATGAGACAATTCGAGGACTATTGGGGATTGGTATGAGTCAAATCCAGAAAATTTTACACGAAGAATTGAAAGTTCGGAAACTTTGTTGTTGTTGGATCCCTCATGAACTGACAGCGGAGCAGAAGCGAGCTCGCGTGGAATGGTGCTCACAGATGCTACTGAAGTACGACAACGGACATTCTAATGCTGTCTATGACATTGTCACAGGAGACGAAACTTGGATTTATTGTTTTGAACCCGCAAAAAAACAGCAATCTTGTGAATGGGTGTTTGAAAATGAGAACAAGCCAACAAAAGTGAGGCAGACGTTGGTAAAAAAATGATCGCGTTTTTTTTCTCAGCTACGGGTCCCATCTGTACAATTCCACTTGAAGATCAAAATAATGTTAATGCCGAGTGGTGTTCTACCATTTGTTTACCCAGGGTGTTAGAAAAAGTTCGCGAAAGACGACACACATCATGACAACGCTTCTTCACACACGGCCAACAAAGCAAAGTCATTTTTAGCTTCCGAAAAAGTACAACTCGTCACCCATCCTGTGCATAGCCCCGACCTGTGATTTCTGTATTTTCCCCAAAATCAAAGATTTGATGAGAGGTTTCACTTTTAACAACTCCGAAGAGGCAGTGATAGCGTTCAATCAGCACGTAGAAAACATGGCTTCAGATCTGTGGTCCTCCTGTTTTAAAAAATGGTTCGACCGCATGAAAAAATGTTTAAAATGTAAAGGAGAGTATTTTGAAAAGCAATAAACATAATATTTTGGTTTTAACATGTAGTTTTTTTAAGTTACGCAAAACTTATAGTGTGACCTACGTATAATTGTTATTTACCTATTAATAATTACATACCTACGTAGCTTAGGAAGGAACAATTTGTATCATCCACTTAAAACTAGGTACTAATTGAAAGTGACAAAAGTTCTCGGAATTAGAGTCGGCTTTTGAGACGATGGGCAGTTAAGGAACAGAAGTCAAGTTATTAGTTAGGGAGATAGGCAATAGATTGTATAAGAAAACAGGTGACTCTCGCTCCAGGGTGTACCTGGTGCAAAGATTGACCCTCGCCATAAAGCGAGGTAACGCGGATAGTGTTCTGGGTACCTTTGCGCCAGGTTCGGCCCGGGACGAGTTATTTAATTAATTGATGATATAAAAAAAGCGTTTTAAAACAATAAAAATATTTAAATAAGTATCTATATCAGAAGTAAGTTAGGTATACGTATTGTTATCGTTTAACGAAATAGTGTTAAAGAATTATTATTGTAAAACAAAAAGAGACAGCTGCTCTTTGAGACAGTCTTGATAATGCCTCGTGAGTAGGTGAAACATATGTCGATGTTTAACATGTCTTCTAGTTAGCGAAATCATTGCAATTATCTAAATTTTAACATCAAATTTTCCATTGTTTTATCATGGACCTGACTCTATTCAGTGATTATTATTGTGTTTTCAGATGCTGGCCGTTTGCGTGTGTCCCTTACTGCATGGATTCGTGCAACAATGCTGACCACTATTGTCCGAACTGCAACTCTTACATTGGCAGCTATTACAACTAACCCTAGGTTTATGAGTACCTGGGGCGCCCGGCAATGGACGATAGGGCGACAGTTAAAAATAAAGCTATTACAACTAGTCAGAGAATGGAGTCCGTTTTCTAGATCATTGAGCGGAGTTTACGAAGCTCTTTCTTAGACGACTCGTGTATTTCGTTCGTTATCGAACTCCTCCTAAACACCTGGACCGATCTTTTTGAAATTTGGCACGGTCATAGTGACCATCACCGTGAGTGCATATATCTGTATTCATAAAGATCGGTCCAGTCGTTTAGGAGTTCGACCCGGATCGACGAACTCAGCTTAATTATTGCAACAGCAGAATGTATTGCATACCTAGTAAGATTGTTGGTAGAAGATGTGCTCCATAATATATGTCACAAAAGTTTCACTACGGTTACGCTAGAGGCGCTGGTGCGAGATGTATGAAAAAAAACGTCACAAATTCAGGTGTCGTTATTTCGCGGATATTAGTTATGAATGAGTCTATTTTTATTCTAATTTTAAGTTAATTATGTAGTGAGCGAAGCGTCTACATTTCGAGATAGGACAATTTCGCTTTCGTCTGTCGGTATGTGTGTTCCGGGCTAGCAGCCACAGTTTTCATTCGTTCTTTACGAAATTTGGTACAAGTGTTCCTTGATTTGATATAATTTTTTCCTTGTGCTTTTATGGATTGGAGGAAATTGGGGGAAAAAAAGCTGTTGTTTTTAATGTTTGCAAGGGGCGACCACCAGTAGTCGCCCTATGGTCGAAGAGTAACATTAAAAACCTTTTCCAGGAATTTCGCCCCGTCCTCTACCAAATAAAAACAAACTTACGCTAAAAATATTGTTTCTAGTAAAGGAATACTTGTGCTAAGTTTTGTGGAGATCGGACTATAAATGGGGCTACTAGCCCGGAAAAACATTAAAACGTTATTTGACCTTATTTGCCCAATTTCCCCCCCAAACCGAAAAAAGCTCACACGAAAAAATTGTACCAAATCAAGGAACACTTGTGCCAAGTTTCGTTAAGATCGGATGAAAACTGTGGCTGCTAACCCGGAACATACATACAGACAAACGGATAAAAACAAAAGTGTCCAATCTCAAAATTTAGACGCTTCGCTCGCTCGGTCAATAAAATACCATCATTATTGCCATAAAGGCTACGCTACGACCAATAGGAGTGGAACAGCAATGAAAAAGTTTCAAAAACGGAACCAAAAACAAAATCTCGTGCTTGAAACTTGATAACGCGCTTTTTTTTTATTGCTGTGATGAATCAACTTTTAATAATTTAAAAAACGTGACTTATCTACTTTGTTGTTGTTGATGTTTTGCTTTCGACCGTCTGGTCTGTTTCGTCCGATCTCCACAAAACTTGGCACAAGTGTTCCTTGTTTTTTTTCATCATGAGCTTTTTTTGACACAATGGTACTACGACTACCTCGGTGGCACAGGATCATTCTCACTAGTTCCACCAGCAATTAGTTCCGTGGAACTAGTGAGACTTTTTTTTCTCAGTAGTTCCATGGATCTTTTTAATGAATCAAGTGAAACTAAAGTTGATTACATCATTCTATGTACGGACTGCCACGCTCAAGGTCTCGGGTTCGATTCCCGGGTCTGGTGGATAATGTATAATTCTCTTTAGAATTTTACCCCGATAATTATACCAGAGTCTAGAAATTGTGCCCCGTAAATGGCAATAGGCTCGCCCCCTATTACATGGGACCTAACATGGCTGGCGAGATGTGGGTGTGTTTGCACACCTCTGCCTACCCCTTCGGGGAAAAAGGCGTGATGCTATGTAATGAGCTTTTTTTGATTGGGGAGGAAATAGGGGGAAGCCCAAAATAATGTTTTTAATGTCCGCGAAGTCTACTGTTTGACCATAATACTAGTAATATGTGCGACCGCTAGTTTATTTATGTTTAGCCCGTAAGTAGGTAGGTAACGCGTTACTCTATATGGCTTGGGTTCCTAAAATCTTGGTGAGATTCAACCGTAAAAATACACAGTTAATTATTCAAGTGCAATTTAGTACCTACACTACTAAGATGTTTATTGAATTTTAACTGACATTATGATTACGCACAATTATTTTCATATAATAATCGTAACGTTATAGAAATATAGAAAAGTGATAAAAAGATGTACTGATATTTTAACAAAACTACTATCCGCAGTATACTTATTTTTTTTTTAATAAAATAAACTGTAGGTATTCATCAAAATTTACAATAAGAATTACGATATACTAAAAATATTTACATTACAAAATATCGTTTAAAAAATCCTCCGCGTGATTGCCGACTGGGAAGGTTCCCAGAATGGTGGCTGTGTTGCCACGTTGGATGGCGATGGGTAGAACCATTGAGGTACTGCCTGTTGGAAATTTGGTTTGAATTATAGAGTGGTAATGAACTTTCTATAGCGCCCGGTTACTCTCCGAAGCGTGGTGTTTTTTGTATAACATCAAGTTATACCATTTTCAATTTAAATAGGTATATAAAACACCAAGTTCCGGTACAATATTCGTCACGGGACAACATATACAAAACTTTATATTTTATATATTTTCGTTTTACATCTTCTTAGCAAAATATGTATATACTGTTAGTGAGTCAAATGTGATTTAGAACCACTTCCGAAAGTTGCCCTTGCACCTATTCTAATCAAGCAGGTAATATGCAAAAAGATTTATCTAATTAGTATGTGCCGTTTTCGAACTATGGATCTGCGGACGGACAAACTTGCCCTTTCACCTATTCTAATCAAGCCCGAGAATATGCAAAAAGAAGTGTATGAATTATATGAATAGATATGGATGTTCCGATCAACAAACAACAGGAAATGGTAGTCTTCCCTTCGGGGACATTTAGGTACCTATCGGCTTTTTCTTGAGATAACAATGTTTTTACCATAAGTAATGTTTTCAGTGATAACGAGTACTTTATCTACCTTTACCTACAATTTAATTTAGTTCATTGTTTATATTATGTATTATGTTTGAGAGCGCCACTGACATCATCCTGACCTATTAACCTCGGTTAGCCGATAGCGCCAATATGTCAGTTCAAGTTGTCCTTTTTTTCTAAAAAGAAACGAATCTAAAGCGAACTGTCTCATTTCAAAAAACTAAATGTTTTGGAACTAACGCTTTTGAAGAGATATATCTAAAATAATCTCAAGGTTCATTTGTAATTCGAACAAATTTAAAAAGGAAACCAGTTAACATTACGGTTTATTTTTATCAGTGTACTCCCTGTATGTTTTCGTATAATATAGACGGCCCCATCTGTTTCGTCAGCTTAGTATTCATTGGAAGTTTTTTAAGATACTCGTAGTTCTGAATTTAAATCGATCAAGGATTGCACTATTTTAAATTAAAACAAAATGGAATTAAATGATGGTAAGTAGATTTTTAAATTTAGATTATGCCAGAAATGCAAATGCAATGCCAGAAATATAAATATATTTCTGGCATTGCATTTGAATTTAAAAGTATTTACAATAAACTAATAGTTAGTAAATTGTAAAATCTTAGTTTAGTTTTTTTGCATTCGGTTGTATTTTTAGGTTAGGCTCATATCTTTTTTGACAGTACTTAAATGAACTAGTGTTTGTATTATTTTCATTACATTTTCCATGTTAATAGCCATAAATAGTATTATTTTAGTATTAAAAGTTCGTGTTAGGTACGTATATTATTTGTATGCTTGTATTTCAATTTCATTGTGACCTGTTGCAAACATTTTCACTTCAAAATAACCTAACAAAATATTTACCTTCAGAAAAGTTTTTTTAATCAGAAAACGTACCTATCTAACAATGTAACTAATTTTACTTAACCGTAAATCTTAAATTAACTTACAACATGTTTAACAAAAACACATTAGAACCTACTTTTACTTTGAATCTCTGACCGGTTTCGCCATTTTATCATTAGATTTTAAACTGTCTGATACAGTCTCTGATGATGCCGCTAGGCAAAACTAGTCAGTGCTGAATATACCTAAGTGAAACCAGTGGAAACGTTGGCAGGCCTATGTCACTCGCCTAACAATCGCAAAAAATACGTGACGTCAGCGACAACTTGAAGTTGTAAGTCGGTAAGGGTTGTCTCTTGTTTATGATACGGCATTGACCATAGAGTTGATATTGAGGCATTAACGTCATAATTATTAGTCAAATTATGCTGGTACTTTCCTGACAACCCTAACGTTCGAATTATGTTCTCTGTAAACTAAAGAATATGCTTTAATTAACCCTATTCTGTGACGTTGGTAGGATGTGTTTTTGTTCAATGTGTGTTGCACGTTCGCCCAAGTGCTATCAATCGAATGTTTGTATTCATATTGTATTGTATATACATACATACTGTCACGCCACTTTCCATTGGGGTAGGTAGATACTATGGGATTCCACTTGCTTCGTAGCGTGCATGAACATAGTTATGAAAGTGGAAGAAGCGAAAAAAGTATGCCAGCATCGTTCCTAGCATAGGTATTTCTTTCACTTCTTATGAAAGAAGTGAAGGAAATACCTAAGTAGAAATTATTTTCATGCACGCTCTCTTCTTATGCGTACTCTTGACCTGGCCTTTTGAACATTTCCAATTTGGTCAAAGTTTGCCTCGGTCGACCCTTACCAGTCTGTCCATTCACACCCGCCTTATGTATCCGCTGCGTTAATCTTCTTTAATCCATCCTTTGTATGTGTCCGAACCATCTGTGCATCCATTTTACCATCTTAGTCAAAACATCATCTGACACACCGCAACAATATTAACGCAATTTTATTGTAAGTAGTGTAAATAAGCTTGGTTTATTTTTTTTAAAAAGGCAGAGGCGCACCTCTTCCTTACAATCCAAGTCCTCCTTACGCGATCCCATCAGCACCGCCTCTTGAAACCATGGCACCAACAAGGATGATACAAATGGGACCTAGACCAATAACCATGATATGCAGTTCATGCAACCATCTGATAGAATCCAGGGTGCTTTTCAAGCCGACAGTTGTGACGCATATTTATGCGTTTATATTGTGTTTTGTGGGGTAAGTTATACTGGGAATAAGAAGTAAATTACAAAATTAACGCTCTCTACGGACATGAAGTGAAATCCCAGTATCTCAATGTTTTTATCTCAGACAGAAAGACAGACATACATCCACTACGAATACCTTGCTGAGTTTGTTGCCCTACTTACTAAAGTGTTCTCTACTGTACTAAACTGCTTCTCTTTTGAATAAAAATATTTTTTTTTGGTTGATTGCTTGACATCACGCCTATTCCCGTAGAGGTAGGCAAAGGTGCATTATACCCACACTTTGCCAGTAACTTTGTTGGTCCCAAGAATAGCAGGGGCACTATAGAAAATCCATAACCACTCTGTAAAGTCTGTATAGATGTATAGATGTTCTTCACATTGTTTTACTATACTGAATAGAATGTTCTTTACTTTACTTTACTGAATAGAATCTCTGCAATAGAAGTAAAGTACTTATATTATATCATATACCGAAGTTAAAGTTTGATTTGCATTTACACATAACCCTCTTTACACCCTCTCTATCCCCAAGGGATGTACAGAGCTGGTTAATACGCCCAGATTTCGCCAGTATGTTAGTTGGAATAGGGGCTTTTGCCCTTTCCAGACATTTAGGATGTAATTGCCGGAGCCTCACCTGTCTGTCAACAGATGCACCACCTGGTGAGGATGGCTTGGGTACATAGATCTTGATGGGGCTCCTTTTCACCTATCAAGAAAGAACCTACCTTCTTACCCGACTGCACCAGCTAGGGTTATGTAAATTGCGTTTCAATGTTGTAATAATTACCTCAATGTGTTTAGTTTTTTAAATCAAAATTGAACAGCGTATAGTATTCTGCCTGTTCTAACAAATGTTCGTTTTCAGATGTGGCCTATGTGCCTTCCTGCCTTACGTCACGGACAGCTGTAAATCTGCTAATCACTACTGCCCCAACTGCAGTTTATATATTGGGACTTATAATAACCTTTAATACTATATATATTTATAATATTTTTTAAAAGCATGCTAGCAACCAAAGCGGTCTTAACTTGTTAGAAGTTCAAAAATTGACCGCAGCCTCGACATTGCACCACGATTTTGATTCTATTTCGATACTATTGAAATAGAATAGTTGACCTTCTGTTTACTGCAAGTTCAGCCCGTTTTATTTTGCGTTCAACACCAGACCTGGCGTCCCTGAGACGTCCTCGTATAGATAACCTCAGATTGGATAAGTAAGAAACTAATAAGTGTTTTGTGTCTAGAATATTTTTAATGTTCCTTAGATTGGGAGAGGATGTTTCGTTGAATAATGATAGTTTATAACTTAATTTTACACTTATAAATTTTGATACAATTTTCTCGTTTTAAATCAATTTCAAGCATTTTGCTTTTACGTATAGCTTTCTTAATTATTTGATCTTGTAGCATGATTTGTAATTAATTTTGTTTATAATATAAAGTTAAATAAACATAAAACACATACAAGTGTATACTAATTTTTAAAATACAAGTAATAATATTGATTTCTACTAATACGAGTATTATAAAGAGAAAACATTATGATTGTTTATTTGAAGCAAATAGGTCCCGTAACTACTGATCCGATTTCGAAAATTCTTTTACTGATACGTAGTTACATTATCTCTGAGTAACACAGGCTACTTTTTATCTCAATCTGCTGCATACCAGAGACGTCCGGCAATGGACGGAAATGGGCGACTAAAAAAAATCTCAGCAATGTGTTCCCACGGTGAAAACTATATCACGCGGACGGAGCCGCGGCGATCAGCTAGATGTTAATACAGGTTTTCTCAAAATAAAATTAATATTTTGTGAGTCAATATGATAAAAAATAATGTGCCTAGGATAAATATTCGGAAGCTTTGTTTAGAAAATTTATTTTCTTTATTACTCTTTAATTTTTCATCCAATCCAAAAAATATCATTCACATGTTATTCCTTGTAAGCAAGGAGTGTGTGTGTGTAAAGTTTCATGAAAATCAGTTGATAAATACGGCCGCAAACATGATCTGACAGATCCGTAGATGTAGAGATGTAGAGGTACAGACGAAAGAAATTCTCCCCAGTCTGCAAGTTGAAACGGAGACTTCAGTCGCTTCGCTCCCTCAGTCAAAAAAGAACATATTAAACTAAATATTAGCTAATATTATTAACTATAATATTATCTATAATATTAACTAAATATTACATATAATATGTTAAACAAAAAAGTTGGCTATAGATAGGTACTAATCTTTCAGCATAAGATTTTTAAGTGCACACGTCTGATCTGTAGCGGCAAAGCATTCCACAGGCGAACCGCCTGAACTACGAATGATTTGTCAGTCATAGTAGGTTTTTGCGATGGCAGTTCTAGTATCAAATTTACCAATGACCTCAAAGAAATTTGTCATCAAGGAACTATTTTGGGGATAATATAAGATATTGAAGAACGTTTTTGAGGATTAAAATATAGCATATGAGTATTAGTAATAGTAGTATAGGGGTCTCACTCTGTTTAGTTTTTTTAAAATCCATAGTTGTGTTTCTTACAGAAGAACAGTTAAATGCAGGTATGTAAATTAATTTAATTAAGGTAAGTTCACGATATTCAAATAGAAAACAACAAACAATAGTAATTAATAATAAATAATTAATGATTGATGAATAATGATTTCTCCGTTTCAACTTGAGAATTTCTTTCGTCTGTACCTACGTCTACATCTCTACATCTACGGGTTCTGTCAGATCATGTTTGCGGCCGTATTTATCAACCGATTTTCATGAAACTTTACACACACACACACTCCTTGCTTACAATGAATAACATGTGAATGATATTTTTTGGATTGAATGAAAAATGAAAGAGTAATAAAGAAAATTAAAGAAGAAATTTTCTAAACAAAGCTGCTCCCGAAGTCTACGGTTCACAGAACCACTAGTTTAATTCAGAATTCAAGCAAAATAATAACTGAAAATTGTAAAATTATATTAATGAATTGCTAGATCACCTGGTGAATTTCATATCATTTAACCACAATGTTAGTGTAAATTGTGGTTTAAACTAAAGCAGAACAAAACGAATGAATAGTATATGAAAGTGGAAATTCGTCGCTTCAATCGTTAATTCAATGACATTTACTTCTACTTGTCTATTACCTAAGGTCACTTCATCAATTTCGTAAGTTCTCCAGATATAAAACCCAGAACAAAAGTAAATAGGAAATGATCGGAGCTGAGTTCAATACTAAATTCTCAATACATTTATTTAGTTCTTAACAGCACGCAGGTTTCACTTTCGCCTTCAGAGATCTGCGTTGGAACCATTTAAACAGCTTCTTTAAAAAAAAGTTTATGTGTAGCTAAATATAAACTATGTACATTTTAGTTAACTAAGTCTTCGGCCTATATAATTACAGTGTTTTACTAACATAGTTCATAAGCTCTTTTGTTACTAAAATTTTATGGGCAATGCCTGAAATAAACAATTTTTATTTTTATTTTATTAAATTCATCAGTCACCAGGTCCGGGATTGAACCGGAATTTTTCTCTACGAGTATAAGGAGAAAGAAGGCTTTAACCACTCAGATAGCGGATGAACTGTAAAAAATGTTAAATTTCTGCGCTAATATTTTTTTATTTCTAAATTGCGGTTTTTGGCTGTTGCCAAAAACGTAATTCGTAATACTGCCGGTTAATGATTATCCATCCATGTATGGAAACAGGGTACACTACATAAATACGAATAACTTTATTCCGTCAGTCACAAATACGAATTTCAAAATACCGATCTTCATAATTCCGACTGGTTCAAAATTCCGAATAAACCACTCCGATTGATCATTATTCCAATTTCTATTATTCCTAAATATCAATATTCCTAACGTTTATAATTACCACTCTCAAAATACCGAGCTTCAATAGATCGAATAACAAAAAGTCCGACTTAATGATATTTCGAAACATCAACAGTACGAATTCTGTTTTCGCTTTCGATTTCAATACGATTTCCCAAATTTTTAATATAATACAGATCAATTCCGACGCTCTAACCTAACCTCTGTTGTGATCACAGTTCTAACCTAACCTAACCCACTTCTACCCGTGGATGCCCTCAGCGCCGCGAACGTGGTTCAGCTGCGACGACCGCAGCGGATCGCGGCGCAGAGGGCTGCACGGGCGTACCGCACCGTGTCTTTTGAGGCGGCGTGCCTGTTGGCACAAAGTCCCCCGTTGGATCTCGAGGCGGTGGTCCTGAAGAGGGTCTACGAGGAGGGCGCCCTGGTGCGACAAGAAGGAGGTCGCCCGTTGCCGGAGCAGGTCGATCGCTGGAGACAGGAGGCTCGCGACGATCTGTTCCGGCAATGGGCCTTGAGATGTGAGGTTCCCTCCGCAAGCCGGGTGCTCGTGGGGGCCATCGGTCCCGTGCTCCGCCAGTGGGTGGAGCACGCGCAGGGGGCTCCGACGTACTTCCTCACCCAACTTCTCAATGGTCACGGATGTTTCGCAAGATTCCTGTGGGAAGTGGTGGGGATTCTGTCGGAGCCCGATTGTCTTCATTGCGCAAGCGGCACCGTGGACACGGCAGAGCACACGCTCTTCGTGTGCACCGCCTGGGACGCGTAGAGGTTGGCTCTCACGGGCACTATTGGAAGAGTGGATTCGCTGCCGGCCTTGATCCAGTCTATGGCCGGCAGCGACCAATGTTGGGCCGCCGTCGCTTCCTTCGCTCGGAAGGTGATGGTGGCGAAGAGAGAGGCTCTGCGTGAGCGGGAGCGTGCTCGCCGTACGCTCCCGCCCTGGCGGGCACCAGTCAGGGGGCGACGGCGCATTGCCTACGCCCAAGCCCCCGACTGATAGGGCCGTGGGCGGTGGGTCGGGGGGCCCACCGTCCATGCGAATGGCCCTGAGGAGTTCGACGCCCCTTATGTGTTTCGGGGGCGTCGCTTCTGTGTCGATCAGGGGGGGTCAGCCCCCCCCAAGATGAGCTCGAAAGAGCGCCCCTTTGCCGGGCCAATCAATCCAGGTCCTCCTTACGCGATCCCATCAGCACCGTCTCATGAAACCATGGCACCAACAAGGATGATACAAATGGGATCTAGACCAATAACCATGACATTCAGTTCATGCAACCATCTGATAGAATCCAGGGTGCTTTTCAAGCCGACAGTTGTGACGCATATATATGCGTTTATATTGTGTTTTGTGGGGTAAGTTATACTGGGAATTAGAAGTAAATTACAAAATTAACGCTCTCTACGGACATGAAGTGAAATCCCAGTATCTACATGTTTTTATCTCAGACAGAAATTCAGACATACATCCACTACGAAGACCTTGCTGAGTTTGTTGCCCTACTTACTAAAGTGTTCTCTACTGTACTTAACTGCTTCTCTTTTGAATAAAAATATTTTTTTTGGTTGATTGCTTGACATCACGCCTATTCCCGTAGAGGTAGGCAAAGGTGCATTACACCCACACTTTGCCAGTAACTTTGTTGGTCCCAAGAATAGCAGGGGCACTATAGAAAATCCATAACCACTCTGTAAAGTCAGGATAGATGTTCTTCACATTGTTTTACTTTACTGAATAGAATGTTCTTTACTTTACTTTACTTTACTTTACTTTACTGAATAGAATCTCTGCAATAGAAGTAAAGTACTTAAAGTTTGATTTGCATTTACACATAACCCTCTTTACACCCTCTCTATCCCCAAGGGATGTACAGAGCTGGTTAATACGCCCACATTTCGCCAGTATGTTAGTTGGACCCACGTAATAGGGGCTTTTGCCCTTTCCAGACATTTAGGATGTAATTGCCGGACCCTCACCTGTCTGTCAACAGATGCACCACCTGGTGAGGATGGCTTGGGTACAAAGATCTTGATGGGGCCTTTCCTTTTCACCAAGAAAGAACCTACCTTCTTACCCGACAGCACCAGCTAGGGTTATGTAAATTGCGTTTCAATGTTGTAATAATTACCTCAATGTGTTTAGTTTTTTAAATCAAAATTGAACAGCGTATAGTATTCTGCCTGTTCTAACAAATGTTCGTTTTCAGATGTGGCCTATGTGCCTTCCTGCCTTACATCACGGACAGCTGTAAATCTGCTAACCATTACTGCCCCAACTGCAGTTTATATATTGGGACTTATAATAACCTTTAATACTATATATATATATATAATATTTTTCAAAAGCATGCTAGCAACCATAGTGGTCTTAACTTGTTAGAAGTTCAAAAATGGACCGTAGCCTCGACATTGCACCACGATTTCGACTATATTTCGATACTATTGAAATAGAATAGTTGACCTTCTGTTTACTGCAAGTTCAGCCCGTGTTTTTTTGCGTTCAACACCAGACCTGGCGTCCCAGAGACGCCCTCGTATAGATAACCCCAGATTAAATAAGTAACTAATAAGTGTTTTGTGTCTATAATATTTGTAATGTTCCTTAAATTGGGAGAGGATGTTTCGTTGAATAATGTTAGTTTATAACTTTTTTAATTTTACACTTATAAATTTTGATACAATTTTCACGTTTTAAATAAAATCAAGCATTTTACTTTTACGTATAGCTTTCATAATTATTTCATCTTGTAGCATGATTTGTAAATTGTAATTGTAATTTTGTTTATAATATAAAGTTAAATAAACATAAAACACATACAAGTGTATAATAATTTGTAAAATACTTACAAGTAATAATATTGATTTCTACTAATACTCGTATTATAAAGAGAAAACATTATTAGAAAATTTATTTTTAAATTTTCTTTAGTACTCTTTCATTTTTCATCCAATCCAAGAAATATCATTAACATGTTATTCATTGTAAGCAAGGAGTGTGTGTGTAAAGTTTCATGAAAATCTGTTGATAAATACTGCCGCAAACATGATCTGACAGAACCCGTGGATGTAGAGGTACAAACGAAAGAAATTCTCGGAGACGAATTTATTTCTTAAAAATAACATCTAAAACGATTCGACTTCTGTAACCTATGCTGTGAGTAGGTATTTTTAATATACATTACTGACATAATAATAATCGTCACTGAAGGGGTAAGCAGAGGAGCACAATACGCCCACTCGTTGCTAGTGACTTTGTTGATTCCACACAATTACGGTGCTTGCACATTGCCGTTACTCATGCCATTTACCTATATTTAGTCGAGCCTATTAGACCGTTGGTCGAAAATTTGAAAAAAAAAATTATATATATTTATATATATAATATACACAAAAAGGAAATATACATTTAGAAGACACTTAAAGAAAGTACAAATCGCGGACGTATAGCTTAAAGCGATCAGTTCCAGACAACCTTTGGATGGATAGTGAAATAAAGAAATGAAAATTTATGAAAAAGAAAAGAATACAGCTTAGTTAACAATGAAATAAAGGTAGTTACATACTATTCCCTATTCTCGGATAAATAAAAATAAATATTTTAGGACAATTCACACAAAGCCATCTAGTCTCAAACTAAGCAGAGCTTGTGTGATATGAGTACTAGATAAACTGATGACGAGGTGTGTAAGCTCGGCGAGGTGTGTAAGCTGACGAGGTGTGTAAATTGACTCTTTGAGCGAATTATCGCGGAACGCCTCGTCGAGCATCTCTCGACGGTGGGGCCAGACCTGGCGGACAACCAGTACGGTTTCCGTCAGGGACGCTCCACCGTGAGAGCGATCATGCGCGTCAAGAGCCTGACGGAGGAAGCAGTCTCGCAGGGCAAGGTGGTGGTGGCGGTGTCTCTTGACATCGCCAACGCGTTCAACACCTTGCCATGGAGCTGCGTTAGGGAGGCGCTCGTGTATCACGAAACGCCTCTCTACCTCCGTCGTATTGTCGGGGCCTATCTCTCGGAGAGGGCCATAGCTTTCCCCAGCTGGCTCGGGCCAGCTCGGCGAGATGTGTCGTGCGATGTTCCGCAGGGGTTGGTCCTGGGGCCGCTTCTGTGGAACATCGGCTACAACTGGGTGCTGAGGGGTGCGTTGCCTGAGGGCGTCGGCGTAACTTGCTACGTCGATACCCTCGTCACGGCGCGGGGTGCAACGTACCAGGAGGCAGCACTCAAGGTCACGACGGGTGTTGCTCAAGTCGTGGGTCGGATACGGCGGCTGGGACTGGAGGTGGCCTTGCACAAGTCCGAGGTTCATAGTTTTCACAGACCTCGGAACGGTCCTCCTGAAGGTTCTAGCATAAATGTGGGAGGCGTTAGCATCGGCATCAAGCCCTCGATGAAGTATCTAGCGATCGTACTTGATAGCCGATGGAACTTCGGACCACATTTCCGAAGTTTGGTCCCCAAGGTGACACAGGCATCGGTCGCGCTTTCACGACTGATGCCCAACCTAAAGGGACCCAACGCTTCCTGCAGCAGACTGTACCTGGGGATCGTGCGGAGTATGGCCCTATACGGGGCTCCCGTATGGCGGCGTGGTTGACGGCCAACAACTCAACGCTCCTTAACAGACCGTTGAGGACCTTGGCCGTCAAAACAATAATGGGCTACCGCACGATCTCCGGAGAGGCTGCATGTCTCCTAGCCGGGACCCCTCCATGGGACCTGGAAGCGAGAGCCTGAGAGCGCTGGAGCGGGACCACAGGCCTGCGTCTCGAGAAATCGATCACCGGCGGTCCCAACTCCGACAGGATCTCATGGAGTCATGGAGGGTGCGACTTGAGCAACCCAAGTGGGGTGCCACCATCATCGCGGCTGTGAGACCGATCATGGACGATTGGCTGCAGAGGCAGCATGGTGAACTCACGTATCGTGCGACGCAGATCGTTACTGGGCATGGATGCGTCGGTAGCTATCTGTTTCGCATCCGTCGTGAGGTCACACCCCGGTGTCAACACTGCGAGGTTTCCGACGACGACACCGCACTCCACACGTTGGTGGAGTGCTCAGCGTGAGCGAGTCAGCGCCGGGACCTCGTAGTGGGTCTGGGCGTGGATACCCTCTCGCTGGAGACCATGCTTCAAGCCATGGTCTCCAGCGGGAATAGGTGGAACGCGGCCGTGTCCTTCTGCGAGCAAGTCGTGCTCGCGAAGGAGGCGGCCGAGAGGGAGAGGGAGAGTACCCTCCCCGCCGAGTTCCGTAGTCAGCGGTGAGGGGGCCGCAGACTCATCTACGCCCAAGACCACCGACCTCCATGATCGGGGCCTGAGCACGGCGGGATCGCCACCCGTCGTCCTTACAGAAGCAGGCTAGAAGGGTTGCGTGCTGCGGGGCCTTTGCCCCATAGCACGCAACCAGATCCACTCACTGACGCGGGATAAAACCCTACCCCAACGACGCGGGATTCTCATCCCGACCCAACCTCCGCAGAGACCACAGAGGTGGTCAAAGTCCGCCGGGCGCCACTGGAAATACGTTCTGCTTGTAACCAGAGACGCCCGGCAACGGACGTTAGAGCGGCCGCAGCCTTGGTCACGGAACTAAAAAAAAAAAAAAAAAAACGATAAACTGATATAAATACTTATAATTATTATAAATATCTTTTTTTTTGTAAATACTTACATAATATACATAGGAAACATCCAGACTTCGGTACAAGCGTATGTGTCATCACATAAAGGTAAGACAGAATAGGAAAAGAAAATAAATGAACGTGTAGAGGCAAGGAAAGCTTAATTTTATGAGTCATGTGTGTGCTGTGCACCTACATAAAATGCATAGAGATAGCAAACATACTCATATTATTACTAGTGGTTCTGTGAAACGTAGACTTCGGGAGCGGCTTTGTTTAGAAAATTTCTTCTTCAATTTTCTTTATTACTCTTTCATTTGTCATCCAATCCAAAAAATATCATTCAAATGTTATTCATTGTAAGCAAGGAGCGTGTGAGTAAAGTTTCATGGAAATCTATTGATAAATACGGCCTCAAACATGATCTGACAGAACCCGTAGATGTAGAGATGTAGAGGTACAGACGAAAGAAATTCTCCCCAGTCTGCAAGTTGAAACGGAGACTTCAGTCGCTTCGCTCCCTCAGACAAAAAATAACATATTAAACTAAATATTAGCTAATATTATTAACTATAATATTATCTACGAGTATAATATTAACTAAATATTACATATAATATGTTAAACAAAAAAGTTGGCTATAGATAGGTAGTAATCTTTCAGCATAATATTTTTAAGTGCACACGTCTGATCTGTAGCAGCAAAGCATTCCACAGGCGAACCGCCTGAACTACGAATGATTTGTCAGTCATAGTAGGTTTTTGCGATGGCAGTTCTAGTATCAAATTTACCAATGACCTCAAAGAAATTTGTCATCAAGGAACTATTTTCGGGACAATATCTTAAAAAACGTTTTTGAGGATTAAAAGATAGAGTATGAGTATTACTAATAGTAGTATAGGGGTCTCTCTCTGTTTATTTTTTTTTAAATCCATAGTTGTGTTTCTTACAGAAGAACAGTTAAATGCAGGTATGTAAATTAATTTAAGTTCATGATATTCAAATAGGAAACAACAAACAATAGTAATTAATAATAATTGACTGAGGGAGCGAAGCGACCGAAGTCTCCGTTTCAACTTGCAGACTGGGGAGAATTTCTTTCGTCTGTACCTACCTCTACATCTCTACATCTACGGGTTCTGTCAGATCATGTTTGCGGCCGTATTTATCAACCGATTTTCATGAAACATTACACACACACACTCCTTGCTTACAATGAATAACATATGAATAAAATTTTTGGATTGGATGAAAAATAAAAGAGTAATAAAGAAAATTGAAGAAAAAATTTTCTAAACAAAGCTGCTCCCGAAGTCTACGGTTCACAGAACCACTAGTTTAATTCAGAATTCAAGCAAAATAATAACTGTAAAATTGTAAAATTATATTAATGAATTGCTAGATCACCTGGTGAATTTCATATCATTTAACCACAATGTTAGTGTAAATTGTGGTTTAAACTAAAGCAGAACAAAATGAATGAATAGTAAATGAAAGTGGAAATTCGTCACTTCAATCGTCAATTCAATGACATTCACTTCTACTTGTCTATTACCTAAGGTCACTTCATCAATTTCGTAAGTTCTCCAGATATAAAACCCCAGAACAAAAGTAAATAGGAAATGATCGGAGCTGAGTTCAATACTGAATTCTCAATACATTTATTTAGTTCTTAACAGCACGCAGGTTTTACTTTCGCCTTCAGAGATCTGCGTTGGGTAAGCATTTAAACAGCTTTAAAAAAAAAAATGTTTATGTGTAGCTAAATTCATCAGTCACCAGGTCCGGGATTGGATCGGAATTTTTCTCTACGAGTATAAGGAGAAAGAAGGCTTTAACCACTCAGATACCGGATGAACTGTAAGAAATGTTGAATTTCTACGCAAATATTTTTTATTTCTAAATTGCGGTTTTTGGCTGTTGTCAAAAACGTAATTCGTAATACTGCCGGTAGATGATTATCCATCCATGTTTGAAATCAGGGTACACTACATAAATACGAATAACTTTATTCCGTCAGTCACAAATACGAATTTCAAAATACCGATTTTCATAATTCCGACTGGTTCAAAATTCCGAATAAACCACTCCGATTGATCATTATTCCTATTTTTATTTTTCCTAAATTTCAATATTCCTAACGTTTATAATTACTACTCTCAAAATACCGAGCTTCAATAGATCGAATAACAAAAAGTCCGACTTAATGATATTTCGAAACATCAACAATACAAATTCTGATTTCGCTTTCGATTTCAATACGATTTCCCAATTTTTTTATATAATACAAATCAATTCCGGTTGTGGTCACAGTTCTAAACCTAACCTAACCCACTTCTACCCATTCCAGATACCCAGACCAGACTGCGTGAAGTTGGATCTGCAGCGATTTCTTTCTGTCACTAAATTCTGTAGAACAAACATGTTGACTTTTAGTTTATTCGAAGTATTGAAAATCGGAATGACGTGTTTCGGACCGAGAACTCTTCGAGCATTTGACTCTTCGAACGTATGAAAATCGGAAAACTAACAAATCGCATTAATGACTTTCGGTAAAATGAGTTTCGTGATTTTTAATAATAGACATTACATTTCTTATATTCCATTATGGAGGAAGCCTTAAAAAAGGTATGTAAATGTAAGAAGACTATAGTTGTATGTGGCGATTTTAATATTAATATTTTAGAAAACTCTCAGAACGCGCTAAGGTTCCTCAACCTTTTTAAATCTTTTAACTTACAAAATCTTTTTTGTGAACCAACACGCACCACAGCCACATCAGCTACCTGCTTAGATAATATTTTTTCTAACAGCGATGTAGATGAGAAATCTATAATACATTTTGTAAATTCAGATCATGCAGGTCAGTTAGCTAGATTTAAGTTCCAACATGTTCCATTATCAAAAAATATTGTTTGTAGACCAATCACAACTTATAGATTAGAAAAATTTAAAGAAAACATTAAGAATAAAGTACCTCTTTTGGAGTTGAATAATGATAAACACCCGAATGATCATTACGGAGATTTGTTCGGAGTAATCAAATACGAATGTGATAACATTTTCACTAAAAAAACAATAAATGTAAATCAATTTAAAATAAAATTTAGTGATTGGGCTACGCCTGGAATCTATAAAAGTAGAAGGAAATTATATGAATTATACGAGACAAAGGCATCTACTAATGAGCCACAAGTAATTGAACAGATTAAAAAGTACTCCAAACTATTCAAAAAAGTATGTTCAACAGCTAAATCTAATTATATACGGGCTAAAATTGAAAAATCTGATAATAAAACGAAGGCAATATGGAATGTTATTAACAAAGAAACTTGTAAAGCAAAGTCACGTGATCGATCCTTCGAGTTAAAAATAGATGATAAACATATTAAAACTGATTCTGAAGTGGCCAATGCATTTGAATCTTTCTTCACAAATGTTCCAATCACCACTACAAATAAGTTAAATTCGTCAAAAAACGTAGCCAATTCTCTTCTTAAATCTAGTGTTGATAAATGTAGAATTAACTTTGATTTTCAGTATATTGACTCTGTCACTATACTTAAAACTTTTAAACAACTAAATATAAAAAATACCGAGGATCTTTGGGGCATTTCAACTAATATAATAAAATCAATAGTGCCCGCTATAGCACCTCACCTTGCATTCATATTCAATAAATGTATAGATGAAAATCAGTTTCCTCATCTTATGAAGTACAGTAAAATCAATCCTTTATTTAAAGCAGGAGACAAAAGTGATCCTTCAAATTTTCGACCTATTTCCATACTCCCATCCCTCAGTAAAATTTTTGAAAAAATAATATTTAATCAATTGCTTTCACATTTTACAGACAATAAGTTACTTCATAACAAACAGTTTGGTTTCACTAAAGGCAGGAACACAACGGATGCAGGAGTTGCACTTGTGAAACATATATTTGATGCTTGGGAGGAAAAGCAGGATGCTATTGGTATATTTTGTGATCTATCAAAAGCTTTTGATTGTGTTGATCATGGGACTTTGCTACTAAAATTAGGTTATTATGGTGTTTCGAACAGCTCACTTGGCTTACTCGAGTCTTACCTCACTGGTAGAGTACAAAAAGTAAACATTAATGGCACCGACTCTTCTGGCGCCTCATTAGTCATGGGAGTACCCCAGGGCTCTATATTAGGACCCCTTTTATTCTTAATATACGTAAACGATCTTCCTTATTTCACTAAAAATCTTTGTGAGATAGTATTATTTGCTGATGACACATCATTAATTTTTAAAAGTGATAGACAAAAAGTAGCACTTGACGATGTAAATAATACCCTTTCGGAAATATTGCATTGGTTCACAAGTAACAACTTGCTGCTCAATGCGAAGAAAACAAAATGTGTAAAATTTACTATGCCCAATGTTAGACAGGTGGATACTCATATTACTATGAATAATAAATTAGTTCAAATAGTCAATACCACAGTTTTTCTTGGGATAACTCTAGATAGTAAACTACAATGGGGTCTTCATATCACAGCCTTGGCAGGAAGACTTAGCTCAGCTGCCTATGCGGTTAGAAAGATAAGGTCTCTGACTGACGAAAAAACGGCACGATTAGTTTATTTTAGCTACTTTCATAGCGTTATGTCATATGGTCTGCTGCTGTGGGGCTCAGCTGCCGATATTGAGACAATATTCATATTACAGAAACGAGCTATACGAGCAATCTATAGACTCGGACCCCGTGACTTGCTGAAAGAATTATTTAAAGAAATTAATATTTTAACAGTTGCTTCTCAATATGTTTACGACAACATCTTATATGTACGGAAGAACATAGATCTATTCAAAAAAAATTCCGATAACCATAATTTTAATACAAGAAATAAAAATAAATTGGCAATGACAAAAATTAGACTTCATAAAGTTGGTAATTCGTTTGTTGGCAAATGTATAAAAATTTATAATAAAATTCCTCAGGATTTGGTTGACATGCCTCTTAATAAGTTTAAAATAGTAGTTAAAAAATGTTTGATGATGAAAGGCTACTATAATGTAGACGAATATCTTAATGATAAAAATGCATGGTCACCCTAATCTTCTGTTGTTGGCCACTCGTATAATACAATAGAAACTAATTGTAACAATGTAAACAAAACAATATTAAAAAAGAAAATGGATAATCTACCTGAGTTTCTTGCTGGTCTCTTCTCAGGAGAACCAAATTACCGAACCAGCGAAAGAATCATTTTCTAATGGTTATTTATGTACTTACTTAATTTAGTATTTTTATAATATTACTTGACAAAATTGTAAAATTTTGACATTCATATGTGCTCTTTATGTGCCTAAACTGAATAAATGAAATTGATTCTTGATTCTTGATTCTTAGGTATTATGAAATTCGGTCTTTTCAAAATCGGAACATCGAAATTCGGAATAAAGTTTTTCGGAGTATTTGGGTATTCCCATGGAAAATCGGAATGACGTGTTTTGGACCGAGAACTCTTCGAGCATTTGACTCTTCGAACGTATGAAAATCGGAAAACTAACAAATCGCATTAATGACTTTCGGTAAAATGAGTTTCGTGATTTTTAATAATAGACATTACATTTCTTAGGTATTATGAAATTCGGTCTTTTGAAAATCGGAACATCGAAATTCGGAATAAAGTTTTTCGGAGTATTTGGGTATTCCCATGGAATCATCTACCGGCAGTATTACGAAGTACTTGGTTTCTTCTTACTTCTTCTTTTCTTCTTCGATCTTTATAATAAGCTAAGGAGGTAGACATGGGTCACATTGAATCAGATATACAAGCCATACTAAATATACCTTAATATTTCTCTGCGTTAATCGCATAAAATATTGGTAAGCAGTTAGGTGCCCATGGAACAACTTGTTTATTTGCAGGTAAACTGGCTGACGAATTCTCAAACAATCGCCCGCCACCTCCACCATACTCACCAGGGGGTCAGAGCTTTTGTACTCCAACTGTCATAGTTCCTACTCCACCCATCGTCCAGACGATGGTAGTTTCACAAATGCCACCAAGGTCCACTGCCACAGTATGTAGATCCTGTAATCGCCAAGTAGAAACCAGAGTGGAGTTCCAACCGACAACAAAGACACATCTTTTTGCGTTAGCTCTTTGCTTGATAGGGTAAGTGAGTAGGTTTTCCAGCCGTTATGCATGTCACAAGATGACGATTGTTTCGATCTGACTGTCTCGGGTGACAGTCAGATTTCAGTACTCTATAGTGTGCCTATATGCCTGAAATGCTGAACACTTGGGTCATTCCCCGCATCGCAAAATATAAATAAGTGATTTTATTTAAATTTACTGGTAAAATGTGGACGCATGGGTCCGAAGGGCGTGATGTACCTATGTTTTCAAAAGAGTATTACTTAAGAGTTTGAATTACCTATCCAGTTTTCATAGAACAAGCTCCTGTTATATTTGATACAGACATGTTGTATAATTTAATATTTACACACTACGTCATTAGTATGTAAATATTAATTTACACAAAATGTCAAAACTATGTAGGTACATATTCACTAGAAATTATTAACATTACAAAAACTTCAAATAAAAATTACATGCATTAGCTTCAAGAAGCGTTACAGATGAAAGAGGACCGTTCGGCGTCGGTCTCTACTGATGTTGTATCATGGGAAAAAGTATAGACCTATTTATACTCGTGTCATATTTTTCAGAAAACGTTTTTCTTACAGATGCTGGCCATTTGCATGTCTGCCATACTGCATGGATTCCTGCAACAGCACTGACCACTATTGTCCCGGTTGCAACTCTTATATAGGAAGTTACGCAAGCTAATACTCTTGCCTCTCTCTGAAATCTATGTACATATTTTTTGATTTTTTTTGTCGAGGTTTTTGTCCATAATGGGCAAAGTTTACTTCTAATTGCTAGCTAATTCAAAAATCAATGTGTCTACCTCTATTAAAGTGGATCATGGTTTTACTTTTACATATTGGGTGGAAACAGTATTTTAAAGAATACAAAATGGTAAAGGGCTACATGTGTTATGTATAATATTTATATTTTTGTATTTTAAAACAATGAGTTTGCTAACTATTCTTAAAATATTATAGATCACAAAAACTTATGTCATCGGCAGGACTCGAACCCACGGCCTTTCCCTAACAGCGGGAATGCTCTGACCACTGAGATACGATGACCAATACCGACAACATCGAATTTTTGCTTCATATCATATTTATAATTTCTAGATCGCGCTATTAAGGTTAGCGTTGTATAATTTTTGTTAAATCAATATTATAATTAAATTAATTCCCGCGATTGTATTGTAATATAAAAAAACTATTAAGTATTATTTTGTCTTTATGTAATAATGTGTATAATAGTAAGTAAATAAGGTAGTATTTAATGGTATGAATAGTGGTTTTGAAATGTATTACAATGTACCTATATAACGTTACACTCTTTGTGAAAATACAGTAAAGTTTAAAACACAGCTACTATGAATGTGTTTTATTTACTTAAATATCTGCATGCATTATTAGTTTACGAGTATATTTTCATAGGAATAAACAAATATAGACCAACCCAAATATCTGGAAATACCTTCTGAGTGAGTACCAGAGACGCCCGGCCCAGAAGCCGCGGCCTTGGGCAACGAAATTAAAAAAAAAAACAAATATCAAAGTCAAAGTCAAATATATTTATTACTATATTTTATAAAATAAAGCTTATTAACGTCCGCACATTAGAATTTAAAATTGGTAATCGACATGAAGAAATTAGGTACGTCTCTTTTTCGTACTGTGAAAAGTAAAACAATTGCTTCATAGTACATGGGGCACACTAAAAGTTTTGCACTTCTAGCTAATCGGAACTATTTGAATTTCGAATCTTATATTTTTTTAAACGTTGCAGCCTTCTTAGTAATAAAAAAAATCAATTGGCGGGAAATCATTTGTCAATTGTTTTTTATCACACATCAAAGTTCTACGTATGCAACGAAAATGGAATTAAGTCGAAAAAATTTTAGAGCGATGATTTTTTATGATTTTAAAAGTTCTCTCTCTCCGCAAGACTGTGCCGCTCGTCTTCAAAATGCTTTTGGGAGAGAAGCACCTTGTTTGCGCACCGTGAGGCGATGGTTTGCTGAATTTGAGAGAGGTCGAGATTCTTTATATGACGAATTTCGTGAAGGGCGGCCTTCAACTGCCGTCAACGAAAATAATGCGGCTTACTGTTAAGCGGTTAATTGAAGAAAACCCGTGGATTACCTATGAGACAATTCGAGGACTATTGGAGATTGGTATGAGTCAAATCCAGAAAATTTTACACGAAGAATTGAAAGTTCGGAAACTTTGTTGTCGTTGGATCAATCATGAACTGACAGCGGAGCAGAAGCGGGCTCGCGTGGAATGGTGCTCACAGATGCTACTGAAGTACGACCACGGACATTCTAATGCTGTTTATGACATTGTCACAGGAGACGAAACGTGGATTTATTGTTTTGAACCCGAAAAAGAAATAGCAATCTTGTGAATGGGTGTTTGAAAATGAGAACAAGCAAACAAAAGTGAGGCAGGCGAGAAACGTTGGTAAAAAAATGATCGCGTTTTTTTTCTCAGCTACGGGTCCCATCTGTACAATTCCACTTGAAGATCAAAAGAGTGTTAATGCCGAGTGATATTCTACCATTTGTTTACCCAGGGTGTTAGAAAAAGTTCGCGAAAGCCGACCCAAAAGCCGCGTTCTCCTACATGATGACAATGCTTCTTCACACACGGCCAACAAAACAAAGTAATTTTTAGCTTCCGAAAAAGTACAACTCGTCACCCATCCTGCGCATAGCCCCGACGCTAGGTCGGGGCTATGCGCAGGATGGGACCCCGTGATTTCTGTATTTTCCCCAAAATCAAAGACTTGATGAGAGGTTTCACTTTTACCAAATCCAAAGGGGCAGTGATAGTGTTCAATTAGCACGTAGAAAGCATGCATTCAGATCTGTGGTCCGCCTGTTTTAAAAAATGGTTCGATCGCATGAAAAAATGTTAAATATGTAAAAAAATGTTTAAAATGTAAATGTAAAAAAAGCAATAAACATAATATTTTGGTTTTAAAATGTTGTTTTTTTAAGTTACGCAAAACTTATAGTGTGACCTACGTATTTGCTGGTATGTTCTATCAATTTATGTATTTACATACTTACTTACAATCACGCCGTATTTCCCCGACGGTGTATGGGTCAGAATGTCCAATTCAGAGAATTCTCCCTGAAAGGGAAGCTAGTTCAAATCCATTTCGATATTTAAATTCGTTATTTTGAATACAAAGACATTATGATACCTTAGACATTTTACTACTCTAGACCAGATGCCCCAGAAGGATTGCAATTTGTATTGTTACAATTACAAATTGTATTGTCACTTGTTACAACCCTCATACGAGTATCATAATCATGACATAATATGAAACAAAGTCACTTCCGTTCCCTATGTATGCTTAGATCTTTAAAATTGCGCTACAGATATTGATGCAGTTTTCACCAATGGATAGAGTGCTGAGGGCGTCGGCGTAACGTGCTACGCCGACGATACCCTCGTCACGGCGCGGGGTGCAACGTACCAGGAGGCAGCACTCAAGGTCACGACGGGTGTTGCTCAAGTCGTGGGTCGGATACGGCGGCTGGGACTGGAGGTGGCCTTGCACAAGTCCGAGGTTCTGTGTTTTCACAGACCTCGGAACGGTCCACCTGAAGGTTCCAGCATAAATGTGGGAGGCGTTAGCATCGGCATCAAGCCCTCGATGAAGTATCTAGGGATCGTACTTGATAGCCGATGGAACTTCGGACCACATTTCCGAAGTTTGGTCCCCAAGGTGACACAGGCATCGGTCGCGCTTTCGCGATTGATGCCCAACCTAAAGGGACCCAACGCTTCCTGCAGGAGACTGTACCTGGGGATCGTGCGGAGTATGGCCCTATACGGGGCTCCCGTATGGGCGGCGCGGTTGACGGCCAACAACTCAACGCTCCTTAACAGACCGTTGAGGACCTTGGCCGTCAAAACAATAAGGGGCTACCGCACGATCTCCGGAGAGGCTGCATGTCTCCTAGCCGGGACCCCTCCATGGGACCTGGAAGCGAGAGCCCTTGCGTCATTGTTCCAATGGCGCAAGGAGGCGCTGGAGCGGGACCACAGGCCTGCGTCTCGAGAAATCGATGACCGGCGGTCCCAACTCCGCCAGGATCTCATGGAGTCATGGAGGGTGCGACTTGAGCAACCCAAATGGGGTGCCACCATCATCGCGGCGGTGAGACCGATCATGGACGATTGGCTGCAGAGGCAGCATGGTGACCTCACGTATCGTGCGACGCAGATCGTTACCGGGCATGGATGCTTCGGTAGCTATCTGTTTCGCATCCATCGTGAGGTCACACCCCGGTGTCAACACTGCGAGGTTTCCGACGACGACACCGCACTCCACACGTTGGTAGAGTGCTCAGCGTGGGCGAGTCAGCGCCGGGACCTCGTAGTGGGTCTGGGCGTGGATACCCTCTCGCTGGAGACCATGCTTCAAGCCATGGTCTCCAGCGGGAGTAGGTGGAACGCGGCCGTGTCCTTCTGCGAGCAAGTCGTGCTCGCGAAGGAGGCGGCCGAGAGGGAGAGGGAGCGTGCCCTCCCCGCCGAGTTCCGTAGTCAGCGGCGAGGCCGCCGCAGACTCATCTACGCCCAAGACCATCGACCTCCATGATCGGGGCCTGAGGACGGCGGGATCGCCACCCGTCGTCCTTACAGAAGCAGGCTAGAAGGGTTGCGTGCTGCGGGGCCTTCGCCCCATAGCACGCAACCAGATTCACTCATTGACGCGGGATAAAATCCTACCCCAACGACGCGGGATTATCATCCCGACCCAACCCCCGCAGAGACCACAGGGGTGGTCAAAGTCCGCCGGGCGCCACTGGAAATACGTTCTGCTTGTAACCAGAGACGCCCGGCAACGGACGTTAGAGCGGCCGCGGCCTTGGTCGCGGAACTAAAAAAAAAAAAAAAAAAAAAAAAAATGGATAGAGTGGTTCTCGAGGAATGTTTTTGTGTAAATGATTTGTCAAGCGGATGAAGTGTGCTACTTAATAATAATTGTCAATTGGAGCCAGGATCTTGTCTGTACAATAGGTTTTCATGCCCTTATTCTCTGTTAATACTGACTGCCTCGGTGGCTCAGTGGTATGAGTATGCGACTGCCGCCCCTGAGGTCCCAGGTTCGATTCCGGGTCGATTCGAATTATTTGTGTGATCCACAAATGTTTGTTTGGGTATTTTCTATGTATAATATGTATGTATTTAGAAATATATAAGTATGTTTATCAGTCGTCTAGATCCCCTAACACAAGCTTATATTAGCTTAATTTGGGCTAGATGACGTTGTGTGAGAATGTCCAAAAATATTTATATTTATATTTAATACTTTGATTTCCTAGTAGGCTCCTGGAGTTGGTCTGGTATGTTTTTCTCCATCTTCTATGTGTCTGTTTTTATTTTAACAAATTTCTGTAGATATCGAATTATTATAAAAATCGTGACGTCGATCTTCGGTTATCATTCACATATACAAAACCAATGCTTATCAGTACAGATTTCAGTTCAATCAGTGTCATTCTGTTAGAAAGGTTTCAACGTACCTTGATTCTTTTGTTACTTTTTGTTTAAGTGTACTGTGAAAAGTTTTGTGAATGAAAATTTTTTTCAAAATTAATCGATAATTATCTTTGCACGTACCTCCTATTACAGGTAGGTGTTTGTGTATTTATTTTTAAGTTGGTATCACGTACGTAATAAGATGTATTAAAGGTCTTGTATGGACCCGCGACATAGGTATGTACAGTTCGCGAAGTTATATGTTCGCGAACGTATATGTGAACTCTTCTACACACACATGTGTTGTACACACAGCTACAAAGACTTTTTACTCTACTTTTTGTGGTCACTAACACAAATGCAACTTATCCCTCGCGAACTGTACTATCACTACTTATTATAAAATAAAGTCGCTTCCGTCCGTGTGTATACTTAGATCTTTAAAACTACACAACGGATTTTGATGCTGTTTTCACCAATGGATAGAGTGGTTCTCGAGGAAGGTTTTTTGTCAAACGGGCGAAGCCACGGGCGTCCGCTAGTTGGGTTGACAAAGATTAAAATGAAAAATCAGACCTTGACATCCTTGAAAGTCTTCGTTACCCTCGCACTAGAGGAGAACTAGCTATTAAAAGCTTTAAAACTCTGACCCCAATTGAGACTAGATTTAGACTGGAAACCCATGCAGATAACTCAGATAATATTTGTAGAATGCAATTACCAGAGTTTCTTTATGCCCCGGTACCTACCACGTATCGTAGTCGTTTCGACGATGATACACTATCCGTTAAGTCCTATTATAAATATTTATTCGATTAGATATGCAAGTAGACTCTTTATGATTAATTCCATATCACTGATTATTATTGAAAATGATAAACAGTAACGTAAACAATCAATACGTAAATATTCTTTTAGTGAATCAGAACCGAAACAAAATTTTGACTTGGACGTCCTTGAATATTTGAATTATGTCCCTACTTATTTATATACATTAATTTTAAATACAAATTATACTTCCCACACACAAAGCCATCAATAAGTGTTTGTATTGACGGTCTAGGTTCATGGTGTCATAGATTCAATTTATGTGACAAAAAACATTGCCAGTTTGAAGTCTTTAGCCATGTTCAAGTTTGTTATGCACGGAGGGTTCCGTAGAAAAACGACGGTCTTAAAGATTTTTGACTATTTAGCCTTGTTAGTTTCTTAAAACAATACTTTCAAAGGGTAGGAAATGTTCGAAATTAAAGAGTTCTGAATACCGAAACATTTAGAGTAGCCAGATCGATGTGACTACTTAATTTTGTGCCTGAATTCGACCTAGACTGCAAACAATAATCAAATCCTTAAAAACTCTTTCAGGAAACATGAGTCAGCCTTCTGCACCGCCTCCATATGATGCAGTTTACACACAAGGGGTTCAGACACAGCCGGTGAGTTACCAGCCGCTGCCACAGGTACACACACAGCCAGTGTACATGGTACAACCACAGCCACAGTATACAGTACATGGAAGAGGTGGAGGCAGTGGGTTGGTTGTTTCTACTGCAGACGGACCGACAGTTGTTGTATGCCCATCTTGTAACCACATGATCAGGACTAATACTGTGATGGCACCAGGGATGAGGACGCATTTATGTGCTCTGTTGCTATGTGTTTGTGGGTAAGTTATGGTATAAGTAGATTTTGTTTAAATAAAGAGCATCATGATATTTCACTGCCACAGAGCGACGAATTTCGGAACTGCGGTACCGTTCGACCCGTGTGTCGCTCGTACCGTTTGACCCGTGTAACTCCGTGTAATAAGAGGTTACATCTGTTTCTAATTTTTTTAACACATTCAATGCTGGTTGCATTTTAAAGTGCATCTTGTTTACCGCCGTTTGTTTGGCCTCCCGCTCCTCCACGGGCGACGCCCGTGTAGTCGGCGTTGAATGTCTTGACCTTTAATGTTTATAATAAATTAATGTTTGATTTCTCCTAGAGGTTCTGCCTTTCTGGCGACGTGTGTATACCTTGCTGACAGGTTAGGTATTTTGCTCAAGCAAAATGTCGGCACGTTAGTATTAGCACAGAATAGGGAATAGTACTACTTACATACAGAACTTGCACTTCGACGTTAATTTTAGCACATTATTTTGTTTACAGAGAACATAATTCGAACGTTAGGGTTGTCTAGTAAAGAAAAATATATACCAGCATAAATTGACCAATAACTATGACGTTAATACCTCAATATCAACTCTATGGTCAATGCCGTGTCACAAACAAGAGACAACCCTTACTGACTTGCAACTTCAAGTTGTAGCTGACGTCATGTATTTTCTCTGATTGTTAGGCGAGTGACATAGCCCTGGTATTAGTTGCATCCACTTGAAGTTGTATATTACATTCCGTTTCCCCCGTTTTCCGGTGATGCAATCAATGCAACCATCAAACATCGCAGGGACTGCCTTTAAAAAATGTATTCTATTTTTTTCTATATTTGCAGATTATGGCCATGCTGTCCAATTCCGTACTGCATCCCTGCCTGTAACAACGTGGACCACTTCTGCCCGAACTGCCAGGCTCATATCGGTAGTTTTACAGGTTGACCTACAGTCACAAAATAACTATGTATAAAAAAAGAACTATGTATACTTAGAAATAAAAGCTCCTATTACAGATCTCTAGAAGCACAGTAGGTTAATAATAAATAAATGCAAAGAGACAAGACTGGGTACAACAATTATAAAAGATGTCGATGACGAGTCGAGATCACTAGTAAACTGGCACACAACGTAACTCTTTAATAGCTGAAGAAATAACCAAAGACGTTTAATACGCCAAGAATTCATCTAATCAATCATATTTGTCTTCAGAGGATTAAAAAATATAGCAAATTAATTGATTGACAGAAAGTAGGCGTTTTTCGGAAACTATGCAATGTAAATTTGCCAGTGTCATCGGTTTTCAGTTGGTTTTAGAGGTGGCTAACTTAGACCCTGGAGGTACGAGTAACGAAGATCTTTAGCATCCTGACATCTGATCAAAATATCAACTTTTATTATTATGTTCGTGTTTCTCCATTGCTGCTTCTTTATGATCTCCAAATTTTTTACTGAATATTAAGCGATTCATAATTATGTAAAAATCTAAAATGATGTATAACTAAATAATAAAAAAATACAGTTACTGTCCATATTTATGCTATATTTTAGAAACCTTGGATACAATAAAATAGAAATTTGCCGACAATCGAACCATCAACTATTTAATAAAATAAAAGGTTAAAAGGTTTTATCCTCTAGGTTCTTCCTCTTATTGTTTTTTTAGGATTATGCATGACTGCATGATCTTAAAAAATTTGAGCATTTTATTCAAGTATGTAATAATTAAGTAAATGTTCAATTTTGTGAGACTGTGGAAGGATTACTACTAGATCTTTTCTTTATATTTATGTAGATACCTCATTTAAATTGAATTATGTTGGCCTTAATAATTTAGCTTTCTAGATTATCCAATTTTAGTGAGCCAAAATGGAAATTGAAATATGTACTGAGTAATTGATTCAAAATTATTAATTTATATCGTGATCTCGTTTATATTCTCACTCACTTCTAGGATTAGTTATTCCAAAATATATGGGTGTAGTTATGTAATTAATAAGCAACAGCGAAAGAAGAAACCTACTTACTTAATTAAATAAATAAGTAGTTACTTCAACAAAATAATAAAATTATATTGTGACAAAGTCTATTCATAAAATAGTTGACAGAACTGACCTTGAATCGACATAATTTAACAACAACCTTGATCTTGGCGCGGAATGGCGCGAAACCTCGATCTTTTTTGTTACGTGGCCTTGATTGGCTATTCATTCAACGTAAAGAGAAACACAGCAAGATACTTTGAAAATTTTTACAAGTGTTTATCGTTTGTTTTTCTCCTTTTTTGGCTTTTCTTCCATTTTTTTTATTGTAAACACATATTAGACAGCCTGCATTCATCCCGACACGTCCCTAAGGAACGATTTTTAGCTTTTATTTGGGACTTGTAAAATTTTCATAGTATTTTATTGACTTTTTCAGAATTTTTACTAACCACAACATCTTTCTGACCCCCGGATATCCCGAAGGAATGTACACTATTGTTTACAGCTTTTGAATAATATTAAAAAGAATGGAATAGGACAAGATGTAAAAATTAATTTAAATTTAATAATAAAGAGTTGTTATAATATACCAAGAAAAATATACAATGGAGTAGACAATAATAGAACGTCATAAAGTTGAGAGCAAGAGAAAATAGGAATAGAAAAAACCGATAGAAACCCTAATCAGGGGCAATGATAATAAACAAAATTGATAACCTAATTTATGTGTTAGAAATGAGCTCTGCACTATGTCGCAGAGGACAACAAGAAAAAAAAGAAACAATAATATACCACAGAGTTTGTCATCTTTGAACGTATTTCTACTACAAGGCCACTTTGACCCAATAAGTGTGTAGTTAGGTGTAGGTACCATCCTCTTCAAAAATATATAAAAGTACCTAGTTACATTGCGTATCGGTGGTGCAGCGCGGCGGCGCGGGCGGCGCTTTGAGAGCGCTACGATCTTAGATCGAATATACCCATTACCAAATATATTATAGAGTATATTTAATCCAACGCTACGATATAATTATGTGGGGTTCCCGACCTAGGATCGGGTGAAGTGGCGTTATGGGGGTGGCCTATGTCGAGCACTGGAACAGTACACCTTACTGCAGAGTAGGTTGATGAATCTAACTGTTTCCTTAGGATGTTTTAATAATTTTGTTGATTATTGACAAACTAGGTACATACCAATTGTAATTAAATTTCAGACTTTTAGAACAGAGTGGCCGTCTAGTTTACTGTCAGGTATCGAATCGAATCTAACAGTAAATGTAACTTTTGGAAGCGATCTTGACTTGAATTATGACATTGACCTTCATAGTTATGTGTTACTTTTAACCTTAATGAATAATAATATTTTCATTCTTAATTCATCTCAATACCCAATGGATAAACATTAAAACTCATTATTTGAACAAATGCCCTTCTATCATTTGCAGACTAGTATCAAATGACACGATGAACGACTACAGTGTAAACAGATCTTGTTATGATTTTATAAATCAGGTTGATACAATTATTGTCAAGTGTCATAAGATCTATCTAATGATGATGTGATCTGATAATGTCATAAGACTATCTCGGTGGCACAATGGTAGTATGTACGGACTGCCACGCTCGAGGTCTCGGGTTCGATTCCCGGGTCTGGTGGATAATGTATAATTCTCTTTAGAATATTACCCAGATAATTATCCCAGAGTCTGGAACTTGTGCCCGGTAAATGGCAATAGGCTCGCCCCCTATTACATGGGACCTAACATAGCTGGCGAGATGTGGGTGTGTTTGCACACCTCTGCCTACCCCTTCGGGGAAAAAGGCGTGATGCTATGTTATGTTATGTTATGTCATAAGATTATTGTAATGAAATGAAATTCTCAGAGCATGTCTCCAACACAGGTGAGAATGGTCAGTAAGTATGAAATGTCGGTGGTGATTACTTCCGGAGATATCAGGTAGCAAGGTAGGAAATAGCACCTGATGTAATTTTATAAAGCTTCAGTTTTTGATATTTTCTTCGGAATAACAATAGAAATCACGTCACCAATCAATGAATGTATCCCAAAACTTCAAGGAAACATCTATCTAGGAAGAGGTTCAGCTTTTTAAATAAAAAAACATTGTCTTCAAAAATACAATACGACAGTGTAACCTTGACCAAAAACAAAAAAGCCGCCGAAACATCGCGGAATTGCGGAAGCCACTTTTGGCCCTGACATCACTCATGCCATACTATTTGAACCAATGGTGTCAATCATCAAACAAAATGATATAAGTAAGTCGGTAAACATAGAATTTAAGATCACTACGGCAACTTCTAGGTCTGGGGCTAATGGAGTCTGTGTCAGTAGGGTTTCTCCTGGAAAGGGAACAACCACTGGTCTGAGGACGGCCCAAAACATCGCTGTTCAACTATTTTGCGATTCATATCCATTTTAAAATTAAATGTGAACTTCTATTGTAGTACTTATTTCAACATAACTAGTTTTCTTTTTGCTATGAGTAATTTCCCTGTAAGTGAACAAAGCAGTTAGATATGTAGTATGAAAACAAAAAGCAATTGCTGGTCTAGAAAGCTTTTTGCAACTGGAAATATCACTCAAGCATTGGATCAGAAATCTGAAAAGCGGAAAAATGTGCTTATACAGCGTGATCTAGTACATTGTCTGTCACGTATTTTTTAACTGATTGAGCATACAATTGTAAGTACATAAAAAGTTTTCCTTTATGTTTTTTTATTAGTTTTTAATGTTATAAAAAAAATTACATACTTATCGAGTTTTAATTTGACCAAAGCATGTTTTTCTGTATCTGTGTTGCTAATTTGATTTTCCAATGTCTCCACACATGATAACACTGGAGGAAATGTTATTCCAATAGCAAATACAGATAAGAGTGACGTCATTGTAAAGGCACGTTTCTAATTCTAAAGAATTTACTAAATGAGGAAAACTGTATGCGATTTACTGAATTCTATTTCCACTATCACTACATATTCTAAAACAAAGCCCTCCGCAGCGTCTGACTGTTCGCGATGAACTCACAAATTACTGTACCAATTGAATGCTGCTTTCGCTAATGGTTTTAGTACATAATTTGTCACTGGCAAAACTGTGGGTGGCAAGTAAGCTGTGAAGAAAACTCTTATATCAGTAATGGGTGTTCATTGTGGATTTACAAAGTAACAGAGTATTTACATTGAGGGTATAATTAATAAGCGCATCTGCCAACTTCGCTGGTATGGGGAACTGGCTCTTGACCTACTGTGGCTGTCAGACAAGACCAGAACCAAGTTCGTTCTTGGATGAGATATTGCTAACAAAATATCTATTTGATACCTCAGCAGACCTATATACTTGCTCGACACGCTTTTACTAAAGTTCTATCGTAATGCTTTCACAGTTACAAAAGTCTGAAGCAACATGTTGTTTTACGATCACAAGCTTATTCAAATATCTGTAGAAATTTAACCTATTTCTTCTTCTTCTCTGCTTCTCCTATCTTTATCTGCTTTTCAAACAGATATAACAAGTAGTTGCTCTTTCCTATATGAGTGTCATCATGACGCAAGAAACTTTCTACCAGCGCACTTCCTTGCCCATTTCTTGATTATTTCAACATCTGCGACTACTCGTATCAAGAAGCCCTACGTGTACGTCTCATCTTTACGCTTTGGGTTTCAACTGCTTCTAAAGTTGACATCTGAGCTATGATATAAATTTGGTGTGCATTAATGAAAACGTAAACAAAAATATCAAAAAAATACGTAATGTTTTCAGTAATCTTTTTGTTTAGTGATTCTAATATGAAAGTGTAGTGTGAAGCGACCATAACAGATGACTCACTTTACAACCAAACAGTAATAAATGAGTTGCGCTCAACCAACTGGAAATGGTCCAACGCCAGTTGAATGTCGATAGTGTGTGAGTGAGCCTGTGTCCGCTTCGGCGTAATAAAAAAAAAGTTTTGGATCTACTTAGGTGCATATTGATTATAAGGTAATTAGCAGTCATGATTAATTATGTCGTAATTCTTTCGAAAAATTATTTACGGTGTGCGGTATTCACTTTTTATGTTGTTTATTTATTCTGGTTTCTTGTTACGACTGTTTGATAGATGTTGCGGTAATTTTAGCTAATAAGTGTTTCTTAGCAGTGTTCGAGTGGGATTCCGAATAGCAGATGTATTGCTCTGTGAAGATAAACAAAAGTACGAGTAGTAGGTTTATTGTTGTAGGTCGGCTATTAACAAATTCCCACTGAATAACTGGGTGGAGTTTTTTTACCTACCTACCTACCTTCTGATAATTACTATACAACCTTGGAACGTGGCTAACAGATGTCACGCGATGATTAGTTTAAACACGATATTTTGTTCTATATTGTGCACATGGTAACCGAGGCCAGTGGTAGGTTAATACATTGCGAAGGTTAAGCAGTATCAAGCCATGCCAGCCTTAAGATGGGAGACATTTCGGAAAACAATGAGTAGGTACGTCGGAGAGCACGTTAAGCCTTCGGTCCCGGTCGTCATACGAACATCTATGGCAGTCGTTCGTCCTAAAACAAAATCCGACCGGTCTAACTACAGAACTTCGATATCGCCCATGGGTTGTGAAGGTCAGATGTCAGTTGACGTCTTAGTGGATAATGGCAGTTGTATTTAGCTTAGGTACCTATTAAAAGCTCTTTTATTAAATTCAAATTTCTGATGGCATAAAATAATGGTGAAGGGTGCTAAGGTACCTCATCTGGTATACAGGGAGGCCTTATTCGTTAAGAAACGCCCGACTATACTTAGCTGCTAAAAGTTAATCGCCCGTTTGCCGCTTTGCTTTAAGGAAAAAGATGTGATAATAATGGTACTTATGCACAGATATAAGTAGGTATAGATAGGTACGTAGGTTTTTTTATGTTTCTTGTTTGTAACTTTGGACTTTATGTTACAGCTTTCTGACATGTCAGCCTAATTTCCTTCTTGCTTACTGGTTATTAGGGTATCCTAATAACCAGTAAGCAAGTGTGGCAAGCAACTGTGGTTGCTTATTAATTGTGGTTGATTACTAATCTAGCCAAGTGCGTATCGGACTCGATTACTAAAGGTTCTGTATCATTGAGCGAAGCGAGTCGAAGGCGAGCGGAGCTCCCATGGAGCAGGAGCAGCATGTAAAATGTGCGGATGTTCGTTTCTCTTTAATTTAGGTGAAAACATTTTAATTATCGGTCAAGAGGTTACTGCCTCTTGACCGATAATTAAAATTTTTTCACCTAAATTAATAGCTGATTTCAATTAAGGTCGTGAGGAAGCTCAAATATTCAATTTAAATACAAAACAAAAAACGCTTCGCTCAATACGAAGCCGCGCACTGTTTTAAATCGAGTAAAAAGCAGCCAAAAATCACGTTCGTTGTATGGAACACCCACTTACCTAAGTCAGGCCTGTCACTCGCCTAACAATCGCAAAAAATACGTGACGTCAGCGACAACTTGAAGTTGTAAGTCAGTAAGGGTTGTCCCTTGTTTGTGACACGGCATTGACCACAGAGTTGATATTGAGGCATTAACGTCATAATTATTAGTCAAAACGATGCTGGTACTTTCCTGACAACCCTAACGTTCGAATTATGTTCTCTGTAAACAAAAGAATGTGCTTTAATTAACGTCGGAGTGCAAGTTCTGTATGTAAGTACTATTCCCTATTCTTTGCCTAAGTACCGACTGTCTCGGTAGCGCAGTGGTATGAGTATGCGACTGCCGTCCCTGAGGTTCGATTCCGGGTCGAATCAAATTATTTGTTCGATCCACAAATGTTTGTATCGGAGTTTGGGTATTTTATATGTATTATATGTATGTATTTAGAAATATATACTTAAGTATGTTTATTAGTCGTCTAAATTCCATAGCATAAGCTTATATTAGCTTAATTTGGGCTAGATGACATCGTGTGAGAATTTCCAAAAATATTTATTTGTTATTTTTTATTAAGTATGTATTATTATTAAATATTTATTTTAATCCGTTTCTAGCTGACAGACGGACGGACAGTGAACTTTTAATAATAAGGTTCAAATTGAATATCGCGTATAGCGTAATGTAATTTATAGAAAGTTGGAAGTAGGTGACTTAGTAATCAGTGAGTGTGTTCGTTATTTTAATTCAATACAACACTTTCTATGCCACGTTGTTATCTCCACAACTTTCTTTGTTATCGTAGGTCTACCTACCTACCTGTTGACTAGTCTAGACTGTTGATTGAAGTGCTAGTCAACCATGTTAACTAGACGAATGACCTTAATTCTGTGAATGAAAATAAACAAAGGGTAGTATTTAAACGAGTGACTTTAATACTAAGTGAGCGTATAGTATTACTAAGTGAGCGAATTATAAAACTATCGAATAATATTCTATGCGTGCGACCACATTACTAAGTGAGTGACTACTACATAAACAAATAAAACTAAAAGTGTGACAGTGTAATCACAAAATATTCTTTAGTTTATACTTTCGATTGTCGGCCTATAGTAAAACATGATGAAAGAACACACTCTTGAACACTATATTCCACTGTTTAATAACATTTATTTGATAATGCTTTATAGCGAAACACTTATTCTATACCCTCAATTTATACTATACTATACCTATAACTAAATACGAATATGAAGTTAATCTGCGTCTGCTATCGCTCAAATACTTTGTACAAAACCATGTTTTAGTAATAAATCTTATTAATCAATCGGTCTCTGCCATGACTTAAGTTGACCTTTTATTTATTTATTTATTTAAATCTTTATGCACAACGGTGTACAATGGCGGACTTAATGCCATTAGGCATTTTATTCCAGTCGACCTTGAGGTGATGCAGAAATAACATTCCGGTAGGTGCTCAAGGTTGTGAAATTGTAATCGACAATGGTACTAATACAATTAAGGAACAATTAAAATATTATAACAATATGGGTACATGATTATATAAATATATACAATAAAGAATAGATACATATACATACATATTTATATTATAAGTACATAATATTTCCATAAATACGAATTTAGATAAGTCGGTGTTGCCTATGTGTTTAAGTAAATCTGGCGGACTTTTCTCTTAAACGTGAGACGGATATTGCATGTTCTGATCTCGGGAGGAAGTGCATTCCAAAGAAGAATAGCCTGAATAAAAAAAGAGGAATGAACAACTGCAGAATTGTGATTGCGACAGAGAAGGAGGCGATTGTTGGAAGAACGCAAGTTTTTACAGTGGGTATCACATAGTAGTTGGAAGTGAGGTGTTAAATAGGTGGGAGCATTGGGAGAGTGAAGAAGAGAAAAAAGAGGCGTTACAGCATGTAGACTGTGCCGTTGACGTATTGTCAACCAGCCCAGTTCTGTACGATATATCGAGACATGATCGTACTTACGAAGAGAAAAGACGAAGCGAATGCAATAGTTGAGAAGGCGGTCAAGTTTGTTGAGCAGATCTGCATTCAGGTCGAGATAGCATAGGTACATCACCATAATCAATAATAGGGAAGACTAAAGTCTGCACAAGCGCTACCTTGGTTTTAGACGGAAGAAAGTTTCGACCTTTTCTGTTCCCTACTTAGTAAATACCTACATACACTAATGAAAGTTTCTGGCACAGATGTCGGACATTAATTACCCAGGCAAGGAGCAAAAATAAGAATAAAGATAATAAAGAATAAATTTATTGTGTAAATAAAGATTTTTTTTATTTTATTTTAGAAGCTCCTTTTAAGCACAATATTCTTGTGGTAGGACTTAGGAGGCTTCTTACATTACATTTGTTTTTCTTTTATATTCACAGGAGCAAAAATCTGCGGAAATAATTCCTGTAGTATTTTTGAATTGGTACAATTATAGTTTATACCTTAAGGGATGTAGATGAACATATTAGAAAACGATGACATTTAACCTTGAATGTCTTTTTTAGAACAGACCCTACATTTCAGGACTTTTAGTATGTTCATCTACAGACCACAAGGTATAATTATACCAATTCAAAAAACTACAGGAATTATTTCCCCTGATCGATAATTTTCGACGTTCCTTGCTCGCAAAAATAAGAAAATCAAGTAAAGGTAAAAAGATTCTACATACATTCTTTGGTATATTGTGAAAAAACGCTAACGTATTCAACGTATTTTCGACAAAAAAAGGAGTTACTAAAAAATCTGATAATTAGAATCAGATAACTCATGACAAAATAAGAATTATCGATTTTAAAAACTTAGTATTGGTTGATTAAAGTTCAGTTGAGAGGTCCAGTTACACTCACTCTGGGGTTTTTCCTGGTGCAAAGATTGTCCATTACCATTCAGCGGGGCAATGCTGCTAGAATCATGGGCACTTTTGCACCAGGAACGATTCAGGACGGGTATGGCGATTTGTGACATAATAATTTGTCAGACAAAAATGTCTGACATTTATTTTTATTTTTGTATATACTTTGTAAGCTTGACATGTACCTTGACATTTAATTTGTATTGTTGTAAAATTATTGAATACCTGTTTTTATTAAGTTTTTCATGACGTATCCATGGAACGACTTCTGATTTTAAGTTAATGTTATTGAGATTATTATTAACATTAAGTAGTTAGTTAGTATAACACTCGGGGCCGCGGATTAAAAAATAATTGATCAGTTATAAATAGTAGCATACACTAGGTATTTCAGGGTCAAATAACGAAAACATATACACACAATGTTTAAACACGTTTCATATATTAATAGAGCAACGTCTTGAAGTCTGATAAATTTGAATTAGAATAGCAGCAGAAATCTTGATGTAGGTACGATGAAGGTAGATAAACGTAGTCGTTTTTTTTGTTAGACACGATAATTTAATTTTACTTTTCCATTTTTAGGGTTCCGTACCTAAAATGTAAAACGCAACGATATTAAGGCTCCCCTGTCCATCTGTCCGTCTGTCACCAGGCTGTATCTTATGAACTGTGATAGTTAGACAGTTGACATTTTTACAGACGATGTATTTCTGTTGCCGCTATAACAACAAATACTGAAAAATAAAAAGCCTTTATTACTGCTACATGTTGCATATACAATTCTAATTTAACACTAAAAAAATAAGCAATGGTATGTAGAAGTTACCTCTTCGACATAGGCCTCCCCTAAGTCTCCATGCCTCTCTTTCCCTTACCATTCTCATCCAATCTGATTCAACCTTTTCATCAACTATGTCACGCCATCTCTTTCTTTGCCTACCCTGTCTTCACATCCCGTCTCTCGGGATCCACTCTGTAGCCTTTTTAGTCCATCTCCTGTGGTCTAGTCTACAGACTGATAATACAATGTAGGCATAAACAATTTAATTTCCAACATACCTATATCATTTGAGGTAATAAAACTGTTAAATAAAATAAATCTAACTACTTTGCAAATATTCCGCCACATGCAAATTACCCAACTCTCGTATTTATTCATGCACAAGTCCGCCCTCCAAACCCACTTAGGCCGAAAGAATAGAGAAATAATTTTGAAAATAGAATAAATATGAGAGTTGTGTTATCGTGCAAAAAATAATAAAAAACCTCGACACGTGTTTCGCCCCCAACCAGGGGCATCATCAGGAGATGTTGATGGCTCGGCGCACGGCGACCGAATGTAACTTCCGAAAAGTAACGCCTGATAGTATTAACTTTAATAAAACTGTTGGCATATAAATAAATATGTTAGGACAATCCACACAACGCCATCTAGTCTCAAACTAAGCAGAGCTTGTGATATGAGTACTAGATAAACTGATATAAATACTTATATACATTTTTTTTTTGTAAATACGTACATATTATACATAGGAAACATCCAGACTTATATGGCATATTAATTAAGTAAATATGTGTAAGAAATTATTTTCTAAGTGAAGCCTTGATATATACTTGACAATATTGACACTTATTGATTATCGTCAATAACTAAGTGATTAATTCGATAAAATGTGATAACAGCCAATGTCACGCAGATAATGTAGGTTTACCGACTGCCTGTGCGGAGTGGTATGAGTATTTGTGTAATCTACAAATGTTTATTTCGGAGTTTGGGTATTTTCAACAACAATGTTGGGGCAAAGCTCGATACAAATTCAATAATTATTACTACGAGTATGTTAGGTAAAGTAAAACCCACTTCGGCGTAGAATCGTCATGATTTCCTTTACAGATGGCTCCATATCGGGTTGCATATATTAAGTAGTAGGTATTATGTGTTTCTATGTTAACTCAGAAAATTTATATCATACGTATCTACAAGTTCAACTGGTAACCCAACCTGATATTGGATCGTCGACGATCGACGATATAAGAATGTAGGTACCTGCTATTAAGGCTCAAAATAGCCCGTATTTAAATATATCTATTATATTCCCCTTAGTTTAGGTTACAAGACTGATGCAACCAAGGCGGAGCCTCTTTGTACTCGTTTAAACTTAATACATAAATAATTAGAGCGTGTGGAACTCCATCCTATACCGCACTATACCACCGAACAAATATAAATAGTACAATTAACTACCGGGAATTACCCATCACCAAGTGACATAGCATGTAGTCACACTACCTATTTCTCTAGCGAAGTTCTTTAGCTTCAAGAAGTTAGGGTAAGAGGTAGGTACTCTCTAGTTAGATTACCGACTGTAGTATGAATACGATAAAAGCAATTCAAAACTACTTGAACAATAATTCCAGTAGATTACCGAGCTATAATAACAATTTGACCTTCCCTACCCGTCCATAATAAGGGTACTTCGGTGACTAAACCACCCATGAAAAACTACGGATTTGATAGGCGAATAGTAAATGGGCCGTGTGATTGTTGTTTATGAATTTAGAAAGTCCAAAGAGTCAAACTCATTGTCAAGGTCTATAATTATCACAATTGAGTCCGAGACGCCCAGGACTTTAATTGGCTGTGCTACTGCGGCTGGCACGTAAGATTTTGTGCCTTTCATCAACATTTCTTCGCAAGGCAACGGGTTTCAAATTTATTTTTCGAAATTATAATATAGCTGCTTATTTTATATTAATTCGGTTATTTTGGACATAGTCCATTATATGTGTGCCCGGTGACGGCAATAGGCTTGCCCCTATTAAGTGGGACTAAAAATACTGGCAAATTGTGAGTGTGCAATGCGCCTCTGCCTACACCTTCGGGATCTATATCCCCGAAGGTGTAGGCAGAGGCGCAGACACACATATCACTCCTATGAGTGATATGTGTGTATATTAATTCTAATTTAATTTAATTATAATTATCACAGTTAAAATGGTCACCCACAGAGCATTTAAGAACTTTTACTTCTAAGCAACTGTGATGTTTTTTTTTTACGGCCCAAGGCCGCGGCTGCTCTAACGTCCGTAGCTCCGTAAGCTCCGTAGCTAACAGTAAGTCTCTGGTTACAAGCGGAACGTATTTCCAGTGGCGCCCGGCGGTTTCCAGTGGCGCCCGGCGAAACAACTGCTGGACTAAAGTAAACTAAATGAAAATTGGTTAGGTATATTAGAGCTTGTGTTGCACTATAGTTCCTATGCAGATCAAAAAAACCGAGAGATGTATACAAGAAACTTTCTTTACAGAACTGAAGATGAATATTGTACCAGTAGGACCAGAGCCCTCGCAGGTCACTTGCCCCAGTTGCAGGGCAGTGATTGTCACAAGAGTAGAAAGGAAGTCCACCACAAAGACCCACGTCATTGCCCTTCTCCTGTGTCTGTTTCTGTAAGTAAAATACTATGGAATCTACTAAAACCTTTTTATTAAGCACTTAGTGATAAAAATGCGCGTGAAAATTTAATAGATTTTTTGAAGGTTATTATAAAAAATCCGTCGTTTGAACAACTTGGATGTGTGTGTGAGGATCTCGATTTATAGGCATTGAAATTGCTTCCTATCAAAATTGAGTAAAAACGATTAAATTATAATGAAAACAGCTTGGCAATCTTAGTTATCTAGTAAAGTAAAGCCTAAGTTACAACAACACATACAAAGAGATAGATAGAGTCGTTTATAAAACATCCATTTTACCAGTTACGATAGTCCCACGGTTTATACAGCCTATTGCCGTTTTTAGGCACTTTGCATATATTTGCCAAAGCCGACGGCGACGGTCAATAGGTGCACCGCGTTCAAGACAGGATGATTTGGGTTTCTTTTCAGTTGCAATGTACCTAGTATGTAATCATAATAATACTAGCAGACGCTTAGCCCGCTTTACAAATTATATGCATAAAAACCTTCCTCGAGAACCACTCTTATATTGGTGAAAACCGCGTCAAGATCCGTATGGATAATCTACCTGAGATTCTTGCTGGTATCTTCTCAGTAGAACCAACTTACCGAACCAGCGAAAGAATCATTTTCAAATGATTTATTTATGCACTTATGTACTTAATTTAGCATTTTTATAATATTGCTTGACATGAAATTGTTATATTTTGACATTCATATATGTGCTCTTTATGTGCCTAAACTGACTAAACGAAATTGATTCTTTATTTTCGATTAGATAATTGGTAGATTTATTTCGTCATAGGTACTTCATCATTATAATAGAATACCTCCAGGAAAACTATCAATAAAACAAATTTCAATTTACAGTACCTGATAAATTATCTAGTAAACCTGATAAACGTTTTTGTAGTTATCGGCGATTTTATACTTAGTGCTTATCAGCGTGTATAAATACTGTAGTTGATAAGATAGCAATTAAACCTACCTTCTTAAATTTAAATCACACTTATACAATCACAAACTGCTATATAAACCAAAGCAGTTTGTGATTGTATAAGTGTATATACTTCCTTGCAAGTGTTTTTTTATATTTTCTCAAAATAAGCCAAATCGATCTATAGCCTTTCACGAGTTATTCCAAAATTGTAGTCAAACCTGTCCTGTATTTAGAGCATGATGGAGCATCAAACAAACATGCAAATATTATAGTAGTAACAGTACACATATTATAAGTAGTGTTGCGAAAATGAACATTGGTTTTACAATGACATCATTATTAGAACGTCGAGCGGTTAGACAAATTTGTTAACCTTGAAATCACAACTTATATGTAGAGGACAGACGAAAATTGAATTTTATTCACTATAATACTCGTACCTATATAGCTACAATATCCCCAAGTGACATAGGTTACTTTTTATAATCCTGCAGTAATTCGCTAGGATTTATATTTATTCGTGGTTGGGCATGCATTGACGCACTTCCCTCCCCGTTGGCGTCAGCATGACGGCTTCGTGTGGGACCTTGAGATGGAAAGCGGGCCGTACTATCATACCCACTAAACCACGGTATTTCTCCTACGCTTTAGCCGGGCTACCTGATAGACAGAATCTGATAAGCTACGGTGGCCCGGCAAAGAGACGCTCTCTAGAGTTCGCCACGGGGCGGGGGTGGGTCTAGTCGCATTATCAACGCAGAAGCGATGCCCCCGAAACACATACGGAACGTCGGACTCCTTGGGGTCTTTTTGTGTGAGCTATGGGTTCCTTGGCCCACTGCCCACGTGCCTATCAGGTCGGTCTATTATAAATGTGAAAGTCTGTAAATATGTATGCTAATGAACCAGTGAAACGTGGAAAACGTAGAATTAAATATTTACTTAAATTAAATATCAAATTATTTATTAGCTTAATTGAATTTTTATAGACACGACATGGTAATGTGAAGATTACGTTTCTATTTTAACACATTTATCGGACGGTCTCCAAAAATTTACAGTCGATATTATCCAATCCAATATCGTCTGGGTTTGACCTTCATTTCTATGTTCGAATAATAGTCGATCAAAATGAAAATGAAAAGTAGAATAAAACCCCGTCGGCTTATAACATAGCATAACATTTAAGAAAAACCGGCAATATCTAAACTCAGGGATGTCTTTAACAACCTTGTAACTAATCAACACCAATTTATTATCTACTTTACATTGTGCTAGCAACATTCTTGCATTTTGTTTATAATATTTATAAGATTTTTCGTGCGTTTTTACGATTTTAAGAAAACCATAACAAAGTCAGCACAATTTTGATAAAACAACCGATAAAATGTAAAGTGTTCTTTAACTGTTGTGTAAGGCTGACATGCCCATTATGGACAAAAGCCTCGACAAAAATAAATAAAAAAACTGTTGTATATTTGTGCGAAACAAATTTTAAAGGCATTTACGGTGTTAACTTTATCTTTTTAAATATCCTACGCCTTTCCCTAAGAACTTCTATGTGCCCCGAACTATTGCACATTCTTCATGTCTCAATTTGTAATGTTTATTTGTTACAGATGCTGGCCGTGCGTATGTGTCCCTTATTGTATGGATTCGTGTCAGAACGCAGACCACTATTGCCCCAACTGTAACTCGTACTTAGGATCCTATCAGCGATAGGCTTTAACAATATCACTATGCCATTTTTACTCATTATACTCGTATATATTAAGATTGTGTGTAATTATAGTTATAGTATATAATATTATAGTTTAAACTCCAATGTTTAACAACAACGCATACCTACATTCCCACTTAGTTCAAATCTTGTCTACAGTGACTTCTATGTAAGAACAAATATTCGTTATGGTTTCGTAAGCACACAAAAGTTTTTTTTTTTGTGAAGGTGGATATTTTTTTTATTACTATTAATGAAATGAACCAGAACTACCTAATTGTCCAATTTGATACAGCGCAGTTAAACTGTAACATTGAAGTCTTTGAATATCAGAGTATCTACCCTATATTTTTCAGGAGCTATTTTCCAAAATATTTTGATGTCAAATTAATGTTAAGATTTGATATTGTATCACTTTTTGAACCAAGCGTGCCTACATTGTTGTGCTATTTACGCACGGATTGTCATTTTTTTGTAACTTTTTTGAATCAGATTAATATAATATAAATGCTAAGAAAATATATAATTACTTTTTTTTAACTCAGCACATTTTTAAATGTTTAGAATTTTCTTGTGGACTTTAGCCCTCCTGCTGCGAACTTTTAGCAAGGTACTGGAACTCATCATACGAATTAAATCACAAGGTTTTTTGTTTGTCTGCTGCACGTACTTCTTTGAAGGAGGCAGGAGTCAGGAGTGATTATGAAAGCCATGGCCATATTATTACTTTTTTTGCGATTTTTCCTGGACTTTCAGCCAGTGAGGATGAGGTATTTTCGTGGCGTAGCTGAACTTCTTTCTAGTGCGTTAAGGGCCTCGTCAGCCTCGCAAAATGTTGTTTCTAAAAACACCTCGTAAAAAGTTCAAAAATTACAGTATTATCTTGAAACTTTGCCAATATAAACTTTTTAAGTATAAGTAATTCATATTTACAAATTGCTAAATACTGGATAATCTATTTCAACAAGTTTTACAAAAGGATTTTGATGATATTTAATTGTAACAATACCGCAAAAGTGATAATAGCATGAATTATAATATCCAGTCATAAATTAATTCTACTTATTTTCCTTGTCAGCTATTTGTAAACTTTTAACCGTAACGGAGGTTTGTTTACATAATGTTCATCGATATCTCCGCCAATTCTGGACCGATTTGGCATTAGTAGGTAGGTACATGGTGTTAGACAACTATGGAAATGGTCGTAGTATGAGTCTGGGTAAGAACGGTCCCATTTCTTTTTATGGGATCTGTGTGTAATATTAATTATGAGTCACATGCAGTAGTTGTAGTTCTAAATAATGAACAATTATTTGATGTAGCTCTCGGTTGCGTCATTCGACCGGTAGTGTGTATGTATTGTCGTATCTGGCGTTGCTTGTTGGCAGAAGATACAGGAAGTTTATGATAAAAAGATTGAATAGTTTCCTAACATTTATGCTCAAGCTGTAGTGAATGCAAGACGATTTTACAGATAATTCTTTTACTATTTGAACTGGACCAAACTGATGTCTCGATGGGAGTAACAAAAAGTGTGTACGATTTCAGTACCTACTACAGGTTTAATCCCGAAATTGCATTTTTTTAAGGTAAGTACATAAAATAGAGAACATTGGCGTGTTTAGTGACCACACAAATTTTCTCTAATTGGTATAGTAGTAGACCTTCTCTCTAATCAGAGAGCTTTGGTCACTGCGTTGATATAAGTCTCTAATAGATCCCAACCTCAGAGCATCACTTTAGATAGATAGAGGGCGAGTGATTGTAGCTCGGAGATCCCAACTAAACAAAACAACAAAACAGTGATGATCTGTATCTCCATGATTATTATATTAACTGGACATTTGGAGTACTTCTAATCTGTGGTTTGGAGCTTGACAAATGGCAGTAAATACTAATGTCAGTTGTCAGAACTCTAGCTAAATGTAAACAAAAATAATCTATAATTGCTGGAAATTCTGCTCATTCTGAGTCATAAGAAAAAAATCTGGAAAATCTTCAGAATTAAACGTCAAGGTACTGATCCGATGTAGTTTATATTATGCTGAATACAGAATGAGTTAGTACGTATTATTAACGTAAATCACTTTCTGCGTTTGCACTAAACTGTGGAGTGAGAATCCTCATGGTACCCACCATTCTTTACCACATCTTACCGTCGCGGGCTGTTACACATCAGCGACATAGCACGTCGCCGTCGTGAACATGGTCCTTTTTATACACACAAACTGCATTGTTTTGTTTTATTATTAGTAAAGAACGGTTTTATTGCTGAACTATAGCAAAACCAATTGAATGTTTTGGAAAGCCATCAAACAAATCGAGATTATAACTAGCTTTAGTTTAACCTCGAAGAAAGTTTTGCTTAAAGGTGTTGTTGCTTAAACGTGAAAGTCTACTATGCTGATAGCTGTATGCAGCTGTATTATGATTCCCATCGAAACTGTAGAGAAAGGGATTTACCTACTATTGGTTGCCCATTGTCGAACAGTAGACCTTAGGAACACTAAAACTATTATTTGGTTGGGCTTTCCCCCTCAATCCCTCCAAAATTTTGTCAGATCGAAAATGAATGGCATAGTCAGCAGTTAAGTAACTTTTACTTCCAAGCAACTTGATACAGCTGCACTATGGTTCTCACCCAGATCAAAAAAACCGAGAGATTACTACAAGAAGCTTTCTTTACAGAACTGAAGATGAACATTATACCATTAGGCCCAGAGTCCTCGCAGGTCACCTGCCCCAGTTGCAAAGCAGTAATTTTTACAAGAGTTCAAAGAATGCCCAGCACAAAAACCCACATCGTCGCTATTCTATTGTGTCTGTTTATGTAAGTGAAATTCATTCTTGTGACAACAAATTTACAAACCAATAAATGCTCCAGCACTTTTATTCGGTTTTAATAAATGCCAAAGTAATCTTGCTATCTGTATTTCCATAACACGTTAATTTGGTAATAGTACAAGGTGTACTCACGCAAGTCATAGTGCGAATCATATAATGTTTCCGCGAATAATTTTTATCAAACATGTTCTTTGTAATTCTTCGAGAGTCTTTCTTTTACAAGGGCAGTCCTCTAACGACTAGGCCACCGAGATTTCTGTGTGCCTCTATTTATTGTAAGCACTTAATGTCTTTTTTTGTATTATTTCTTTGTTACAGGTGCTGGCCGTGTGTTATAGTACCGTATTTTATAGATTCATGTCAGAATAAGGACCACTATTGCCCCAACTGTAATGCATACCTAGGAACGTATCAGCGATAGCCTTGAAAAATTCACAATGTAATTTTTAATCGTTAATCTATTTGGATTGTGTATATTATTGTTGTATTTATAGACGCCATCATCATACATGACTATGTTTTTCTTTCAAAAAAGGTTTCAATTTTAAACCATTGTTTTGCAAGGTAGGTACCTATATATAACTTTTTATGATACGTGGCATCACGAAGACGCCAACGACAATGGCTGTAGTTCCGCAATAAACTGCACCAGTGTTTCCGCACATAAAAATATCCGTCACGCGTCTCTCTAGTACGACACGGTGCGGCGCCACTAGCGCGAACGGAAGGTAAGTTTATGTAAACGATCTGGTCTACTGTACATTAGGGCTGAAAGACTTAGTAAATGCTCTTTTACAAATTTGTTAAATTTACAAGTACATAATGCGAGTTCTTGGATCTGCTCACCAATTAGAATGCGTTGAAATTTCATCATCTGAGTGTAAATGGAATTAAACGTCAGCCCCAATTGGATAAACGTGGCTGTGATTTTTATTGACATGTTCTTTTCTTATTGACTTTACCGTTTTGCGTTTCGAATCTGGCAATGAAAGTAAATGTAAAAACAATAATTAGAGAACAGGCCGCTCAGATTTATTCAGGTCGCATAAGTGGGCCTCCGCCTCGATCAAAAATATCTTTCGATCGAGCCGATGGCCCACTAATCCGACCTGAATAAACAACCTATACGAGATGAAGAAAAACCTCACTACACAACTTTGTTAGTTTCTATTTTACCTACCTAGGCACTTGTTTACATATTCCATAATTTTACTTAGCCGTGACAACCCTAATACAAAAACTCTTTAAATGTTCTAAAGATAGAAGCGGCGGCATGTATGCATATATATACAACTACACATACTTTTTGAGACAATCTATATTGTATTGTGAGCAGGGAATTGTCACGTATTCGACGTATTCTGAGCTAAGTTGGGGTGGAGTACTTAGCTTACGTACCTTTTAAGGTAATGTTGAGAATAATCAGTTGCGTGATAAGTATAATTAAAATGTAATGTCAGCAGGTATAACACAGGTTAGGATACAGGCCTTATCGATCTTACTATCTACTTATCGTCGATATTCGCCGTTATCGCCACTACTTAAGCTAGAAGTGCTTTGTGGAACACAATCGAAATTCATATCAACGCTATAAAACAAATAACAGAAATACCATAGATCATAGTGCGGACGGTTCACCTCAGTAATATTAAAACCTAGTAGGTATTACTGAGCTGAATGTCATGTTTTGGATCTTGTTTCAATCAAAAGTCCTTGTAAAACGAATTGTCACCTCCGATTGCACCACTATTATAAATATCAATACATATAATAAACAAGCAAGGCGCCCTTCACTATCGCAGTGAAGGTATAAGACGACTTCTTACTATTATGTGATATCACATATTAAAAAAGAAAATAATAAATATAATCATAATTTTTTTTTTTTGGCTATGGTGTTTATTCTGTACCAAAATTCTATGTGCCAAATCATAACTTTCTAGCACTTGTAGTTCTCGAGTTGAAAAGTGGGGAGAGACGGACAAGACCGGACTATAAGGCTGAGATTCATAAACAGAACTTTACTTCGTATCAAAGTAGACTTCCGAAAGTGTAGGTACTTTCAAATTTCAAAGTTTACTATGGCGGATTTCAATTTTATAGTCGGCACTCGGACTTTACTAAGGAAAGTGCTGCCCTACGCTGTAGCGGCTGTAGCTTAGTAAAACCAAAGTAAACTACAACAGCAATTCGTTCTACGCAAAGTTTATATTACTTAACACGCGTAAATTAATTACTAATGCTAGATTTTTCGTAAAAAATTAAATATTTTGATTACATTAGCTCATAAAAATGATTGTCACTGCATCGCGACTACATATTTATAATATTATTAACATAAAACTGCGTTACTGAAATATTCAATATGTAGTAAAGAAACGTAATTTTGAGCCTTTCTGTATAATCTGTTTATACATGTCAAACAAACAGATCACAGGAATGACATTGACAATTATGAGCTCATAACCCGGCCAGATTAAATAGACCAATATATTATAAATTTTGCACGAGGCACAAGACTATTAAAATTAGTAGTATAATCATTCAAAGTTTACTTTGAAACGTAAAGTCTACGATATCGTGCACTAGTACTTTACTAAGCAAAGTAGGGTTTCCCAAAGTAAAGACTGGCCTTAGGCTTGACTATGAAACATTATTTTGAGTCAAAGTGCGACTTTGCTACAAAGTAAAGGCTTAGTGCGGTTTATGAATCTCAGCCTAAGACTTCTCTTACATAGTATACTTGTCAGTATAGTAAGAAGTCTAAAATGTAAGTGGTCGGTATCTGTACATCGAAGATATAATAGAGAAACTTCTGTGTGCTTTATAAACGCAATAGAACCCGAAACAATGGTTTTTAGAATTTTTGTCTGTTTGTCTGACTGTTTGAACACGCTAATCTCAGAAACGGCTTAACTGATTTGAATGCGGTTTCAGTAACGCGTTGTAGTTTATTCAACTTAACATTTAAGGTTTGTTTCATTTCAATCGGTTGATAAATAAAAAAGTTATCGACATCTTAAGTAACACGCAGGCGGAGCTGCAGGCAACAGCTCTACATAATCTATATATAGAAATGGGAATGTAATTTTTGTCCCCCCTTAGCCCTTGAGAACTACTTATGCTCCAATGATGGTTGACCCCTCTATGGATAGCCCTCGATCTGGAGGCAACCCAAAACATCGAAAATTTGACCTAGGGGTCAAAAGTTATAGGCCAATCCCTATGGCGTGGTGCGGCGCGAAGCACCGCGCAAGACACTGTACTAGTAAATCAGTAAATGGTGAGTAAGAAAACTATAACACGCAGGCGGAGCTGCAGGCAACAGCTAGTCACAAATATAAACTATCTGTGTCGTATTAGCTGATACAGGTAAATACTTATATCAGAAGAGCTCTTGAAACTTTATCACGTAATCTTCCTATTACTTATGACTTCCTATTATTTTATGAATCACACACACACACACAGTTATAATAATAGCAACGGAAATTGTAAGAGGAAAAATACTTAAAAATTCGACCACGTGCGATTTGGGCCTCGCATAGAATAGGGTTCCGTAGTCACCAATAACTAATTTACTCCTGAACTAACAGAGTTTGAGAGTTTATAGTATAGTTTTCTTCAAAGTTCAGTAAATCAATAAATAAATAGGTTAGGACAATTCACACAACGCCATCTAGTCTCAAACTAAGCAGAGCTTGTGATATGAGTACTAGATAAACTGATATAAATACTTTTATAATTTTTTTGTAAATACATACATATTATACATAGGGAACATCCAGACTTCGGTACAAACGTATGTGTCATCACACAAAGTTTGTCCCGATCGGGAATCGAACCCGATACTACCAAACACGCCACCGAAGCAGTCGTGGAATGAGTTTTTTCAGGATGTTCACGCCAGTCGTTTAGATTTTGAGGGGGGGACAGGACGACGACGACGCCCTGTTTTCACAATAGCATGCGCTTCAAAGCTAATTATCTCGCAAATAGGTACTAAAATCATCATTTTTGCAACCTGTCAATGTTTTTAAAAGACCTTATCTAACGATACCCCACACGATGTGATAAGAAAAAAATATCATTCCCACTTTACAAGCAGGGGAGGTACACGAAAAAAATAATTTTTCAAAATTTTGAATAGCACTTTGTCGACGTAGTAAGCATACTATAAGTTTTGCGTAACTTAAAAAAACAACATGTTAAAACTATAATATTATGTTTATTGCTTTTCAAAATACTCTCCTTTACATTTTAAATTTTTTTTCATGCGATCGAACCATTTTTTAAAACAGGAGGACCACAGATCTGAAGGCATGTTTTCTACGTGCTGATTGAACGCTATCACTGCCTCTTCGGAGTTGGTAAAAGTGAAACCTCTCATCAAATGTTTGATTTTGGGGAAAATACAGAAATCATAGGGTGCTAGGTCGGGGCTATGCGCAGGATGGGTGACGAGTTGTACTTTTTCGGAAGCTAAAAATGACTTTGTTTTGTTGGCCGTGTGTGAAGAAGCGTTGTTATGATATAGGAGAACGCGGCTTTTGGGTCGTCTTTCGCGAACTTTTTAGAACACCCTGGGTAAACAAATGGTAGAATACCACTCGGCATTAACACTCTTTTGATCTTCAAATGGAATTGTACAGATGGGACCCGTAGCTGAGAAAAAAAAAGCGATCATTTTTTTACCAACGTTTCTGGCAGTGCCGCTCGGCATAAACCCGGCGGCAGTGCCGCAGTCCTTTTAGAATGTCCGTGGTCGTACTTCAGTAGCATCTGTGAGCACCATTCCACGCGAGCCCGCTTCTGCTCCGCTGTCAGTTCATGAGGGATCCAACGACAACAAAGTTTCCAAACTTTCAATTCTTCGTGTAAAATTTTCTGGATTTGACTCATACTATTGGGACTATTGGGGATTACCCCAATAGTCCTCGAATTGTCTCATATTTAATCCGCGGGTTTTCTTCAATTAACCGCTTAACAGTAGCCACATTATTTTCGTTGACGGCAGTTGAAGGCCGCCCTTCACGAAATTCGTCATGTAAAGAAACTCGACCTCTCTCAAATTCAGCAAACCATCGCCTCACGGTGCTCAAACAAGGTGCTTCTCTCCCAAAAGCATTTTGAAAACGAGCGGCACAGTCTTGCAGAGAGAGATAACTTTTAAAATCATAAAAAATCATCGCTCTAAAATCTTTTCGACTTAATTCCATTTTCGTTGAATACGTAGAACTTTGATGTGTGATAAAAAACAATTGACAAATAGTTCCGATTACCTAGAAGTGCAAAACTTTTATTGTGCACCATGTACATATCCATGTAAAGTTTCATGTTTTCCTTTTGTTTGGTAGTTGGTGTCCATTTCTTTTTTTGTCTTTTCTAAGTACGACAATTACCGGATTTGACCACTTTTTTCTACGACCAGATAGTAAGACGTCTACTTCCTGGTATGACCACTTTCTTTATTGTCCACTCTTAGTATGGTGTACACATAGAGCAACGCGGACGTCGTATACGCGGTCGTCGTATTGGGTGTACAAAATGATTCATTCATTAGATAAGAAATTATAAAGTAGGTACATACTGAGTTATATTTAAATAAGAGGTTCTATTGACAACGACATGAAACCTCTTCCATGAAGTGCCCACTTTAAAATCATAAATATACATGTTCCGCCACTGTTCATTTGTTGTTGTATGAGCGTTTTGTGATCGAGTGTAATAATTTTATGATGGAGACTCAGAGATTTATAATTACAAAAAATAAAAGGGGTAAAGATCGTACGTTCGAGCCAGTCCAAAAATTTTTTAAAAGGAAACAACAGTGTTCATCAGATGGTAGATATTCCAAATTTTTCTTCAATAAAATCTTGTCTTTGTGACTGCAGAAAAAAATATTTAAATAGCAATAAACTAGATTTTAAGAAGATAGAAGACGTTCATGTACCTCCAGCCTTCGGCAAAGATTTTCTAGTTTGCGAAGACGGAGTTGATGAAAAAATAATCATTTTTTGTTCTAAAATGTCAAGGAAGATAATTAGAAATTCTTCAAAAATAAAATATTTTGGCGATGGAACATTTGCTTACGTGCCTTTGGTTTTTTTATCACATTGATTTATTTTCCGATACCAACACTACCAACGTAATTACTATTGTATATGGACTACTTTCTAATAAAAGTCAGTATACGTACACGCGATTTTTTAAGCTGGTTTAAGAGAATTTGGGAGTAGTCATAGAAAATTTTAAGTGCTATTACGAAATGGCTGCTCTGAATGCAGTACAATCCGTGTATCCCAATTGTCAGCTGAGCACTTGTTTTTAGCATTACAATAAGAATATTTGGAAAAGGCAAAAGCGCTTAAATTTACTTCCAGTACATAAATGGACGAAATTTAACGAGGATGGCGTCTTTATTACCACTTTTACCTTCTAATCAGATTTGAAATACATGGTATGAAATTATTAACACAGACCCAAAAACTGATAAAACAGTGGCTTTTAAAAAATACTTCGAAAGGCAGTGGGTTGCCCACCTGGATCCTAGTATATTAAGTTGCCCCTATCAGAGACATCGCACTACCAATCCACTAGAAGGATGGCACAAGAGGGGAAATACATAATTAAAAAAAGTTTATTTGTGCCCTTAGAAAGGAACAGAAGGCCGCAAGATATAAAGTTTGATAAGGATTTGAAGAAGTTACTACAAGAACTAGAACAAAATGTAATGTTATCTAAAAAAAGTAATTGACTTGAAGCTTCGGTATTAATCTTAATAATTAATTTTCACTTTTTCAACGTAATGAAAATATCAAAAAAATTTACTTTATACTGTAGATTTTTTAAAATAATAAATGATGACTTCTAACGAGACTCTATTACTAAGACTCTGCTGTCTTTTTTTTGGCGGGATCCTCACTGTCATGACGGTTAATTTTATTTAATTTTCATTTTTGACGAAAATATGTTGTAAATATTTACAAATATATATATATGTATATGTCGAAGAGCATAATTATCTGAGTGATATGAATGCCAAGTAATAATTGTTTGAATTTAGTGATTTTGTATGTGGCAACATTGGTGGTTATTACTTAAGTGTGTTTAGCTGTCAGTTGATAGATGAATGACACTTCGTTGGCGGTCCAAGCCAAAAGGGGCTCAGTTGGTAACGGGACACGGTGCGAAGTGGTCGGTCAAGACGATCTAACAACACTGCATTCTATCGGTTTGAGATTTATTCTCAGTCTAGTTTAAATCCTAAAATATTGTTAGCATTTGTGATTTCGTGTAACAAAGTTAGTGTGATAACGTAGTATTGTGTACTGGACAATAACCCGCATTGATTTTCGAAATACCCTCGCATCTGATTATCATCCTGATTTAGTTCAAATAGAACCTCTCGGATGTCGATCTGAACCTCCCGAGCTGTTGCTTCGATATATATATATATATATAGTGGACAATAAAGAAAGTGGTCATACCAGGAAGTGGATGTCTTACTGTCTTACGGTCGTAGAAAAAAGTGGTCAAATCCGGAAATTGTCGTACTTAGAAGAAAACAAAAAAAGAAATGAACTCCAACTACCAAAAGGCTTGAAATACGGAACTTTAAAAACCAACAGGAAGAAAACCAACAACGCAAGCTACAAAGAATAAAAGAAGTCGAGTCGGAGGTCCATATATATGTTTGGTCACAAACCACGAACAGAAGCTCTTTGCCTAAGATTAAGAACATAAAGTTTGAAAAAAAGAATTACAAAATCGTTGAGTCACATCAAATTACGACAACATACTTGCAATCAGTAATCAAATATGCTATAAACTTTCTATGTCAAGCTTAGAGACAAACTAACGGTATTATGCACTCACAGATGAATGGAAACTTGGTATTCCATTTCCATAGTATATTCAATATTGGCGTACGGACGTTATCCCCTTGCCTTTGAACAAGCAATAATTTGATTGCTCATCTCTTGCAAGTTTCCGCTTCAGTTCATTGAACAAACTTGTCAGTGACCGGCTTCAAATGTTCTGCATTCACGTTTAGGGACTATCTTCAATACACATTTTTATTTCCATATTCTTATTTACTATCATAAAATATTGTATGAAATTCATAACATATCAGCTACAAATTAAACGTTCAATTGCTTGATAAATTGCTAAAAACGGCATATAAAAATAAAAAGTTAAATATAGGTTTGATAAGGTAATTTTTTAAGTTTGATTCCAGTAGACCTAAAAGTTACAGAGGAGATACGTGATATTTATAGAGAAGTATCCATAGAAACAGACGCACACAATAAATTTAAAATTTGGTATACCTGAAAGTGGACATGTAAGTCCACAAAATTTTTCAGATCTTTTTAATGGATTTGAGTGGACAATGGGTTTTATTACATAGTTTTTAATCCCGATCTCCATGATATTAAATGTAGATATGTATACGTTGGTATCAAAATGTAATTAAAACTACAGTGTAAGTTCAGATATGTCATTAGACATCTATAATGATCTGAACGTGCTTAATACGTACCGGGCGAACCTAATTGGATTTCCAAACCAATTAATGTTGAACATTCCCCTCATTATACACTGGTACATATTATACGGCTACACTGGTACATATTGTAAAGTCAATACGTTGTACGTTGATTACTAATTGATTAGTTTCAGTACGTTGAATAATGATGAAGCTTGAGATACCTATAATATAAAAAGCTTTTGATGTGGGTGTCTATGGTCAACTAACTAATTGAAAACTGGAATCAATACCTATTATTATTTCTTATGCCAGTAATTTTAGATTAGTAAAGGTTCACTTTCATAATCTACGTGAGTTCATAAAAAAGATGATGTAGATAATGTATAGGTTGTAACCTTACTCAGGCTTCATTGCCACTAGTTCCATTAATAGTTCTATGACGGTACTAGTGACGATTTTTGGAACCACTAGTACAATCTCCATACTTGTTCTGTGGCTATACTTACTTGCACCTAAGGATACTGCCCGCTTTAAATTGACCTTTTAGAAGGTCGATCTTTAGAAATACGATCGTTTGAATCGATCTCTGCTAGATTGATTCAAACCAATAATTTTCTTGTAACATTTTCACTCCTATCGAGGGATCTTCGCTGAACCATCCTTGATAGGTGAGATAGGAGTTCCACATGAAGTCTACCCGCTGTGGGTTGGCAAGCGTGACAATTCGTTCCACCAGGTACAAAAAAAACGAGTTATCCCTTTCGCAAAATGTCTCATTTACCCCCGAAGAGGCCACACGGGTGGCCAAAGTCCGCCAGGCGCCACTGGAAATACCTTCTTGTGTCACCAGATACGCCCGCAGCAATTGACATGGAAGCGGCCGCGGTCTCAAGGAATAAAAAAAAAGTGTCGCATTTGCTCGTGATCATCAAATAGAAGAAGTCGTATTTGTGGCATACGTTGTAACTAAGGTATAGGGGCCTAATTTTGACAGCAAAACATGACAGAGTATTATTGTTACAAACAAAACCACCGATGGCCCGATATACAGAAGGTTACTTTATGTACTTAATGCAATGAATATTTAGGTGAATAGTGGTACCTCTGTCTCTCCCGTCGGGGAAACAGCTTGATTTTATCTATGTGTTGGGTTGAAAACTTTTAGAGGTCAAAACCAATCATTAGATAAGGTTCCCAGTAACTGTCAATAGGCTTGCCCTCTGTTACGTGGAATTAGTCCCCTGCAATAGGGAGCGAGGCTATTACAAAGTTATGAAAACTAGATGTGTAATATTAAACAGTCGTGATTGTATAACAGGAGAAGGCAGAGACGAAATATACACCCACAGTAGGCAAGTATATTTTTGCTGTCCCTCTTGGACAGAGTGCAAGATATCTATCGGTTACCGGGCATCCTAAACAATAGAAGATCAATACCCATTCTGTAATTCCGAACCTAAATTCGCAGATACAGCTGCGTTATTCAGCAATTACAATTTTAAAGCAAAGCCGTACAAATTAAATGTCCCTATAGATAAGTATTTCCGTCGTGAGCAATGACGGCATTGTTTGCACAGTGCTATCATATCTTATCATAATTCCGTGGTTCAATAGTTTGCATAGTGTTATCGTATTAGACCTACATCATTGTATTTATAGTACTAACTACTACGTCAGCTGCACGTGGTGCTTCTACTGACTAACCGGCGGCTCTGGCAATAACCTCCTGAAACTGCAACGGCCTCCTGAAACGGCAATAGGCTCGGTAAGGTGAAATTATCACACACAGACAGCGGGGGCAAATCAGCGCCGGGACCTCGTCGTGGGATAGGTGTGGTTACTCTCTCTCTCTCTCTCTCTCTCTCTACTCTTGGTGGAGACGATGATACGAGCCTTGGTCTCCAGCTAGAGTAGCAGGCTAGCAATCCATCGTCCTTACAGAAGCAAGCCAGAAGGGTTACTGCTATAGGGTTTCGCCCCACGCACGCCTTCACTATTCGACGCGGGATGAAACCCGGCCACAAAGATGAGAAATAACCTAACCTAACCATCTGACTGAGGCCACAGGTGGCCAAAGTCCGCCAGTGTCATGGGGCGCCTGGCAATGGACAATGGGGCACCCGTGCCCTGGGCCGCGGGCCTAGAAAAATAAAAGATCCAATTGTTTTGAATTCACTAATCTTCGTGAATTCTTTCCGCTGTTGAAATTATAGGTTGTTTTTTTGTCGAGAAAGAATATGAGCTAAACATGATAAAAAGTAAATGTATCTTATATAAGTTATTACTTTGGATAATACCTTTAAAAGCTCTTTACGTACACGAAAACCAAATCTGTGCGAGCCAATTCAATAATCCAGAGCATAGATCGGTTCACTAATGCGTTTGCTTTGTCCAACGCACTCACGGTAAATGCCGAGTAATCAACTCTGAATAGTGCCTTAGACTAATGACTTGGCCTGAAGGCCTTGATCTCTAACTAAAGCTGTGTTTGCAGTCACGGATATTATTGTATAAAACCGGAATTGGGGCCGAACCCGAGTTTTTGAACCGGAACCCATTTAAAGATGTTTTACAGGTCTGTCATGAATTCATGATAAAGATACATGAAATGTTTAACAATACTGATCGTTAATAAAGTTTCGATTCAAAAGTTACTAAAATTCAATTGAAAATTTGAAATTAGATCCTAATCTATATAATAAATCTGTAGAAGTGAAAATTCTGTACATTGAAAATATCAAAAAAATAAATGGCAGGGGGTGTTACTAGACCAACACCGAACCCAAAAATGTGATTAAAAAAATTTTTGTCTGTCTGTTTGTTCAGGCATCACGCAATAACTACCGGTTCGATTACGATGAAACTTGCTATAATTATTCTTTAATATCCTGGGCACCTACTGGCTTACTTTTTATCTCGGAAAAGTATATACAATAAAAAACAAACTTAATTTTGCGGTTCGATCCCTAGACCCGATTACTGTACCAACCGCAAATAATAAGTCTGTAGTAGGTTACGTCACCCGCAGTGGAGTTCACTAAGGGGCGCTGCACACGGCTAAGATACTATAATATTTTATCTTAAGATACAATATCGCTTGCCATACAATTCAATAGACTATCACACACGACGAAGATAATAAATAATATTTCATATTTTCGTATCTTAAGATGAATTGGTATGGTATAATCTATACTTATAATAAATCTGTAGAAGTGAAAATTCTGTACATTGAAAATATCAAAAAAATAAATGGCAGGGGGTGTTACTAGACCGACACCAAACCCAAAAATGTGATTAAAAATTTTTTTGTCTGTCTGTCTGTCTGTTCAGGCATCACGCAAAAACTACCGGTTCGATTACGATGAAACTTGGTATAATTATTCTTTAGTATCCTGGGCACCACACTGGGTACTTTATATCCCGGAAAAGTATACACAATAAAAAAGAAACTTAATTTTGCGGTTCGATCCCTAGACCCGATTACTGTACCAACCGCAAATAATAAGTTTGTCGTAGGTTTTTTGTTTTATATTGGGTTCGCCAAATTGACGCCGCCCCCCTAGTGGTAAGTCGTGACGACGTCTAGCGATTGTGGGCCACTCTCACAGCACACAATACTATAGAGAGTGGCCCTCAACTTGAACCCAGGGTTATATGTGGGAGGAAACACGTGCACAGGCAGGGCGTTCCAGGCCACTATCGTTCGGCAGAGAAACGAACGTTTAAAACTCTCTGTTCTCACGAATATGCTATTCACTGCGTAGGAGTGGCATCTCTGCCCGGCACGCGCGTTGTTCGGGATCGGAAGGTGGGATCAGATTGAAGAGCTCTTCAGAACAGGTTACGTCACCCGCAGTGAAGTTCACTAAGTGGCGCTGCACACGGCTAAGATACTATAATATTTTAACTTAAGATACAATATCGCTCGCCATACAATTCTATGGACTATCACACACGACGAAGATAATTAATAATATTTCATATTTTCGTATCTTAAGATGATTTTTATGGTACAATAGAGAATATAATAGAAGACATAATAGAGAAACTGTTGTAGGGTATGTATGGGGGGCTTTATGAACGCAATAAAACCCAAAACAATGGTTTTTAGAACTTTTGTCTGTTTGTCTGAATGTTTGAACACGCTAATCTCAGAAACGGCTTAACCGATTTGAATTTTTGATTTGAATTTGCGGTTTGGTTTTCAATCGCTTCATAAATAAAAAAAGTTATGTAGATCTAAAGTAACACGCAGGCAGAGCTGCGGGCAACAGCTAGTAGAGAATATAATAGAAGATATAATAGAGAAACTGTTGTAGGGGGGCTTTATGAACGCAATAAAACCCAAAATAATGGTTTTTAGAACTTTTGTCTGTTTGTCTGAATGTTTGAACACGCTAATCTCAGAAACGGCTTAACCGATTTGAATTTTTGATTTGAATTTGCGGTTTTCAGTAATGCGTTGTGGTTTATTCCACTTATTATTTAAGGTTTGGTTTTCAATCGGTTCATAAATAAAAAAGTTATGTACATCTAAAGTAACACGCAGGCGGAGCTGCGGGCAACAGCTAGTGTTTAATACAATTCTAGTTAATCTCTTATTTACTCAATATTGTTAATACATATATTATTTTGACCATCACATAAAAACAGCTGTCCAGATCTTGATAAAATTTGGTACAGAAATACTAATTATTTCGATTGGTTACTCTAAACCTTCTATAATTTCTTACAATCAATAGCAGCAGAAACTTTTTATTCTTATTCGATTTTATTATAGTAGGTGAATGACACTATGAACACGACCTTAAGACTACCGTAATTGGTATAGTGTATACCTACGTGACGTTATTGATATTGTAGTTATACAGTCTCTACGCTTATGTTAGTATGTATGTAGGTATGTACATTATATGGCCACAAGTAGCCTGCAGTGAACTATAAATATTAATTTATATGACGTGTTGACTATGTGTTAATCTAGTGTATAGCCTTGCGAATGTATTAAGCCTGGCAGTTTCTTCATTATGAAGATCCAAAAGTCGTACTATTTCACTACTGTATTGACACAACCTGACCCGCCAATCAGCAAAGTTACACACAGCGACAACAATCAAAAGAAATAAATACCCTCAACAAAGAACAACGATAGCCAAAGGGCATTCTCCTAGAACTTTGTACTCGTATATTGAATCTTTTTTTAACGAACGCGTTTCGCATGGACTTTTACTTCTGTCCACTAAAATCCATTGAAAAACTCCATCATGGATTTTTGTGAACTTTCACCTTGTCGCGAGCAATCAGTACGGTGAATTTCTAATCGTACCAACTAAACTATTGTCTCAATTTGTCTGTTTTATTCTCGAAGTTCCGAATATGGCACAAAATAAAACCCTTTCAATGCCACGATGTTTAAAAATTATTTTCAAACCAGTCGTGTCACATGAATGCTCCATTTATGAATATTGGAAAACTTTAAATAGTTTCGTGTGGCAAAATAAACCTATTCCCTGGACATAAAGGACACATAGCTACAGAAACTAACATTTTAATGATTTACACTTTTAACGGTTTCATTAGGTAAATTTTCCTATTGTATGGTTTAGGTTTAGAGACAACCTTATAACGAAGTTCACGACGTCCGATGGGACCTTAAGCTTGACCTAACGATGTACAACCAACGTTAATACCACAATGTCAGAAAGATTAGAACAATCCTTATTCTAGGCTACATTATGAATCTACATCTCTAGATTACTCTAGATCAGCTCTAGACTCCTTCTTGCTGGAGATCATGCTTCAAGCCATATTCCCCTGCGGGAATAGGTGGAACGTCGCTGTATCGTCGTCTGCGAGCAGGTCATGCTCGCGAAGGAGGCGGCCGAGACGAAGAGGGAGCGTACCGTCCCCGCCGAGTTCCGAAGTCGGCGGCCAGGGCACCGTAGACTCATTTACGCCCAAGACCATCGACCTCCAAGCTCGGGGCCTGAGGACGGCGGGCTAGCTACTCGGTTCCTAACAGAAGCAGGCTTCACTCACCGGCGGGGTCACACTGGTGACCAAACGGCTTTTGCCGGGCGCCACTGTAAATACCAGAGACACCCGACAATGGACGTAGGAGCGGAATAAGAAACAGTAGCTTCTGTGAGACTATAGGTAAACACTGTGACACATCCTTGGCAGTCTTCTTACATAAATATTCAAAGAAGTCATTTATAGCAGATACCAGGCTAGCATAAAACAGTCGAAGATTAAGATCTTTATTACCTCGTTGAAATACTCCCCCTTTTGTCGTAAGGGAAAGGAAATAATATCATTAGATGTGTCGTATGTTTGTTCGTTCGTCAATTTATTTGTCGGGTGGCGCGAGTTTCCTAAATAGTTTTATGTATAGAGTATTTTCCTGGAGTCATAATAATATTATATTTGTCAGCTTTATGTTTCCTTATGACTTTGTGGGGTAACATAACAGTGTTCAATACTTAACATATTCCTACTTATTATATAGGTACTAGGATTCAATTCATTGAATTCATTTGAGGTAGGATTATAAAAAAATAAGTATCTTAATACCTAGAATCATTTACCATCCGTACTACCATGAGTGTCCATGACGCGTTTTATAACAATGTTCCCCGTTCCAACGAGGTAACACTTTTCTTACACACAACATAAGGTAAAATTTACTCGAGATATTCGAGCGTGAAAGTCAAGCAAACATACAAACATCCACTCACGTACTTTCACCAGTTTAATAATAGTGTTTTTTTTTTGTGATAGCAAACCCGTAACGTTGGTAACTGTCCGTAGCAAACATGGCGGCACAGCTCTACGTTGCTTTGGAACTACTTGTTCTGCTATTAACAAATATTGTTGTTGGCTAACCAAACAACGAGTTTGTTCGTATCCACCACCAGTTACTGTTAGAAAATTAAAGTTCATTTTGTTATATTAACACGACATTGTTTGTTACGAAAATTTTGAAATTAATAACCGATGTGAACTTGTATGCAAAATTTTATTAATATCTTTTAGAGCTGCTCTTATCTATATGTATAAAAGAAAGTCGTGTTTGTTACAACACTTATAACTCGAGAACGGCTGGACCGATTGCCATGGTTTTTGATTTGTTGGATTTGTTTCCGTCACGAATAGCAGAATACATCTTAAAAACAATGAAATAGATGCTGATTTGTTTATTACATGTAAAACATTAGTTGTACAATCCTGTCAAATAGTGTAACAACTATTTTTTTTTTGGAGTTTATGGCCTGGTTGCTGAGAACTTTAAGCAAAAAATTAATTTTTTTCTGAAGACATCATGTGTGCGTTCAGAAATGTATTTTTTGTAAAATGTCTACAAAGTTCAGGTAGTGTTATATTTGTTTGTTTTAGCCATTAATTTTCGAAAATTATTTATTAATTATTTAATTTTTAATTCCAGAAAATAATACCTAAGATTTATTCTACAGTAAAAACATAAAATCATCGGAAAGGAACAAAATAAAAAAGAATTAAAAATCAGTTGGTAGAGGTTATAAGAATAAGGAAAAAAAATCTACAGGTTAACAAACTGTAAATGTAGGTTGTATATGATTTTTCTTGATAAGATATTCATACGTAGTGGTTATATACTCTTTGAGCTATTGTCTATGTCTCGAAAGTTGTCACTGTTATTATATTTGGTGGTTTTATGCGAGTGCACATTTTAATAACAATGCCGCGTCCTAGAAGATCTAATCTTTCCCAGCGAAGCCGTAATGCAATTAGGCAACGGAATATCGCGAGTCAATTATCTGATGGAGAACGAGAAATTGCACGAGAACAGCGCCGCGTTAGTATGGAGCAAAGAAGGGCCTTAATTCGTGCTTCTCAAACACAAGAGCAAAGAGAGGCAGCCAGTGTAACGGCTAGGTTAGAAACGAGAAATCGTCGAGCTTATCGTACAGATGAACAGAGAAATAATCTTCGAAGTGCAAGAAGAAATGGTTCAAGTATTGATTTGAATCGAGCAGCGTTTCTGTATGATTGCACATACAGCTTGCATCGTTTAGTTTGCATTGGTCCAATGGACGTTGTTTGCCAGCATTGTGGAGCATTGAAGTTTGCTGGTGAAACGCCTGGTTTGTGCTGCCTTAGTGGTAAAGTGAAATTGCCATTATTGGTCCCGCCACCAGAGCCATTGTGCTCCCTGCTTTATGGCGAAACACTGGAATCACGACATTTTCTAGCGAACACTCAAAAATACAATGTCTGTTTCCAAATGACTTCATTTGGGGCGGAAATTATCGAAGAACACGGATATAATCCGACATTTAAGGTAATTTACGTTAAAAACTTTATATTCTATCATTGTAAAAAAAACTGGAATGTAGTTTGTTAGATTTCTGTAGTTGTCTCTGAAATAAAAATGGCGTGTTATTATTTGAAAAAAAAAGTGTTTGTAAATCTAACTATAACTATGGTTTTGACTGTACAAATTCAAGGCCAGGATTTGCCATCGCATTGGATCATTGCAACCTATAGAAGATGCACAGCATAAATTCTTGCAAATATACTTCATGGGCAATATGGAAGAACAACTTAACCGGCGTCAAGGGATCAACACAGCTACGTAAAGAGCAATTCTCCAAGATCTGCAGCAAATGCTTCATGAACATCATGCATTGGTCAGGCTGTTCAAGACTGCTTTAGAGCGCATGCCAAGTGATGACTATAAAGTTGTGATCAGAGCAGATAAAAGACCAGCTGGAACACATGAACGCACATTTAATGCTCCAACAATCGATGAAGTGGCAATCCTGATTGTTGGTGAAAACTTGGAAACACGTGATATTGTACTTACACGACGCAATACTGGGCAACTACAAAGAATATATGAAACACACCGTTCATATGACGCGTTACAATACCCGCTGATGTTTTGGCAAGGAGACGATGGATATCACTTTAATATCAAAATGATTAATCCATTGAATGGTATATTGTTGTTTTCATTTTAACTTGATATACATTTTATTCTGTTTGCTTTTAGTACTCAAAAATGTTGTAATTTCTAATTTAGTAGAGAGTAGCTGTAAGAGTCGTTAACCTATTACGGGTTCTAAAATACAATTTTTACTGCATTTGTTTCAGGTGAGGAAACTACCAAGAAGGTTAGTTCGATGAATTATTACGCATATCGTTTGATGATTCGTGAAAATTCTGACAATTATTTGTTGAGATTTCGTCGACTGCTTCAACAATATTGCGTTGACATGTACGTTAAAATCGAAACGGAGCGCCTGACTTTCATTCGGTTGAATCAAGCTAAATTGCGTTCGGAAGAGTATATCCATTTACGCGATGCAATTAGCACAGAAGGAGATTCAGAAAATGTTGGTCGATTGACTATTTTACCGGCGACATACATAGGTAGCCCGCGTCATTTGCATGATGCAATGCAAGATGCAATGACATATGTTCGTAATTATGGTCGGCCAGATCTATTCATTACATTTACATGTAATCCGAAATGGATAGAAATTATTCAATTGCTGCTTCCCGGACAAACATCAAGTGATCGACACGACATCACCGCACGTGTTTTCAGGCAAAAAATTCGGTCACTAATGAATTACATTGTTAAGCAACACGTCTTTGGGAATACTCGATGCTGGATGTATTCAATCGAATGGCAAAAACGAGGCCTACCGCATGCTCACATTCTGATTTGGTTAGTCGAAAGAATTCGGCCAGATCAAATAGATGACATCATATGTGCGGAGATTCCTGCTCCTGAAACCGATCCAGACCTACATGAAGTTGTCGTCACGAATATGATTCATGGACCGTGTGGCACTATCAACCGACAATCACCGTGCATGTTAGACGGCAAGTGTTCCAAACGGTATCCACGAAAATTGACGGCAGAGACCATTACAGGCAACGATGGTTATCCATTGTATCGGCGTCGATCGCCCGATGATAATGGTAGAACTATCACAACTAAAGTGAAAGGAAACGATTTCGTAGTTGACAACAGTTGGATTGTTCCATATTCGCCACTTCTTTCCAAAACATTCAAAGCACATTGTAATGTTGAGTATTGCAATTCGGTCAAGTCAATTAAATACATTTGCAAATATGTCACGAAAGGGAGCGACATGACGGTTTTTGGTATCCAAACATCCAATACCAACGATGAAATCACGCGCTATCAAGTTGGTAGATATGTGAACTGCAATGAAGCAATTTGGCGTATATTTTCATTCCCTATTCATGAACGTCATCCTACTGTTTTACATTTGGGGGTGCATCTAGAGAACGGTCAGAGAGTATATTTCACAGCGTCGAATGCTGCTCAACGTGCCGAAACACCTCCAGCGACAACACTGACCAGTTTCTATGAGATTTGTCAAAGCGATCCGTTCGCACGAACTTTGCTTTACTCAGAAATGCCACGTTATTACACTTGGAACGCTACATCGAAGAAATTTCAACGTCGGAAGCAAGGCGATGCAGTTCCTGGTCATCCAGATATGCGTTCTACTGATGCTCTTGGTCGTATTTACACAGTTCATCCGAAGAATGATGAATGTTTCTATTTGCGGTTGTTGCTGGTACATGTTCGAGGGCCAACATCATTTGAATCACTACGAACTGTTAATGGTATCGTGTGCCCCACATTTCGTGCAGCATGTCAAGAGCTAACTTTGCTTGAAAACGATATTCATTGGGACACGACAATCGCTGAAGCAATTATTTCTGCATCTCCAAGTCAGATACGCACATTATTTGCTATCATCATTTCAACATGCTTCCCATCGAACCCACGTGACCTGTGGAACAAATACAAAGATAACATGTCAGAAGATATTTTACATCGAATTCGCGTCAGCTCAAGAAATTCCGATCTTGAGGTGAATGAGGAGATCCATAACCAGACTTTGCTCTTGATCGAAGATATGTGTTACCTCATGTGCGGCAGTTTGTTAGTTAGGTTAGGAATGCCAGCGCCAGATCGCGGAATGAATGACGCATTTAATAGAGAATTGGAACGTGAACGTGAATATGATCCACATGAACTAATCCAATCAGTTCAAACGAATGTACCTCTGTTGAATCCTAAGCAGAGGGAAGTCTATGTATGATACACTGATTAATGCAATTGATGATGGAAATGGCGGCTTATTTTTTTTGGATGCCCCCGGTGGAACTGGGAAGACATTCCTCATGTCATTGATTTTGGCCACTGTACGTGCGAGATCCAAAATTGCGGTAGCAATTGCTACTTCTGGAATAGCGGCCACATTGTTAGACGGATGCCGTACGGCTCACTCAGCGTTAAAATTGCCATTAAACCTTCAAACTACTGAACAACCGACATGTAACATTTCGAAACACTCCGCAATGGCCAAAGTTTTAGTAGCATCAAAAATCATCATATGGGACGAATGCACAATGGCGCACAAACGCGCATTGGAAGCACTAGACCGAACATTAAAAGATCTGCGCAATGACTCGAGATGTTTTGGTGGTGCAATGATTTTATTATCTGGCGATTTCCGACAAACACTACCAGTCATTCCAAGATCTACTGCTGCCGACGAAATAAACGCTTGCCTCAAAGCATCAAATCTGTGGCGATATGTAAAGAAACTTCAACTGTCTGTAAATATGAGAGTTGCATTGTTGAACGATCTATCTGCTGATGATTTCTCGAAGCAATTGCCGACTATCGGTAATGGCCGTGTTCCTGTTGACAAATCGAGCGCTTTGATTTCATTTCCTCCAAATTTTTGCAATTTCGTATCATCAAAAGACGAGCTTATCAACAAAGTATTCCCGGATATCATTGCTAACCACAAAAATACTAAATGGTTAAGTGAGCGAGCAATTTTGGCCGCTAAAAATAAAGATGTAGATGACCTCAATTATATAATTCAAAATCAAATCGTAGGTACTCTGTATTCATTCAAATCTATCGACTGTGTAACAAACGAAGAAGAAGCCACTAATTATCCAACTGAATTTTTAAACTCCTTGGATGTGCCTGGTTTACCACCGCACAATTTAAAACTAAAAGTTGGCTCGGTAGTCATCATGCTTAGAAATTTAAACCAACCAAAACTGTGTAATGGAACGCGTTTGGTGATAAGAAAACTGATGAGCAATGTGATTCACGCGTCGATACTTAAAGGAAAATTTAAAGATGAGGAAGTTATTATTCCAAGGATTCCGATGATCCCAACGGATATGCCCTTTGAGTTTAAACGAAGTCAATTCCCGATTCGTCTTGCCTTCGCCATGACTATCAACAAATCACAGGGCCAATCCTTGACTATTTGTGGCCTCAATCTAGAAAATGCATGTTTTTCTCATGGTCAATTGTACGTGGCATGCTCACGTGTCGGCAAACCATCCGCTTTATTTGTTCTTGCGCCTGACCAAAAAACAAAGAATGTCGTTTACCACAAAGTGCTTGAATGAAAATCCTATTAATGAATTAATCCGAGTTTTTTTTTTTTTCCAATCTGCACAACATAGTTTTCAATCATTTTTTTCTGACATGAGTTTGAAGTACTTAATTATTATTTTTTATTTTTATTCTCATTCTGTATGTATGTTTTCATCATCATTCATCATAATAAAATACTTTTTTGTTTCTATCTATATAAATATATTATTTTGTATCATTGTTTTACGTTCATCAAAGCCTAAATTATTTCAGCTAAAAAGTAACACGACATTCATTGACTGTTAGGCGGTACGAAGTTCGCGGGGTCAGCTAGTATCTAATATATAAACACGAGGTTATTTTAATAATTATGTTTCCATTTTTCATAGCAACCTGTTCTTAGGATGAAAGATAGATCTAATGTCTTCGGCTGTCGAGAACATTCGCCATGATGGTACAAGTCCTGCTTAATAACAAACGTTTTTGATAGTACTAACGAGTCTTAACAACAATTCAACCTTATCTGCGGACGCGGCATAAATTAAATGAAATGAAATGCTTTATTTATTTGTATATGTCATTAAATGGCTCTTACAAACGTCAGTAAGTACTTAAAATAAAAATTATTACTGCTTCTATATTTACATGTACTGCCAGATTCGCAAAGCAATAGGTAGAACCGAGAGAAAGAACCTGGCAATAAAACTCACGGCCACTCTTTTTCTATAACTGACAGGTAAATTACACATTTTGTTAAGACTAAATGTGGACGAATGTACATCTGTCTCGTGTCAAAATCAATAACAGTGTGTATAATACAACAAAAAAACATTTGTAGTCACCTAATTACAAAATATGCTACAATTATGGCATTTTAGGAGGCGCCTGAACCATGCTCAAGCCATACACTTTTCAAAGAAGAATCAAAGAATCAATTTCATTTATTCAGTTTAGGCACATAAAGAGCACACATGAATGTCAAAATTTTACAATTTTGTCAAGTAATATTATAAAAATACTAAATTAAGTAAGTACATAAATAACCATTAGAAAATGATTCTTTCGCTGGTTCGGTAAGTTGGTTCTCCTGAGAAGAGACCAGCAAGAAAGTCAGGTAGATTATCCATTTTCTTTTTTATATTGTTTTGTTTACATTGTTACAATTAGTTTATATTGTATTATAGGAGTGGCCAAAAACAGAAGATTAGGGTGACCATGCATTTTTATCATTAAGATATTCGTCTATATTAGCCTTTCATCATCAAACATTTTTTAACTACTATTTTAAACTTATTAAGAGGAATGTCAACCAAATCCTGAAGGATTTTATTATAAATTTTTATACATTTGCCTACAAACGAATTACCAAGTTTATGAAGTCTAATTTTTGTCATTGCCAATTTATTTTTATTTCTTGTATTAAAATTATGGGTATCGGAATTTTTTTTGAAGAGATCTATGTTAATCCGTACATATAAGATGTTGTCGTAAACATATTGAGAAGCAACTGTTAAAATATTAATTTCTTTAAATAGTTCTTTCAGCGAGTCACGGGGTCTGAGTCTATAGATTACTCGCATAGCTCGTTTCTGTAATATGAATAATGTCTCAATATCGGCAGCTGAGCCCCACAGCAGCAAACTATATGACATAACGCTAAAATAAACTAATCGTGCCGTTTTTTCGTCAGTCAGTGACCTTATCTTTCCAACCGCATAGGCAACTGAGCTAAGTCTTCCTGCCAAGGCTGTGATATGAGGACCCCATTGTAGTTTACTATCTAGAGTTATCCCAAGAAAAACTGTGGTAGTGAATATTTGAACTAATTAATTATTCATTAGTAATATGAGTATCCACCTGTCTAACATTGGGCATAGTAAATTTTACACATTTTATTTTCTTCGCATTGAGCAGCAAGTTGTTACTTGTGAACCAATGCAATATTTCCGAAAAGGTATAGGTAAAGGTATTTACATCGTCAAGTGCTACTTGTTTTATAATATTATGTAGTGATGAAAGTGATAGTGAAGAGCGTAAAAACAGCAATAGGCTCGCCCTCTATCACGTGGAACTAATGAGTCGTTGTACATTCGTCTCAAAGTTAGTTCGTCATTGAAAAGTAGGTATGTACTCGTAGGATACTATATTTTTTAATAATAAAGGTACTAAGTAAATTTAAAATGTACAGTCGTTTCAATTCGACTGTTTTTTTTAACTTTGAAGTGATTGATTACTACACCTTGAAGTTGTAAGTCAGTAAGGGTTGTCTCTTGTTTGTGATCCAGCATTGACCATAGAGTTGATATTGAGGCATTAACGTCATAATTATTGGTCAAATTGTGCTGGTACTTTCCTGACAACCCTAACGTTCGAATTATGTTCTCTGTAAATAAAAGAATGTGCTTTGATTAACGTCGCAGTGCAAGTTTTGTATGTAAGTACTATTCCCTATTCTGTGGTTTAGGTACATTGTAAAAAATAACATAAAAATCTTACGAATGAATGTTACAGTAAATCGTCACTAGGAGACGGGTCAATAAAATGTGTTATATCGCCAGTAGGAACAGTCAACAGCTGTCAGTATGTATAAAGACGATTGAGACCTCAGATTAACCATCTATAGATAGAAGGCGAGTGTCACCCGTTTTCTTCGTTGCGACTACTGAGGAGCTCTGATAAAGGTTGCCCAGTATATGTTTGCGTTCCACTATCACACGTCCAATGAAACACGTCAAAAATAAGATCTCAGAACAATAACTAAAACAATAATTATTCGTTTTTTGCCACTCAACAATTTAAACTGGGAAGCTGTACGGACATTACGTCATCCTCGACTGTTTTACTGTACTGACGTGCAGAGTAGTTGTTAGTGGTTCAGACCGGTTATCAGCGCTCTATATATACGTAGTATAGAGATAGTTACCCGGAGATCGAGACACATGGTGACCCGCACTTTATTGTACTGGATTACGACCCTTGTACTTGACTTTTATTATACTCAATAACTAGATGTATCCCTTCTGACTGTTCAGTAGACTTTTTAAGAAATATAACTTATTTGATTTATCGACGTTCGTTTACTTACTTTCTTGTAACTTCTTGACTTCATTAACTGGGTTGTAAATATACCCAATAAAAAATAAACAAAAAAAAATGGATAATCTACCTGAGTTTCTTGCTGGTATCTTCTCAGGAGAACCAACTTACCTAACCAGCGAAAGAATCGTTTTCAAATGGTTATTTAATTACTTAATTTAGTATTTTTATAATATTGCTTGACATAAAATTGTAAAATTTTGACATTCATATGTGCTCTTTATGTGCCCAAAACGAATAAACGAAATTGATTCTTTGATTCCCAGAGACCAGCTTGGAAACAGCAATAGGCTCGCCCCATATTACGCATACAGTTACATAATGCCACAATTTTTGACATTCAATTTATTGGACACAGGCAAACGTAATATTGTACAACGTCCTTGGTCTCACGTAATATGCCCAAAACCACGTGTAAATACCAACCTGTTTATCTTCAAAGGACATTCATTACGCTCACATTTACATACTGAGTGTAAGTCCCACATAATCGGGGGCGAACCTATTTTAGCCTCCAGGCAATTTGGGTATAAAGTTTTTAAGACTAACAATACTCGTGGCATGTAGAAGTGCAAACATTTCACGATCCGCGTTTACTGATTCTATTAGTGACAGACAAGGGCTGACATGGGTGTCCATTGGCCACTCTATCTCACGCTAATGGAAATTCTTTGGTCTAAACTCCTCAGTTGTGAATGCGACAGTTTTTGGTTAAAATGTTTATTGAAACACACACAGACCTATATTATATAGGGGAGAGCCGATGGCCATTTTAGGGGTCTTAGAGTACATTTAGCCTCTTTCGTTTGTCAGCAGGTAATTACCTAAAACGCTTGACCAATGATTTGGGCATCAATATCACAACTTTTTTTTATTTATCGTTTATTATCAGGTAACAAATAGACAAGTTACAGATGGTATAAACTTATTCTGCGGCCCATAGATAATTACTTTAAAACTAAGAATACATATTTATAAAATATTACAATTGTCTTAGTGATGGAGTCTTAAGACTATCGTTAGTAATTTACACTTCACTATCGCACTATGTGTTTTGGCGTTCCCGTGGTAACGTTCCACGAAAGCGACGAAACACCAAACCCTGTTTTTTTTTTTAAATTTGGTAAGCTAAGAATCTAGTTGCAAAAACTTATTTATTAGAAATGGAAGTCAATGAAGATAACCAACCGTATAGTCACACTCTAGTACAAAAAAGATTAATATGCAACTTCAGTTAAAAAAAAAAGCTAAATGTTGCTTTATGTGAGGGATTGCACCGTCACGTACCTACGTGACTACCGTGACTACCATACAGCAACACGGTCTTCGTATAGTGACTATAGAAAATAAACAAAATTGGACTGAAAAGTAATGGTCTAGACAAAAGAAAAAAGCAGAAAATAAAATTAAAGAACAGATTAATCTGGAATCGTCTTTGGGTAGACAATATTTATCAGGTTGTATAGCTTAATTTACTTGGCCACATATACATACCTATTTATTTTTATATACTAGATACTAGCAATTGCAATTTCGAGTTGCTGGCACTATGTTTACTGATATTTAAACGGGACTTACGATACCTACTCGTAGTTCCCCGACGTTTCGGTTGGATTGCACCAACACTGGTTACGGGTAGGATATAATAGGGAAACAAATGTGATATTATGCATGTACCTACCCAATGTTATATTACTTAATGCAAACGAACATTCGTATTGAAATTACACAAGTCAATAGTTCATCCCTCACTGGTCGTTAAACGCCAAAGGGCTTCGACACCCTCTCAATTCTATAGTGCTGACATGGCACAAAGGGCTAGTTCCAACATGACTCCTTCAGTCAAGTGTTTTGTATGGGCAATTGTCCACCATACCAACATTGGGATGGTGATATGTAATGAGTTATAACTTGATCAAAATGTATGTCACTATCAACTTTATTTGACGAGAAACACAGACATCTCCGTCGTGACGTACTTATTAGTGACTAACAGGTACCTAATAGAATTGTATAGAAAGTATAGTTAACTTAAATAAGATGCATAATTTTTTGTATTTTTACTAATGACCTATCCTAGCGAACTTTGTACCACCTAAAATTAAAAAAAACCCTGAACTTTTACGACTTAAGCTCCTAAACGGATGGACCGATTTGAAAGGAGAAGTTAAATTATGTACACACGGATAAAAGAAAGTTAAATAATAAGATAAATAAGATATGCAAAACTAGACATCATTTTTTATACCAATCAATCTCGCCTAAAACTTTACACATAGCAAACACGTCTCTCGCGAGTTGCTGATTCGTGAGCATTGTGATAATCTTGAAGAAATGGATTAAGTAGGTACATTTAAATATACGTAACAAAGACGGCAAAGTGAACCAACTATAGAAAAACTTGACAATGTCAACACATCAAAGAACTCACCTAAACTTTGCCCACGACTGGGGGTGAAAGATAAAAACATCGGATTTTGTAGCGCGGTGTACCTACCTACCCGTGTCTTCGTCAGCGTATTTACTTACCCTGAAGCTATTTGCTCCTATACCCTTAACTTAACCTTTATAGTGGGTATTCAAGCGATGAAATTATAGCGAATTTCTGTATAGGCACGCTAAGGAATTCCATGACGTAAAAGTAAATTTGTAAAAAAAAAACAAAAAAATATTTTGTTTTTTCAACAGTCAGTTGAAATTAACTCAGTGTATATAATATACGTTCTGCTTGTAACCAGAGACGCCCGGCAACGGACGTTAGAGCGGCCACGGCCTTGGTCGCGGAACTAAAAAAAAAAAAAAAAAAAGTGTATGTAATATTTACTTTATGCAATTCTCGTAGTCAGAGGCATATTATACCATTTTTGCTATCTGCTGAGCTGTTGGTTCCAAGCGATAAAAGTAAGACGGTGTTTTCTGGCACACAATGAGTAATTTTTTCCATGCCAAAGCCTACAGACGAGAACCTATAACCTTGAAAATTAAATGCCTAAGTGATGATTGCTCTTATAATCTATGTATTATGAATGACCGATAGGTCGCGTAAGGTTTATATTCTAGTTTTAATATTATTAAATAATATTGCGAAATTATGGAACTTTAGTTTTAATGCATCAAGTTCTTACGTCTATTTATTTATATTTTTACTATCAAAAACATGACATTCTACAATTAAAAACATTACAAACTATACTAAGGAGTTGGCAACACTCTGTGATATATAGAATTAAGTTTATAACTTAAACCACCCATCATATTGATTCTGCACTCCTTCGCCATCACTTTACATATTGCTTATTTAGCATTATTTCATTTCGGTGTGCCGCTATTTGTCTTTCGTGTTCTGCAGATATTGTTATTGCACACCTGAATATTTGAAAGTGCTGACTTTGGGAACATGATAATAGGACGTGCTTTCAAATTTTGATGAATTAAAGATTGTCTATTGCCTATTGATCAATCTTTCTACGCCATAGGTGACATTGTTTTTATGGGTTCCGTACCCAAAGGGTAAAACGGGATCCTTATCTGAGACTTCGCTGTCCGTCCCTCCGTCCGTCTATCTTGGGCTGTATCTCACGAACCGTGATATTTAGAAAGTTGAAATTTTCAAAGATGATGTATTTCTGTTACCTCTATAACAAAAAATACTAAAAAACGAAATAAAATAAATATTTAAGGGTCTCCCATACAACAAGCGTGACTTTTTTCCCGTTTTGGTACGGAACCTTTAGTGCGCGAGTTCGACTCGCACTTGGCCGGTTTTTAAATATAGTTTTTTGCAGAAACTTTAATTTTTTTTAACCCCCGACGGAAACCGGAACGGGGTGTTTTAAGTTTGACGTGTTTGTGGGTGTGTGTGTTTGTAAGTCTGTCTGTGGCATCATAGCTCCCAAACGGATGAACTGATTTTGATTCTGTTTCTTTTGTTTGAAAGATGGGTTAGGGAAGAGTTCTTAGCTATGTTTTATCAAAATCGGTTAAGCCATTTCAAAGATATGAGGGGTGAAAGTGGTGATGAAAAATTGAATGTGTTCAAATATACCCGTGTTGGGTATCAAATGAAAGGTCATAACTTATACATCACTTTTTTTGTGAGTCGGGGGTTTTTAAATTTTTAACTGTCTGGACTGCAGAAATCGTCAGTATGTAACTTCCTCGTAAATAAGTCCTGGTTGTTTTTCCTATTGTAACTATATACTTAGGTATATGGTACTTAGGAGCCTGGTATCGGCAATAGGCTTGTCCCGAATTACGTGGTACGAATAAACTACTGAATAGCAAAAACTGTGGGCGTGTAATGTAGCTTGGACACTCGGGGATGTAGCGTATTTTATTTATTCAAATTTTTTGTTCTTAAATGTTATGGGTAAGAAATTCTTCAAATTGTATCTTAACTATAAGAGTATAATTACATACTCTATTTAAATATTGTTAACTAATTTTCATAGTATTTCTTTTAAGTAAAATTACTGACGTTAAAGTTTTTTACAAGAAAGAAATAAGTTGCACTAACGTAAAGCTTACCTGCTTACCTGTAGGTAGACAAGAAACTTTTAAACAATTCATAGCCATCACCATTAAACAAGTAAAGTTAGAATCGAAACCAAAACGTTAAAAACATAACTTTGGCTTGAACACGAAGTGGTATCTTAGCGGAAAGCTCAAGGGATTCCCCACAGCCGGAACGGAAAGCCGAAACCGCGATATTTCCACGATTCATCTGTCATAATTTCAACAAAAAGCCTACGCTTTTAAATAACACTTTCGATACAACGTCGTGAATTTTTACAACCTCAAACATTTTTACGTGACTTTTTATGACATTATTTTATATCACTGTTATGTTGTTACGAGCGAAGGTTATTTGTATTTACGATACAGCTACGTTGGTCTAAATCATATTTTTGTGATCGACCCCTTTATCGGCTTCTCAGTTTTAATAGTATTTATGCAGTGTATGTCGATGTGGATTTACGTTTTTACCTCCTTATTGCGTACAGTAAACGCACAGATAAGGAAAAGTGGTTCCTTCCTCCTCTTTTTTTTTTTTTTTTTTTTAATCCCGCGGTGTGAAGCCGCGGCCGCTCTAACGTCCGTTGCCAGGCGTCTTTGGTTACAAGCAGGTATTTCTAGTGGCGCCCGGCGTTTCCAATGGCGCCCGGCGTCCTTCCTCCTCTGTGGTAAACGGCTAATGTCAATTTTAATTTAAAAATATCAAAATCCTCATACGGCCGTGATATGTGACGCTCATCTTCACCACTGCGATATAACCTTTTTGTCTACAGTTCAAGTTCAAGTTCATCAATCTTAATACCTAATTAAATTTGTGGTCTTGCAGTATCTGGTATAAGTAGGTTACCTTAGTAAATAATACTAGTTATCACAGTGAACTTTGTAACGCCTCAAAAATAAAAAAAAAAAAATATTTCATGCAAATGTATGTATTATTAATAATAATTAAAAAACGCGACGGACGGACAGACATACAGACAAATTGTCGTATTAAATATATAGAAAATTGTTTTTATTTTGAACATACCTACACTAGTAAATTAAATTTGTACGAATTTATTAATTTTTAGTACATAACACACCGCACACGTTAGTAAAACTTACTTAAAATCCAACAAGTACTTCAGTAATGTGTTCCTAATTCATAATGTAATGCATATTAAGTAAGTCATTAGTCGTAAAGTGACTACAGAACGAGTACAGAAAGCTACATTTTATTTATATATTTACAAAATATACGAAGGAAATATGAAATTCATGTAATGATCTAACAATTTTCATAATTTTGTTACTGTTGTATGTATGAAATGTACAGAAAATGTCTACGTCAAATTATACGTTATGTTGCGTATTTGTAGGATTAAAGATGATGGCAGTTTGTCAGGTCGGATCATAAAGATACGAGTATTATAAGTACTAGGTCCATGGGTTGGATAACTCATCTATTTCACTTTATTGTATGTAAGTAAAAGTGAATGTTTTACAGAATATTGAACAAGAAATGAAGTAGTCACCTATTTAAATTGTAGATTTCTCAAGTTGTACTATGATTAAGATTGCAGAAAAAGGAATTGTAGTTACAAGATAGGTATCATCATTTGTTTTAGTCTCAATCTCAGGCTCATGATTGCGAACGTTTAAAACGAAAGTAGCGCAATTTCCTGGACCGTATAATGTCTAAAGCACTATGTATAGGCACCTAATTTTTGTGCCTAATGTCTCTAAAGCATTGCCTAACTTACTGACATTTTTCATTGCATTTGCAGTAAGCACAAAAACATTATAAACCCAAATTAAGCAGTCAACAGTCCTGGCCACAAAGCAACCGAATTTCGGACCTGCGCTGATCCTGGCACACAAAAAAAATATCAACATGTTCCAAATTCAAGCTTCGTTTATTCTATACAAATTAAAGCAAAGAGGTTGTCAAACGTGGAGTTACAGCAGCGCATTCATTAGGTTGGTATTTACTGAATGCAGACAGCACTGATGAGTGTACTAGTGTGTTATCCGGGGTCGGGATAGTTTGATATTTTCATTTTTGTTGTTGATTGCAAACGTTGATGGCGCAGGAATTCTGAAATGAATGAACAAAGGAATTTTTTGTTGCTTTTATTTATACCCAAAACCTAGAGTAGGTACAGGAGGTACAGTCCAGTTTAATAAATGATGAAGTGATTTAAATAGGTGTAAGGCTGTTTTTCTGGCCATGTTGGTCACTAATCATGAAAGTAATTTATTTTAAGAAGGTTGTGTTGAATGGTTTGAAATTAATTATGATTTGTTTTCTTTCAATATGATAAAATTTGAACCTACTTACTATATATAAACTAGGTATGCAGTACATTCTGCTGTTGCAATAATTGAGCTGAGTTTGTCGATCCAGGTCGAACTCCTAAACGACTGGATCGATCTTTATGAATTCAGATATATGCACTCACGGTGATGGTCACTATGACCGTGCCAAATTTCAAAAAGATCGGTCTAGTCGTTTAGGAGGAGTTCGATAACGAACGAAATACACGAGTCGTCTAAGAAAGATTCGTAAACTCCGCTCAATAAATATGTTAGGACAATTCACACAAAGCCATCTTGTCTCAAACTAAGCAAAGCTTGTGATATGAGTACAAGATAAACTGATACTCGTATAATAAATATGTACTTATACACATTTTTTTTGTAAATACATACATATTATACATAGGACACACCCAGACTTCAGCACAAATGTATGTGTCGTCATCACACAAAGTTTGTCACGACCGGGAGTCGAACACGAGACTCCGGCGTTGAACGCGGACGCATTACTGACCACGCCACCGAAGCAATCAAATCGGTCTGCTAATTTGCCAGAATTTTCTTATAAATTGCAATAAATAAACTACTATTTTACTACCCCAGCGAGAAAGTAGCGTAAAACCAAGTCAACATTGATATATAAATGTATACGTGCCTGAAGTGTGTGATTAAGTTCTGAAATAGAATTCATTGCATGCATGTTCTAGACACATTAACACGTTTGTTGAACATGCATCAATATGCATAATATGAAAATGAAATTCTGCTCCAGCAAGTTGTTGAAGCAGTAAATAAGATCCGGAATAAATATCCGGTGCCAACTGAACCAGGACTTTTTGTCTCGTTTATTCATGAAGTGAGCGAGAGGGATAGACTATAAGGCACCCTGTATTGATGACGAACTGCGACAGTCCCTACAGCTTCGTGTAAAGTAGTGATTGACAGTCCAATTGATGCACAGTGTTTCAGATATGTTATAAGTTGAAACAAATCATTATTTTGTTAGAAAAACGATAGTTTGATAGCATAACGTGTGTGGTACCTACTAGTACCTTATTATCTTAAATATATATTTTTTAATTAAATTAAAATAATGATCAAATAAATTGGAAAATGTTTCTTTAATTTTTTTAGAGTCGAGTAGACATACAAAGCTCAAAATGTAAATGCAAATGCAATAAAAAAAAATTGTTTGTCCATATAAATTCAACACATATTTTAATGTGGACAAAAATTTATACAAATAATCTTACAGACAGTTTTTTAATTACTGTGTATTTCAACTTAAAATAGCTTAGTCTACATCAGTAAATTGCAACACTGTGCAATAGTACAACGTTGCCGCGGAAATAGAACTGTTAGATTCAGTTGCGCATTGAATTTTGGAAGTGAAAGCTTACACGGTCATTGAATATCAGGATGTTGCTCTTTAAATTGGTAAGTATAAAGACTCGCAATTTGAACAGCATTTCTACAATACCGACTCGTTACATATTTTATAGTTCCATGTATTTAAATAGGTACTTAAACAGTATTACCCTAATTACAGAAATTCTTTAAAAAATTGTAATGAATCACTTTATTACTTTTTCTCCGCTTATCATAAAAGAAAAGAGGCGTGATTTTAAATATCGTGTACCGAGAACCGCTGACCCTACTGGGATCACCCGGCTCTGCTATATCTGAGGTTTAATCTATACTGCAACTTATGTAGCTTAAATGCAAATTAAACTCTCAATTTCAAAAACTAGAATCACTAAAGCACTTCAGTGTAAAAGGTAGTTAAAATAAAAGTAAAGGAATACACAAATCACATATTTTTAATTAGACCGACATAGATTCTACTTACAATGCTTTCTTCCCCAAAATCAGCAACAAAGTGAGCCTTTAGCTCCACTGCATGGACCTAGAATATCTCTATGCTCCACTAGCACGTATTTATTCCAAGATGGAAAACTATAATTATCTGTACCAATAACAGAATATGATTCTAACAGAGCCTCGGTATTAAAACCTGTGCACTGGAGAATTGACGTTTCAAAATTATCCAGCCACCTGTTTTAACTATTAACAAACTATCCCACCTTAGTACATGATGAACTCGTGTATTGCGGGCGAAGGCGTTATCTCAAACTAATTAATTTTATTAATATGGGTACCGAGAAGTTAGATTCACCAACGTAACATAAGCTACCACCTCCTTTCAATCTAATACATTTTCAGTGGATAGAGGTGAATTTATCGGCTCTTGAAAGTTCTATTTATGTTGGTCCAATGTAACAGGTGACGTGTAGTGATTTAGTTGCCGATAATAAATCGGCTCGTACATTTATTATATACAGATATGAATTTAATAGTCGTTTTAGTTGAGATGTAGGCTATACATTAGGTATTTGTAGCGTTTGCTTGAGGTTTTAGAATGAGATTCAGAGATTCAGGAAGAATTTTCTTACCAACGGTATTGAACCAGCACCTTTCTCTTAAAGAACGCTATTTTCATTTAGATGACCTGTTTATAATTTTTAGTTCTTGTTCGTCTATCTGCCTGTGTGCTAATGTACGCTAATCTCTAAACAGAACGGATTTTCTTGCTGTTTTGAGAGAGATATTAAGCACATCTCAGGTTAAGGATTGGTTTTATCAAAATCGAAGGGCAGGAAAAAAGTAAGTACCTTGTCATAATATTACACCTACCTATTTAACGAAAGATCTGTGGGCATCAGCGAGTAATCCGTCTAAGTTTGTCTCGCTAAAACCAGGCAATGGCGATTTGGCAAATTTTAGTCTTAAAATATTCATTAAAGTTCAGGGAAGTCGGGACATCAACTTAAATATGTTATTCTAATTTTGGGTAGGCAGAGGTAGGTAGCATTACACAGACAAGCTTATTGCTGTCACCGGGCACACATAATATATAATGGGTTATGTTCAAAATGGCCGAATGAATTTAATAAAAAGTAGCAGCATTATTGTAATTTTGAAAAAAATGTGAAACCCGTTGCCTTGCGATGAAATGTTGATTAAAGGCAACAACATCTTACGTGCCAGCCGCTTTGGCACAGCTAATTAAAGTCCTGGGCGTCTGAGACTATCGGTTCAATTTTCCTCCGTGTGTGCATAACAATAATTTCATATTCAGAGTGATATTTCAAAGCTGAAATATCACAGCTTGGTGCATCATCAAGAAGAGGGTAGAAAATTGCGCAATCCCCTCTCAACATACTTATTTACATGGATGTACGAAGGAAAATTGTAAGAGGACATGGTTTACTGAATAAATATGGTATGTAGGTAGGTAGTTTGAATTTTACTTTTTATTCCGATAACATGTGCCTGAAAGATGTCTGTTTATTGGCAAAGTGTTTATCGTTTTTAGAGTTCCGTACTCAAAGTGTAAAACGGAACCCTATTACTACCGCTCCTAACAAATACTAAAAACCTAACATAAAAAACCAAAATAGAATATTATTATTACATTACATTTACATTAGTATTTGGGGGGCTCTCATACAACAAAACTGATTTATTGCCATTTTTATAGATAACTACCGAAACCCCGCGGCTTCGCCCGCGTGAAATAGTTTTGTGGTTCCAATTCCCGTGGGAACACATTCCTGGGATAAAAAGCCTATATTACACCTTATTATATCAGCTATATGCCAGTGAAAGTCCCGTTAAAACCGGTACAGCTGTTCCAGAGATTAGTGGGAACATACAGACGATAGACGGACAGACACTTCAATTTTATTTATCTGTAAGGATGGTATGAAAGCCTTCGTGCGCGAGTCCGACTGGCATTTGAACGGTTTTTAATGTTGTTCAGTATCATCTAAAGGCATTCCAGTTTAACATCATATTTACCATTGTAAAAGCAATGGTAAATATGATGTTAAAACTTATAATACATAGCATTATTTCGCTAAAATAGAAGACATTACAACGTCGACATATGTTTCACCTCTACACGAGGTATTCTCAAGACTGTCTCAGAGAGAACAGCGTTTTTTTTTAAACCAGAGGTTCTGGCTAGCTGTTCTATGAAGGTTCAAGATCTTAATATATAATTTGGCCTGGATAGCTATGCTAGCTGATCTCAAATATTGGATGGAATCAGGCGTTACCTGGCGAAAGTCCATGACAAAGCAATGGTAAATATGATGTTAATTTTTTTAATTCATAGCATTATTTCGCTAAAATAGAAGACATTACAACGTCGACATATGTTTCACCTCTACACGAGGCATTCTCAAGACTGTCTCAGAGAGAACAGCCAAATTTCAAAAGCTTTATTGTCCGGACTGTAGAGAGTTTAGAGTCCTATAAAACGTTGATTTTAGCTGAATTATGATGGAAGGATGGAATTTAGATTCGATTGCAATAATGGTTACTGATTTTCTATTGCAGCTTACTAAGTATTTACCTGTCACATCAATAGTCTTACCTATACTTGAGATTACGATTAGAATGTTCGGGTTGTTGTTGATGTTGCATGGTAAATATTTACCATGTAACATTATTTTATCGAGTCTCCGATATTTCGACGCTGTTGCAAGCGCCATGATCGCGGAAGAACTGGAGACAGTTCCAGTATAGTTCCATATCCCGCACATTCTAATCGTAATGTTAGTGACCATGATAGTCTAAATACCTATATTATACTTGAGATCAACAAAACTGCTGACAATTTTGTTCTAGACCTAGACTTTTTATTATCTCATATTAAAGTTCATCTCAATACCTTTCTCTGGACACCCCGTTTGTTGACAAAGGTTGATATTTAGTTGTATTAAATTTCACTTTTGTGGTACACTTGGTGCCTCAAAAACAGTCAAAGTGCTATAATTTCAATTTTTTATACTACACCAAATATTATTATTACGTCACAATATAGCCCGTCTAAATACCTATCTTTAGACGTATCATTTATTTTTCTAGGTCTTATAGTTTCCGAGAAAATCGCAAAAAACTGCGTGCGATCGACCGCCCACCCGCCCTGTTTTCTCGTTCAGGGACCTAGACTCTCAATCCGGAGCACTGGAAGGTCGCCGTAGGTAAAATATACCAAAAGACAGACTAAAATTTTTATTTTGTTTATTTTATTATTATAATTATAAATTCTTTAACTTTAATCTCCTCGTTTTGACTGCAAATATACATAATATATATATATATATATATATATTATCTTATACTTATTTCGAAGGTCATTTTACTTACATTCGTCTATCTGTTTTCTCTGTTCAATTTGTTGTTAAACCACTATGGCGCTTTTTAAGAGCCCCCAACCCATGAGGAAGCTTCGGCCACAAGCAGTACCGCCAGGGAAACCACCGGAAAAAACTAATTTAGACTGCACCTTTACAGTGGCAGGATTAGCACTCTCAAACGATGAGAGCTCTGAAACTAGCACTCAACCTTCATTCCCCACTTGCCCCATACTCTCTCAACCCGTTGCCCCCCCACTTCCACTTTCTCAGCCCCTCATTCCCTTATCCTCCAACTGTGATCAACTCAATACATCTGTCCCTACCCTTTTAAGACCGCGTTCACCTCCTCCTATTTCCCCTCAATCCCCCTCACTATCATCTTTTACCGACTCACCTACTGCTGAATTTCACAATAAGCTGACTCAAAATATTAAAACCGCACGTAATCTGCTCACCAGAGGCAAAAGCCTGAAGAAGGAGGACAGGGCGGCGATCCTTCAAATCTTTGACACCATTAGTGACCTACAGAAGTTACACCTTATGGCCTCTCCAGTCAACCCAACCCCTACGACAAACTTCATTCCAAACGATGAATCTTGTGAGGGCTTGAGTAGCAATTTCATCTCCACTATCACCTCCGTTATAAAAAACCATCTGGTCACTGAACTCATGCCAGTCAAAGAACGGCTTAGGGATGTCTGTAGCACGGTGAAACAAATGAGACAAATACCGAATAATGCAGTTAACCCCACCCAACCCCTCTACTCTTCGGTCCTCACTTCCCCCGCGCGCCCTAAAACCCCCAAAATTCCCTCCACCAAACCCTCCCTAATCGTCACCTCCACCAGCAACGTGCAAAGTTCTACTGAAACTCTACAACACTTCCGGCAGCGTGTTACCTTCAAGGACACTAACTTTGCGCCCTCCAGGACTACCAACGTCAGCAATAATAAGATTCGCGTTGAATTCGACACAACAGAGCAAAGGGACCTTGCCCTTACTAAAATTAACAAAACCACCAACCTTCAGGCCGAACCTAGCAAAAAATTGCAACCAATGATAATAGTTAAAGGCATTTCCAACTCCATCCCATTAGAACTACTAACAGAAACAATAACAAAACAAAACAACTTTAACACCGACGAAATCACCTTTAAATTCAAACGAGGAAACAGAAATAGGTCCCTTTACAACGCCGTCTTTATGGTATCTCCGCCACTTTGGCGCACTATCGTCAACCTACAAAAGCTAAATGTGGACCATCAAAAAGTCCATTTGGAGGAGTTCACTCCTCTTTTACAATGCTTCAAATGCTTGAAATTCGGACACACTCGCAACCACTGCACTTCTGAAGAAATTAACTGCTCCCATTGCTCTGACTCTGGTCACGAGTACAAAGACTGCACTAACAAGAACGACCTCACAAAATCTAAATGTTACAATTGCAAAGTTCAACAAGAAAAAGGCAACAAGAGTCATGATAAATTAGACCACAGTGCGACTTCAAATACCTGCCCAAGGAAAATCTATATGACTGCACGTACTCGTTCCAGGACTGATTATGGACCATAGTAGTATTAGTAGTAGCACACACGATAATACATCCAACATCCTGTCTAACTCATCAACAATCTTGAAACCCAACGCCATACAAATTAACCTTGGTAAAAGCAGAAATGCTTTACATGAACTTTGCGTGTACCTAAATAACAACAAACCTGACTTTGCATTCATCACGGAACCCTACACAGGAACAAACGAGCGCATGAAACTCGATAACCCGATGTATACACTCTATCAATTTCCCACCTCACGACCCACCCATGCAGCCATAGCCATCCGCAAAAACATCTCCTCATCATTAGGCATCACCAGTCACTCCAATTCTAATGTGTGCATCGTTCAGTGTAAAGACAGTCTCACAAATCACCAAATTCTCCTTGTTTCTGTGTATATCGAACCCCGCAATGATCCTTACAACACTCTTAACACCCTTGAGGTCTTCATCAACCACAACCGCAACTCCACCTTCCTTATCTGTGGTGATTTTAATGGATGGCACCATTGGTGGGGCTCAAACAGATGCAATAGCAGAGGAGACTTAATTGCAGATGTTGTCACCAACAACGACTTAATAATCAAAAATGAAGGACACACACCCACTTTTCAGACCGTAACCCACAATCAACCACGTGAATCGATTATTGATCTCACACTAGCAAGCAACCGCTCATCCATAAACATTACCAACTGGATGGTTGATCTCAACTTAACCCCTAGTTCAGACCATAATTCGATCACCTTTCATATCTCATTTACCAACACACGCTTCACTAAAGCTAAAAAGCTTTCTACATATAACTATAACACCGCAACTATATCATGGGATAGAATTATTAACAGGTTCACTGATGTGATCCGTGAGAGACTGCCTTCCATCGAGAATATCAACGAATATAACACACATGATCTCGACACCCTTGTGGATGATGTCACAAAAGCCATTCAACACGCCTGCGATATTATTCTACCTCGAGCTCGCGGCGCGCCAAAAAAAACCCCTTTTTGGAATGACCACCTGCAAGAGCTTAAAGGCAATGTACTCCGGACACACCATAAACTCTCCCGATACAAACGACGTGGTCTTCCCCTCAATGAGGTTATCGCTGAAAGAGAAATTGCTAGAAAAACTTACTCCGAAGCCTTCTGTGCCACATCCACACAACATTTCAAAGAATTTTGCAACCAACAAGTTAAAGAAAACGTCTGGTCAGTCACTAATCGAATCATCAAAACAAAACCTCTTACACAACCACCATCCACCCTTCTTCTCAACGACGGCACCTATTCCACCGACGCCTTGGACACTACTAATGCCCTCATGGACAACTTCTTCCCTGCAGACACCATCGACCTTACCCCTTCACAACAATCGATCAGATCCTCAATGAATCAACCTCTTCTCACTCCATCTGAACCTCCTTTTACCACAACCGAAGTTCTGAATGGCCTAAATCATATGAGCCACAAAAAGGCACCTGGCGTTGACCACCTAACCGCAGATATTTGCCTACAGTTCGCCAATCAATTTCCCGATTATCTAACTAAAATTTACAATAGATGCCTTGAATTAACCTACTTCCCGTTACCATGGAAACATGCCGTTGTTAAAATCATTCCTAAACCTAACAAAAATAATTATACTCATTTAACCTCATTCCGTCCCATTGGTCTCATTAATGTATTTGGCAAACTGCTAGAAAGACTGATAATAGATCGCCTCACTTACCACCTTAACATCAACAACCTTAATAATAATAAACAGTTTGGCTTTAAACAGCAAGTCTCCACCTCCCAGGCCATCTCAAACGCTGTCCATGCTATTAAATCCTATAAATCACACGGTGAACACTTAATTGCAATATCACTGGACATAAAGGCAGCTTTTGATAATGCTTGGTGGCCTGCTATATTTATTAAACTGCGACATTACAACTGCCCGAGCAACTTATATAACATTCTGATTAGTTACATAACTAACAGAACAGTGGGACTTACCTTCTCTGACATCGAAACCACCAAAAACATGACTCGCGGCTGCATCCAGGGCTCCGTCTATGGTCCTACCATGTGGAACCTCATCATGGACGAGCTCCTCGACCTCCCCCTTTCAGATAACTGCCACATACAAGCATTCGCTGATGATGTCCTTCTTACAGTACACTCTTCCGATGTCACCACTCTAGAAAATGCTACTAACCTTGCACTGCACCAAATTAATGAATGGGGTAAAAATGTCAAACTTCACTTTGGACCAGAAAAAACAACCATCATAGGCTTCACCAATAAATCAACAAAACTTAACATCCATATGAATAACACAAAGCTAAAATTCTCAAAAGAACTTAAATATCGCATCTGTCTGGTCCAGTGCCCTGGAATACAAAACTGTAAATAAACAACTACTTTCCCTCCAACGATTATTCGCCATTAAGATAATCCACGGCTTCCGAACCAACAGCACAATAACATCTATAACACTTGCACAATTAACCCCTCTGCCAGAAAAAATTAAAAGCATCTCGGACATTGAAATTTCTAAACTTCGTGGCGCCTCATCATTCCTTCCTCTTGACATCCCCCTTGAAAAACCCTCCCTCCCATCTTCTCTTCTTCACCCCTCCCTCCGAGAACCCATAACCTTTCTGGAAATATTTACTACAGAGGAATACATCGACCTCCACACCGATAACTACTGTAACATCTTTACCGACGGTAGTCGGCATGACGATGTTGTTGGAGCAGCCTTCGTCGCCTATAGTCCTCATTCCACCTCTCCTACAATTAAAAAATTCAAATTACACCCCTCCTGCTCCGTTTTCCAAGCAGAAATGCTTGCCATTGAAAAAGTCTGTCAATTTATAATCAGTAACAAAATTAAAACCTACTCTTACTACATCTTCTCCGACTCCAAATCTGCTCTCCTCGAACTTTCCAATCCCTACAGCCATAATAAATTCGCAGTCAACATATTCCGCCAATTGCACTTAGCCAAAAACCAAAACATTAAAATACAATTCGCCTGGGTAAAAGCGCATGCCGGGATCCCTGGCAACGAGGCAGCTGACACGGCAGCTAAAGCTGCGGCTTCCCTGCACAAACAACCAGACCACTCTCACACACCTCTTTCATACATAAAACACATACACAAAACAAATCTTCTCACCTCCTCACAACAACTCTACGAAAACTCCGCTGGCTCTATCCACACCAAGCGACTCCTTCCTACCTATCATGACCTCACGAACTTCCTTTCCAAAGTCAAACTCACCTTTCCAATAACCCAATTCCTCACCAACCATGCCTTCCATAAATCATACCTCTTTCGATTTCACATCACCGACAACGACCTCTGTCCTTGCACCAACACAATCTCGCAAACCTTCCACCACCTTATTTATAACTGCCCCAGATTCGCACTGTCACGACTAACATTTACACATATCTGCAAAAACAACAACATCGATCCTCAAGACCCCCTTCTCCTAATTAAATTAACAAACACACACACATTACCTATATCGTAAATCAACTAAAACACTTTAACGGCACATAACATCTAACCACTTCACTAACAATCAACTTACAAACGGTTCCAGGAGAAGGCGTATACCATTAGCGCCACTCCTCAAACCAAAAACCAACTGACTTACCAAAAAAAAAAAAAAAAAATGTGACTGTGTAATGTACTTCTGCCAGCCCCTCGGAGATATAAAAGTGATTATAATTAGAATATTTACTATTATTAAATATGTGAATTGAAAAATTATTATCATGAATTTTCATTTTACTACAATATCAAAAACTGTAGGACTGAACTGTAAAACAATACCAACCTCAAAATCTTTTAGTACATCAATGATCTTGCAGCACAGGTGTCGCAAACTTGAGGAGGGGAGACCGTTCGTCGGATTTTTTGTCGATTTAGATATAAACACCGCTTAAGACTTGCCGACTGTTATATTATATGTTATAGTGTGTCTATGAATGTTGCTATTTTACTTGAGAGGGTGCAACGAGGCTGTGCTGTAAAATGTTTATGAAAGCTGACGTTCCAAATTGAGGTCCTTGACTGTTTCGGTAGAGTTATCGGTAGTGCATCTATTCGTTTGATTTTTAAGTCGTTGAAAAAAAAAAAACAAAAACTAAATTTTGAAACCCACGACGCGTTAAGTAATTGAAAAAGGATAAAATAATCTCCGGGCTCCGTCCGAAGATACCAAAATCCGAGGTAACAAACTTAAAAAATAAATAAAAAAACACACAGTCGAATTGAGAACGTCCTCCTTTTTTGGAAGTCGGTTGAAAATGACCAGTGAAATATAGGTGTATCAAACGCCTCTGTCTACCCCTTCGGGATAAAGACGTTTTGTGTGTGTAACTGTTATACCGAATTACATTCTAAAACATACCATATACGTAAAATCTTGACTTTATAATGCTTAAGTATTCATTGGTCTATATAAATCCTGAGCATGATTTATGCACCCCTGATCCCTTACGTACATAAGCCTTCATAACGTTGCCTAAACTCACGTAGCACTTGCTACGGTTTCGTAGCTGTTTGTTAATCCTACGATTCTGAAGCTTATAACACACTGGTCCTTCACATACGACGTATGCCAGGCGATGTGGGAAACAGCGACACGCTGGTCTTACGACGTCTGACGTTTACATTTCTACGCGCTAGGACACTTTAAACGTATGTGACAGCGTCGTACGCGCGGGATAGCATGGGCACACGCGAATCTGGCACACTGACGCGTAAGACAGCGTGATGAATGACCAGTGTGTTCGTTACCATACTAAATGTATAGGCCAGATCCTGTTCAGATGTCATAATGCGTGGTATACGTCGCATGTGAAGAATGAGTTAGCCCGCCCCTTAAATATTGTACGTCGTATTTAGAAAAATCTAGGCATAGATTATTGTATGTTTGTAAATTAAGCATAAACATACATACATGTCATTACGCTTATATTCTTGAAGGGTTAGGTAGAGGTGCATTACTTTTACATTACTAGTACGCCTTCTGAAAATAACCCCAGAGCACTGCACAGGCACCCATTTTTTGTTAATGTTAATAAACTTCTCCGAACTCAGTTGACATCGGTTTTCCAGTCTAACTGCTGTGCAGCTGAATTTCGATATTTCCCGTGAAGCGACTGTCATCTGACCCTCACAACCCATGGATGATATCAAAGGTATGTAGTTAGACCAGTGCGATTGTGATTTAGGGCTCCAATTATCAATATCAACTTCCGTAGATGATCATATGATAACCGAGACCGGTGACGGATCAACGTGCTCTCCGAGGTACGGACGGATCTTGATGTCTTGAGAAATGCTCATTCTAAGACAGGCCTGGCTAGATGGCGCTTAACCTTTCTAATGTCCTAGTCGGATCCGCTTTAGATACCAGTTCCTTTTATTTTCGGCAGTAAACGTGAAAACTAAAGACAGTAAAAAAAACCGAGAAGAAGACAAGGGGTAATTCGCTGGTATATCTATACCTACTTAAGTAAACAAAGGAAAATGTAATTTTAATAACAACCAATTATATATCAAGCCCAAATTTCACGGTGTTGTACGTGAAATTTAATAATTTATTACATAAACTTAATATCTTTACACGGTAGGAGCAGAGCGTCCTATTAACATCGCGTAAATGTCTTGAGGGCAGACACATTATCAGAGTGTATTGTCGTTTCCTACAAATATCCACCGCCAGTAGTTAGAAAGTGAACACAGATATAAATTAGCTGGATAGAATTTTTTTTTTCCGAAGGAATTGTTAATCAATTGATTAGTACATGCCTAAATCTATGCCAATATTATAAAGAGGAAAGATTTGATCGTTTTTTTTAATGAGTAGGATTCGTAAATACTGAACTTATTTTGCAAATTCTTTCACTGATATGTAGCTACATTATTCGCGAGTAACATAGGCTACTTTTAATCTCAGTAATGTGTTCCCACGGGAATTGAGAATGATAAAATTATATCACGCGGGCGATGACGCGGTGATCAGGACACTCCTATGTCTTTTAACCAGTAGGCAGGGTATTTTCTATGATCAAAGTATTACCGCTTCTATATGCCTGGGGCTTGTTCCTACAAACTTATATCATAGATATTTCTACTTTATTTGCCATGATGGTTGCTATTTGTCACCAAAAATACCTTGCCAACTAGAATTGCTGGAAGCTTGAAAAATTTAGGAATCTGTAATACCAATAACTTTCTTTTTACAAAATTATGTGAGAAAATATCTTGGGAGAAGTTACTACAAAATGTTGTTAAATTACCGCATTCTGATCTTAATATTATTATTTAACAACACGTATTTTCCCTTGAATGTGGCCTGACGTTTTGACCAAGTTACATCGGGCCGTGGTCGACACCACGCGACGACAACCACGCGTGAGTCCTGCAATGTTAAATAATATGTTGAGAAAATTACTTCCAGATTTCACTAGTTCTTAGATTACCAAGATTTACGCTCACGTTCGAATTACGACACGGTACCTTCAGCGTGCAAAGCGTACAACAAATAAATCAAGCGGGACCTGCCTCATTCTCCCTTATAGTCTGGTGGACGTGACGCTCGTACTTTGATGGTTTAGGTTCAGAACTGAATATTTTATGACTGAACTGAGATTTGGATGATACCCCTCACAGTGAACACATTAGTTAAGATAAAGATACGATGGCGCTAAAAATACAAAGTACGGACGAAATCAGGATTCCAAATTACTTTTTTATACTGAAAATGAGAATGATTGCTGTTATATTATTTTGCTGTTAGCTGATTGTCCGAGACGCCCAGGACTTTAACTGGCTGTGCCAAAGCGGCTGGCACGTAAGATTTTGTTGCCTTTCATCAGCTAAATTACAATATAGCTGCTACTTTTTATTAAATTCATTCGGCCATACTACAGACTACCTCGGTGGCACAATGGTACTATGTACGGACTGCCACACTCGAGGTCTCGGGTTCGATTCCCGGGTCTGGTGGATAATGTATAATTCCCTTTGGAATTTTATCCAGATAATTATCCCAGAGTCTGGAACTTGTGCCCGGTAGATGGCAATAGGCTCGCCCCCTATTACATGGGACCTAACATAGCTGGCGAGATGTGGGCGTGATTGCACACCTCTGCCTACCCCTTCGGGGAAAAAGGCGTGATGCTATGTATGTTATGTTATAAAAAAGGAGTCTATATCTAACTTTATTGACAAGGATGTCTATTGGTGAACCATATAAATCAGGGTCCAAGCGTAAGTATTAACAATTCTTTATTAAAAACGTACATTTTGCAACTGTGGAGTAGCCGTCAAGAATCTGGGACACAATGGCCTTACTTCTTGCAGCAAAAGCGCAGCTTGTAAACGACATATAATCATATGTCGTGCTCTTTCCACCGCAGGCCTTCCGGCCGTACGTGAGCTATATGGGTTAGCTCGAAGCGATGGAAAGAGACCAGATGGTATGTCTTTGCTACCATGGAAGATAGATGGGTAGGCTTTTGGTGTGGAACTCTACATTACGCTACGTTGACACCTTAGCACCTTCACCTTCCAAGCACACCTTGATGTGCCGGCGCTGCTGCTGCATCGGCTAAAGGCCCCAAACAGCGCAAATGTGCTAACCTTGGAGGTGATTAAGTACATATTTGAGCCGTTTGGGGTTGAGACACTGGGCTCATGGGGACCTAGCACTCGTCGCCTTTATAGAGACATTGCAAAACGCCTAATCGATGCTTAAATGAGGCTGTATTATATATATTATGTTCTATTAAATTAAATATAATATTCCCGCCACGGTGCTAAATGACACCCTGCAGCGGGCTCTTGCTAGCGCCAGCGTTCCCACAATCATTGAGCCCCGGATCATGCACGACGATGACAAGCGGCCCGACGAGATGTCTCTTGTACCCTGGAGGATGGGGTGTACCCTTGTATGGGACGCCACCTGTGCCGATACTCTAGCGGCGTCCTACCTCCGGGCTACCAGTAAACGAGCCGGCGCGGCGGCTGATAACCGCTAACAAATACTTATAAAGGCAAGTAAATATCTATTATTGTCTCGGCACACAGTATGAATTCGTCGCATTTGGTGTCGTGGAGACACTAGGTTCATGGGGCCACGGTGCGCATCAGCTCTTCACGCAACTGGGCAAGCGTTTGAGCTTAGAATTCCAGCGTGGGAGTGCTGCCTGTGTTATGGGCACTCTGCCTAGGGGACCCAGTTTTAGGAATTTATTTGCGTGTTTATTAATTTACAATAAGAATTACAATATACATAATAGTAGATGAAAATACTAATTACGCTTTCTACAAAAAAAATTTACTATACACAAGTGTTTGAGTGTTGGTTTTTAGATAGGAAGTTTTATTTTATTTTATGTTAAAGTGGTTTAAGTTTATTGTTTCTTTTCTCATTCAGTTAGTTCAGTTTCAGTTAGTTCATTATACATGGGGCACACTAAAAGTTTTGCACTTCTAGCTAATCGAAACTATTTTAATTCTCTCCGCAAGACTGTGCCGCTCGTCTTCAAAATGCTTTTGGGAGAGAAGCACCTTGTTTGAGCACCGTGTGGCGATGGTTTGCTGAATTTGAGAGAGGTCGAGTTTCTTTACATGACGAATTTCGTGAAGGGCGGCCTTCAACTGCCGTCAACGAAAATAATGTGGCTACTGTTAAGCGGTTAATTGAAGAAAACCCGCGGATTACCTATGAGACAATTCGAGGACTATTGGGGATTGGTATGAGTCAAATCCAGAACATTTTACACGAAGAATTGAAAGTTCGGAAACTTTGTTGTCGTTGGATCCCTCATGAACTGACAGCGGAGCAGAAGCGGGCTCGCGTGGAATTGTGCTCACAGATGCTACTGAAGTACGACCACGGATATTCTAATGCTGTTTATGACATTGTCACAGGAGATGAAACGTGGATTTATTGATTTGAACCCGAAAAAAAACAGCAATCTTGTGAATGGGTGTTTGAAAATGAGAACAGGCCAACAAAAGTGAGGCAGGCGAGAAACGTTGGTAAAAAAATGGACGCGTTTTTTTTCTCAGCTAAGGGTCCCATCTGTGCAATTCCACTTGAAGATCAAAAGAGTGTTAATGCCGAGTGGTATTCTACCATTTGTTTACCCAGGGTGTTGGAAAAAGTTCGCGAAAGACGAACCAAGAGCCGCGTTCTCCTACATCATGACAACGCTTCTTCACACACGGCCAATAAAACAAAGTCATTTTTAGCTTCCGAAAAAGTACAACTCGTCACCCATCCTGCGGATAGCCCCGACCTAGCATCCTGTGATTTCTGTATTTTCCCCAAAATCAAAGAGGCAGTGATAGCGTTCAATCAGCACGTAGAATACATGCCTTCAGATCTGTGGTCCTCCTGTTTTAAAAAATGGTTCGATCGCATGAAAAAATGTTTAAAATGTAAAGGAGAGTATTTTGAAAAGCAATAAACATAATATTTTGGTTTTAACAGGTTGTTTTTTTAAGTTACGCATAACTTATAGTGTGACCTACGTATTTATTTGAATAAATACAAAATTTTACTACATAAAATAAAATAAAATAACGTTTAAAATATAATAAAATAACGTTTATTATCTTTGAAATTTTCAGAAAATTATTTAGATTCGTCAGAAGTTGGTGTGACTCTACCGAGGGTTCCAAAATGCAACGAGACTGAGAAGAGCCCTCAAGAAACTCAGCTCGGCTTTTTTCAAAATATTTCATCTTAAATCTAATACAGAGTTATTTAGAAAGGAGCAATTCGTTACGTTGTTACAACCAGGCCGCCTTGTCATCTAAGAAATCATTAATACTATAATAAGCTTTATGGCACAATTTACTTTTTATTAGTTTTTTAAATTTATTGACAGATAAATTTGCTATTTCGGTTGGCAATGTATTGTACATTCGAATAAAGGTCCCCGCAAAAGAATTACTCACTTTATGAAGCCTAAATTTAGGAACAGCCAGTTTATCCTTATTTCTTAAGTTTAGATTATGATTATCACTATTTTTCACAAATTTACTTTTGTTCTTGTGGGTATACAATAAAATTTCATAAATATACTGTGCATACACTGTAAGGATGTTAATATGCTTAAACTTATCTCTTAATGACTCCCGAGACCCCATTCCATAGATAGTCCGGATAGCCCTCTTCTGCAACACAAAGATGCATTCAATATCGGCAGCGTTACCCCACAGTAGTATGCCATATGTCATGATACTGTGGAAGTAGCTGAAGTAGACAAGACGCGCCGTTTTAATGTCTGTAAGTTGTCGGATCTTTTTGACAGCATAGGCTGCTGAACTAAGCCTGGCCGAAATTTTCCCGATATGAGGCCCCCATTGCAATTTGGAGTCTAACGTTATGCCCAGAAAGACAGTGTCATCGACCAATTCTATTATATCATCCCTAACCTTAACACTGGTTTTAACAAGTCTTACATTAGGTAAGGTGAATCTTACACATTTTGTTTTATTTTCATTTAATAATAAATTATTAGCACAAAACCAGTGGACTATCCTAGAGAGGGCAATGTTTACATCGTCAAGTTCGCGCTGTCCACGTTTAACTTTAAATATTAAAGAAGTGTCATCAGCAAACAAAACTACCTCGTGGTCGTCTCTTATGACTACATTCATTAAGTTCCATCTAACATATTCTACTTACCGACCTATATGAGAAAACTTTCATAAATCGCTAAGAATGCAACGTTGAACTAATTAAAAGATGTAACAAACCTAAATTACGTCAAAAAACATAAAAGCACCGTTAGTACATAATAAATGAAGATAATTTATTAAATCAAGCTACTACCCTTTTAAGATGCAATGTTCATTATATATTATTCAACACTTCATAATCCGTGCTTTCCGCTACAACTTGCATTAGAAGTTTTAACTCTACCTGCCCGCCGCCATTTTGTGTTCGTGCTCGAATTAATCCCGTGGCGTGTCCGGTTCGCGAAAATTATTTAGACTGACGAACGCCGTAAATAAAGGATTAAACAGGATCTCTAAACACCCGTATATTTAGGATTTCGAGGGATCGAGGCTACCGGGAAAACATCCCTTTTATTTGAACACGTCAAATAATTTTGTATTAAGCGAACAAAATGTAGGTGGAGCAAAATGCTCAGTATTTGGAAACGGAAATTCATTTCTGATGTCAAGGTACACCTGACGTCTGGAGTAAGGTAATTATTGACTTAAGTTATCTACTAATATGTATTATTAAGAGGAAAGATTTGATTGTTTATTTGCTTTGAATATGTTTCGAAACTACTGAGCTAACTGATTTTGATAATTCTAGAGTTTTTTGAAACAGCAGATACTCGTAATTATCCCTGAGTAACAAAAGCAATTATGTTGTATCCCGGTAAAGTATTCTCACAGGAATTTGTAATGAGAAAATTGAATCACGCGTACGGTACCGCGGTAATCAGCTAGTAAGGTTAAAATTATACATACTTATTTAGTCCGAGACACCCAGGACTTTAATTGGCTGTGCCATAGCGGCTGGCACGTAAGATTTTGTTGCATCAACATTTCATCGCAAGGCAACGGGTTTCAATTTTTTTTCAAAATTACTATATAGCTGCTACTTGTTATTAAATTCATTCGGCCACTTTGGACATAACCCACTATAAATGTGCCCGGTAACGGCAATAGGCTTGCCCCCTATTACATAGGACTAAAAATACAGGCAAATTGTGGGTGTGTAATGCACCTTTGCCTACCCCTTCGGGGATATAGCTGTGATATGTGTGTGTGTGTGATTCATACTTATGGATTTTTACATGGACAGGAGTCTCCCCAAGAACCGCAACTACAAGTGATGCACCTGTTAACAAACTTTCTGCCCCTATTACGTGGGACTACTAAAGTTGCTGGCGAAATTCGGCGATTAACATACCTCTACCCTTTACCTTCTACCCATTTGGAAAAATAGGTTTGATAAGGTATATCTTTCGCACAGATTTTGTAAGCGTCATATTATGGGGATTAACTCATTGCCAGAGGCCAGTGGTGGTAAGATTTTGTAAAGCAATAATAAAATTTAATGTACTCGTACTTAATAATTTGACGAACTGTAACATTACCTATAGGTACTTCTGCTACCCTGCTGGTCATAATATCCCACTTCTTTATTCCTACTTTTAATCTCTTTTTTTTTTTTTTTTTTTTTTTTAAATTCCGCGGCCCAAGCCCGCGGCCGCTCTAACGTCCGTTGCCGGGCGTCCCTGGTTACTAGCAGAGGGTATGTCCAGTGGCGCCCGGCGGACTTTGACCACCCCTGTGGTCTCTGCGGGTGTTTGGTCGGGACGAGAATCCCGCGTCATTGGGGTCGGGTTTTATCCCGCGTCAGTGAGTGAATCTGGTTGCGTGCTATGGGGCAAAGGCCCCGCAGCACGCAACCCTTCTAGCCTGCTTCTGTAAGGACGGTGGGTGGCGATCCCGCCGTCCTCAGGCCCCGATCATGGAGGACGATAGTCTTGGGCGTAGTCGCGTAGTCTGGGGCGGCCTGGCCGCCGACTACGGAACTCGGCGGGGAGGGTACGCTCCCTCTCCCTCCCGGCCGCCTCCTTCGCGAGCATGACTTGCTCGCAGAAGGACACGGCCGCGTTCCACCTACTCTCGCTGGATACCATGGCTTGAAGCATGGTCCCCAGCGAGAGGGTATCCACGCCCAGACCCACTACGAGGTCCTGGCGCTGACTCGCCCACGCTGAGCACTCCACCAACGTGTGGAGTGCGGTGTCGTCGTCGGAAACCTCGCAGTGTTGACACCGGGGTGTGACCTCACGATGCATGCGAAACAGATAGCTACTGAAGCATCCATGCCCGGCAACCACCTGCGTCGCACGGTACGTGAGGTCACCATGCTGCCTCTGCAGCCAATCGTCCATGATCGGTCTCACCGCCGCGATGAAGATGGCACCCCCCTTGGGTTGCTCAAGTCGCACCCTCCATGACTCCATGAGATCCTGGCGGAGTTGGGACCGCTGGTCCTCGATTTCTCGAGACGCAGGCCTGTGGTCCCGCTCCAGCGCCTCCTTGCGCCATTGGAACAATGACGCAAGGGCTCTCGCTTCCAGGTCCCATGGAGGGGTCCCGGCTAGGAGACATTACTTTTAATCTCTTATAATAACTTAAGTGGTCTTGTATGAAATTGGTAAGGAATTTAATGTAATTATGCTCGTAAAAGTCATAAAACTAGGCATATATTTTCAGCAACTTTGTACTGATCGAGGTTTACGATACGAACAAATGATATTGAAGGGGTTTCGTGAGAGCTTTGCTTACTGCACTCCAATTAAAAAATAATATTCACTAACTAAAATATGATGAATTTCATGCAACTGTTGAGCTAAGTATTACTAGTTTTATTATAATAATTTTGTATTTTAATTGCAATTAAAATATATCTCTTACATATAGAAATCGTTTAATTTTTAAATATATCAGATAAATAAATATAGATAGATAAATAAAAATAAATATGTTAGGACAATTTACACAGAGCCAACTAGTCTCAAACTAAGCAGAGCTTGTGATATAAGTACTAGATAAACTGATATAAATACCTATATACATTTTTTTTTGTAAATACGAGTACGTACATATTATACATAGGAAACATCCAGACTTCGGTACAAACGTATATGTCATCACACAAAGTTTGTCCCAACCGGGAATCGAACCCGAGACTCTGACGTCCAAAGCGGGTGCACTACCGACTACCATCGTGGCCATTGTGTGTAATTAACATAAATGCCTACATTAAGTTTTATAAGGATTGTAAAATACACAAAATGCTTCAAGACTTAGGTAGTGTATAAATTATGTAGGCACTTGAACCACCGACTCCTCGTCGATAAGTCGATTGTTTCAAATCCAGATGAAAAAAAAATTTGGTTGAAGATTGAATACTAAAGGCAGCCGTTAAATAGTTAACCTTGTAGGTAATCTACATAATAAAAGAAGATCGAAGGTATCAAAAGTATCGAAGGTAGATCTATTTCGATTGCTTGACTTGTTCTTTTCATTTCAATCAAGCTCGAAATTTCTCGAACACGACAAACATATAAACAAAACATATTCTATCACTATGAATAAGTTAAGCATCCCCCAAAAGCCTATTACATCTACTCAGTGACACCTATTCACGAGCTCACATTCGTCATCTCGTACTAAGTCGAAGTGAACCGCGGGAGAAACGCAAAAAGATTTAGTTCACTCGTGAATGGAATAGACCGGCAATCCCTTGAGCCGTCTAGTGTGATGAATGATGTTGTTCTTTTCATTCGTACTTAGAATCTTGATCTGTGGAATATCTTGGAATACATAAAGCGTTTGTTCGTGTGATAAAAAGGTTGTAATATTTTAGATCTATAGTATAACAAACAAGAAGAATATTGTGTCTGTCTGTACTTACCTAAAATTAAGAAAAAATTTATGAGCGGTTTTCACAGAAGCCCACCTCGGGTAACACAAATTATAGGCTCTATTCCATCAATATCAGATGGAAGGAAAATGTTGTCGCCATATTTAACTATATTTATAGGCTATTCCTCGCGGGCAGAGCTGTGGACACTAGCTAGTCTCTACATATAATACAAATAAGAAAGATTTGTTTGCATTAAATAGGGAGCCGTAAGAACTAATCCGATTATGAAAATTCTTTCACTGATATGTAGCTACATTATTGTCCGTGGGAATTGGTTACTGGAAAGCTATATAACACAGGCGGAGCCGCTGTAATCCCCTAGTTATACATTTATTTTTAGATATGTTGTGCGGTTGAGATAATATTTCAGACGAAAGGTCACGGGCTGAATCTACTTTAATATTATTCCAGTTGTAATTCCAGCCGCATCCGATATTTTTCAAAGTGCTAGTCCGGTACGTTTTTGTGTTAGAAGTTTATTTCACGCAAAGTACTAACTTGCTTTTTGATAATGCTGTTTTTTTTCTTCTTTATTTTTGTCGAGGCTTTTGTCTATAATGGGCATGTCAGTTTTAATGCTGCGTTATTGGACACACGATAAGAAAATAATGCTGACTAAAATACATGACTGCTTCGATGGCGTGGTCGGTAGTGCATCGGCTATCGACTCCGGAGTCTCGGGTTCGATCCCCGGGTCGATTCAAATGTTTGTGTGATCCACCAATGTGATTCGAAGTTTGGGTGTTTTTTATTAGTATGATTATCAGTTGTTTAGATCCCATAACACAAGCTTATAGCTTACTTCGGGCTAGATATGACATTGTGTAAGAATTTCCAAAAAATATTGCAGAGATGCATTACACAGCCACAATTTGCCAGAATTTTTAGTCCCACGTAAAATGGGTCCAAATGGCCGAATGAATTTAATAAAAAGTAGCAGCTATATTGTGATTTAAAAAAAATAAAATTAAACCCGTGGCCTTGCGATGAACTGTTGATGAAAGGCAACAAAATCTTATGTGACAGTCGCTATGTACAGCCAATTAAAGCCCTGGGCGTCTCGGACTAACCTGAGAGTCTCGGACTAATTCGTTAATAAATACATAAATAATAATTGTTTATCCATTAAGATATTCATTACTACTTTTATACAATCACGATTCATAATGTAGGTATGTATAATATCATAATTTAAAACAGGTAATAGTCAACCCCCATAAAAGTTCTCGATTAGTATGATCAAATTCATCAACTGTCGAAATATGGTCAGGTTAGAAGCTGTTACAGGCGTCTAAAAATAAACATCATTATCGTCATATTAGACTCCACAAACAATATCCGCCCCAAATAGACAGTCACTTAGGAAAGTGGCTGCTTTTGACGTCACTGTTCCACTTAACTTGATACTTTCTTCATGGCCATACACTTCCATTATTATATTCCATTATTAGTGTATCAGATACAATACATTTTCAGATACTAGTGTTATTATAGGAAGAACAAACAATCATCTCCAGGTACTACCTACCTATAATAAAACAGTAAATAATATCGTGTGTCTATAAAGACATAAGTATAAAGAAAAGATCGGAGAGGCACGAGATGTAGGTATTGTACTTGACTTGATCTAACGTGTATGTTAGTAGTGTATCTCAAAAACTTCACTAAGGACTCGTGTAATGTTTCTGGAAGGGGTTGCCATCAGGAAGTTTTAAACGAACTTCAAAAACTACACGTCAAAAATTGACACAACAACCGACTTCAAATTGCTGAAATGGGACCAAATAATTGTCGGAATGAGACCAAATAATTGTCGGAATGAGACCAAATAATTGTCGGAATGAGACCAAATAATTGTCGGAATGAGACCAAATAATTGTCGGAATGAGACAAAATAATTGTCGGAATGAGACCAAATAACTGTCGGAATGAGACTAAATAATAACAAAACAATGGTAAGTAAAATGTTTTAAGAAAAAACTTTTTAAAATTATATAATAGCATTAATTTTTCGCAGAATTAAAAAGACAACAAAACGTCGACAATTGTCTCAGAAACTGTCTCAGAGAGAACAGCTGTTCTAATGCCTCGTTTAGAGGCGAAATAATTGTCGACGTTTTGTTGTCTTTTTAATTCTGCGAAAAATTAATGCTATTATATAATTTTAAAAAGTTTTTTCTTAAAACATTTTACTTACCATTGTTTTGTCATGGATTTTCGCCAAGTAACGCCTATTTCTATCCAATATTTAAATAATAACAGCTATAAACAGACGTTTTACATTAGTTCTTATAAATTAGTTTATTAAAAATAATATAAATAATTTTATGAAAAATGGAGTGTCAAAAATGTAAAAAAACTCTCGCTAAAAAAGGATCACATTTCATATGTCAGGGACCTTGCCAAGGGACTTTTCATAGGGGATGTGTGATAGGTTTGGCAGCGGATTTGAGGAGCGGGCGAAATCGTATTTACTGCAACAATTGCGAAGATGAAGGGTCAGAAGATGAGGATCAGGAAGAAGACTCACATGCTGACTACACAAGGATTCTCAAAGATATTCAAAAGAAGGTCACCAACCATACCCAGCTTTAAAAGACAATTGGATGCAATAACGCAAAGCTTGAGTATGTTATCCGACAAATATGATACGTTGTCTACGGAGCACGAGAAGTCCAAGGTTAAACTAATAAAGCTTGAAAAAACAGTGTTGAGTGTAAATAATAAATGTGTTTATTTAGAAAAACAGAACATTGCACTAGAACAAAAAATGCTCGAGTACGACCAGGCATCTAGAAAGCACAATATTGAGATTGTGGGTATTGAACAGCTTCCAGGCGAGGATGTTAAAAAAGTTGTGGAGAAATTAGGCAATGTTATCGAAGCGAATAGTATGGATATAGAATGGACAAGACGTGTACGAATTAACCAAAAAGATGGCAACAAACCAGCTTCAATCATAGTGGGCTTCAAGACCACTGGAACAATATCGCGAGATACCGTCTTGGCTTGCAAACCGTCGTAAGCTGTCTGAAATGACAAGCAACTTATTAACAGGCGGTTCAGCCACTAATAAAATCTACATTAACGAGGATGTGACAAAGTCTACGGGAGCCCTACTGTGGAATACGAAAAAGCAGCTACAAGGAATTTATAAATTTATATGGATCTCAAACGGCAAAATATTAGTAAAAAAATCGGAAGGAGAAAAGTCTATGTGTGTGAGAGCGGAAAGTGATATAAGCAATCTTATTAAAAATTAAATATATATTTTATTAAAACAGTGTTAATAAGTATAATTCCATCTGAACATTCGCGACTGTAAGTGACTTGGACTTCATCTGTGGTGGTGCTATAAATTACGCGTGTGTGAGCAGTGTGCAGACATGGTTTCAAAAACTTAACGGCACTAAAGACTTATGTGTTTTACATGTCAATATTCGATCAATAAAAAAGCATTTCAGTGAATTTATGGTTACTCTCCAGAGCAACATATCTCAATTGGACATTATTGTCCTAACTGAACCCAATATAAAAAAATTTCTGCTGTCATTCTATAAAATTCCAGGTTTTAATATTAATTTCTATACTCGTCAAGGACGGAGTGGCGGTGGCGTGATAATATACTCGCGCGCAGAGCTCGCGGCGAGGGTAGGCGATACAACGGTGCGTATGAATAACTGTATGCATTCGGCCGAATGCGTATCTATTACACTTAACATAAATGGGGAACAGGTATACTTAATATCCATGTATAGACCGCCAAGGCTTCGCAAATTATCTAGACTTAAAGAATTTTGTGTCGAATTACGTAACTTATTACGGATAGTACCTAAACATTCTAAAGTAATTTTTTGTGGTGATATTAATATAAATCTATTAAACTCGCAAGATAGTCACGTCATTTTATACGAAAACATAATGTCGGAATACGGTTTTACCAGATGTATATGTGATATAACTCGAAGGGAAATAGTCAAGGGTCGATTGGTGGAATCGTGTTTGGATCACATATATATTAGGACGCCTTTGGCATTAATTGATTCCGCAGTAATCACACATAAGATATCCGACCACTATTACACCTCCGCGGCAATACAATGGCACAGGGCCCAGTCCTGTGATAGCTCGGCCGCCACTCGTGTCAACAACAACAACAGTACGTCCCCGTTTGCGCTGTCGACCTCTCCTAAGAGATCTATTAAGCGGCGCTTCCTTGATAATAGATTGGTTAGAAAAAAGTTATTGTCAACAAATTTTGACAGTTTATTAAGTCTGCAATGTCCAATTGAGTTGTACGAGGCTTTCTCAAATATCTTTATCAATATATATAAGGAATGTTACACATTGAAAACCATAAAGGAAGGTCAGAGCGGTAGACATACTAAATGCTGGATAACTGATAATTTGAAGCAGATGATAACAGAAAGGGATAGGCTGTATGTCACGTGGTGTAATGATCCTAAAAATATGGTAAAACGGTTGGATTATACTAGGTACAGAAACAGATGTAGTAAGGCAATTTTTAAATGTAATGTCGAATACGATAAACAAAGTATATTAGATTGTAATAACAATATTAGGAAAATATGGAATAAAATAAATGATTTATTGGGCAAAAGTAGACAGTCACTAGATTGTTCTTTACTTACTAACATGGCCAAACATGGCAGTGTAAAGGAAATTTGTGAAAAGTTCGCTTCAAATTTTTCGAGTGAAATTGAACAGATAAAACACTCATGCTCTGATAAATGGTTAGAGAGGGACGGCTATGTCAAAACACCTAATGTTTGTATGCGATGGCAACCAGTGAGTAGCGAAGATGTTAAACGAGTTATTAGGTACATGAATATAAACAAATCGCCAGGTAGTGACCAAGTGCGGATGTCTGACTTGAGGTTGGTTACCGACAAAGTTAGTCCTATTATTGCTCATTTAATTAATCTGTCTGTCCGTCATCATAAATTCCCAAATAAATTAAAAGAAGCCATAATTCGTCCAGTGCATAAAAAAGGAGATCGAAATGATTTTTCAAATTACAGACCTATAGCCATATTATCAAGTGTGGACAAAGTTATTGAAAAGTGCGTAGTAAATCAAATTGGAAATTTTTTAAACAAAAATGCTATAATAAACGAATGTCAACACGGATTTCAGAAGGGAAAAAGTACAAGTACGTTATTATCCAAATTTAAAGTTAATAATTATTTAGATCAAAAAAAGTTCGTAGTCGCAATTTTTTATGATTATAAAAAGCTTTTGATACTTTGGAGAAAATACCCTTTTGAATGCAATGGACGAGTGTGGGGTGGGTCAGCCGCTAAACAAGTGGTTTCGCGACTATCGAAAACTGGAATGGAATCATTTTGAACTCGAGCAAAACCAAACTCATAGTCATTCATTCGCCTTATTTGCGTCCTGCTGATTCACCTTCATTATTATATACGCATAGCTACATATGTCTTCATAATGATCTAACTGGTTGCCAGTGTGACCCTATTGAAAGAGTAAATTGTGTAACTTACCTTGGTAAATAAAATAAATCTAACTACTTTGCAATATTCCGCCACATGCAAATTACCCAACTCTCGTATTTATTCATGCACAAGTCCGCCCTCCAATCCCACTTAGGCCGAAAGAATAGAGAAATAATTTTGAAAATAGAATAAATATGAGAGTTGTGTTATCGTGCAAAAAATAATAAAAAACCTCGACACGTGTTTCGCCCCCAACCAGGGGCATCATCAGGAGATGTCGATGGCTCGGCGCACCGAATGAGCCACAACTCGTAAACCGCACCTATTTATATCCTGGGTTTTTTATTTCTACCCACAACCATAATACCAAATTATTTTATGTCTACCCACCACCGTTGTTTGAATGACGTATACCTACCCGCAGCAAAGGGGAAGAGGCGAAATTAAGTTGACTTACCTTGGTGTTAAAATCGATTCGAACTTCTCCTGGGCTTCGCATATCGATTTCTTATGTGATAAGTTAAGAGTTATGCTGGGTACATTTTATCACTTGAGCTTTAAGGTACCTAGTGAAACACTTAAATGCCTATATTTCTCATTAGTAGAATCAGTTCTGGATTACGCCCTCGATAGTTATGGTTTAATGTTTGTAACTTATGTTGAAAAATTAGAGGCCCTACAAATACGTTTTCTTAAACTATTAGTAACTAACAAAACCAAGGCAAAATGTAACGGTGACTATTATAAATTATTTCACATATGTAAAATACTACCAGTTAGTTTGAAACTGAAATATTTGTTAGCGGTTAATAATACCAATACCCAGATTTGATTCCCCGATTTTGAATTTGAAGTCCCGAGAGTGAATAATTACTTTGGGGACAGAACTTTAAAAAAGCGAATACCATACCTGTTAAATAGTTTGCCCCAGGATATAAAACGAGAGTCAGATAAAATACTATTTAAAAGTAAACTAAAGAAGTACCTGTTATCGACTATCAATGTACCTACCTAATGTGTGTTGTAATGTTACTAATGTACCTACCTATTTTAAGTTTGCATTCTAACCTTTGAGTGTTAGACTCACCTGATCCTGCAGACAAACTGTGCAAACAGTTTTGTAGGACAATAAACTAGATTTAAGTAAAATTGTAAGAATAATAATAATAAAAAAAAAAATAAAAAAAAAAATTGTCGGAATGAGACCAAATAATTGTCGGAATGAGACCAAATAATTGTTGGAATGAGACCAATTGGGAAGCTTTCAATTAAAAAAATATTTTTAAAATCGGTTCCCTGAGTCTAAAGATATGAGGTAACAAAAATAAAAAAAATGCATTTTCGAATTGAGAACCTCGTCCTTTTTTGGAAGTAGGTTGAAAAGGAGTCGGTCGAAATTTCCTGTAACATCAAAAAGTAAGCTTTTCAAGATTTTGTGTCACTTTGACGAACAAATCAATGAAACCATTCTGCAGATCTTTCGAATACAACCAAGGATTGAATCCTACGTAAGACCATCGTTTTAGGGTTCCATAGTTCAAGTTACGGAACCCTTGTAGTTTCATCCTGTCTGTCCGTCCGTCTATCCTCGGCTTTTCTAGAAAACGGTTTGTGCTAGAAAGATGAAAGTTTGCATGGATATGTGTATTTAATACGTCGACAATGTGCTAAAAGAAAAAAAAAAAAATTTGGGGTACGACCCCTACCAGAATTTGTTTTTTTTCCACTCAAAATGCTACTACGATTTTTTTATTTAAATTTACTAGTACTTTTTTTATTCAACTTTACAGCAAATTTTTAGGTAAAAAAGAGCGTCCACCCATCTAAATTCTAATCGGCGGGCTCGAAAAATCAGAAAATATTTGTGATATTAGTCCATGTAATGAACTTTCAAAGAAAACTATAACGGATCCGATAACTCTGTTAGTTTAGGAGTTATAGAGGTTATTAAGTGTGACTACGGAACCCTATCCTATGCATGGCCCAACACACACTCGGCCGGTTTTTTATACCAAACATTAATTTATTTTCATTACAGATCTGTAAAACAAAGGTGTAATGGACAAAGCCTTCAATGGCTTTATTGCAATACTTTTAAGAATGTTCCTATAAATATCCCAGCATGGTGTCAGTCCCCTACACAGCTGCATGAAGGCATCGATTGGCCATAATTGTATTATCCTACCCCAAGGTGAGAGGACCAAAATCCATGAAAATAAGGGGCGGTGTGGTGTCGCCTGTTCATTTTACTTAAGGCTTGGAGCAATTATATGGAGTTTATCTTTGATGTTACGCTTTTTAAAATTGTCTATATGAATTAACCTTTTCAAATTGATCAAAGGACTTTATTACTTAATAATCATTACGTTGTTTTTTATTATGCCTTTGTCTATTTATCTATACTTTTTTTTTTAATTAATTCCGCGGCCCAAGGCCTCGGCCGCTCTAACGTCCGTTGCCGGGCGTCTCTGGTTATTTATCTATATTAAAATATAATTATAAAGAGGAAAATTTTATTGTTTGTTTGAATTCAATTATACTAGGCTCTGTTTTTGAAAATTCTTTCACTGTAATGTAGCTACAGAGCCCCTAATTACAAAGGCTACTTTTTATCCTGTAAATGCCCCACAGGTATCGGGAACAAGAAGACTATATCACGCTGGCAGAAGCATGGCGATCAGCAATTGGTTTTTTTGTATTTTGGTAAGGTTTACCCTGTTTCAAAATATTCTACCAAGTTTTTCAGAGCACAAGATGTCCCCCCGTTGTTGCTTTTGCAGACGAGGACAGAAACACAGATTGCAGATGAGGTTCTTATAAATATAAAGTTATCTTTTAGCGACAATAGACTAGCCCCTAAACATGGGTCCAAAAGAGGTACTGGCAAAAAGTGGACGTATTATACTCGTCTGGGTAGGACATTTGAAGAAACAGGGAGAACAATATGTACCAACACATTGATACTGAAACACATTTTACAATCTTCTTCTTCTTCTTTCTTTAAAAACGTGGCTCCGTCGATGTTCATCAAGGTAATATCATCTTCATTAGTACGCACAGAAGAACTAGTTATTCCTAGCTCCAGGTGCAGGACAAGAAACTTTATTCGGTATGTGAGTGTCTGGAAACCCGATTTTTGCGGAGCGCCAGATCTAACCTAAAAAGTCACCTCCCTTGCGCTCAGCAAAAATCGAACTACCTTTTTACAATCAATCATTGATAATAAAATAGCTATTGTAACATGGCGTGCATTATTTTGCGACTCCGAATCTCGACTCCCTATTCCGAATAGTCCTTTGTCACAAGCCACATTGGTATTCCGAAAAACATGTTTTGTTTTGTTTTCCGTCATACTGTTTTTGTTTTAATTAGTAGCGTGTATGTAAAAGTTTAAACCATTAAGTGGACGATGGAGGGGCAAATTAAATCGTGTACCGGTGCCACAAATGAAATTAACTTTGGAGAGTAATTAAAAAGGTTTTATGCATAGGTATAAGTACAATCTACAGTTACACGGGATACCACTAGGTGTGTACTTAACATAATCCATATATTATCGTTATTTACCTAGCCGAAGCTGAAATTGTTCTTATGTTTGCCGGCCCCACGCCATCCGCGTGCCGACAGCGTGAAACTAGGTACAGGTACATTATATGACCGACTGCAAAGTTTTAACGCTTGAATTCGAATACAAATCAATTGCTGGGTTGGTGGCCTGGCGGTGCCTTTGCTGTGCTGTTATAGTGTGTTTCAACCTTTCATTGGAATGACAATATTTTTACGGTAAATGATACCCTCGTTTGTTGGTTTTTTAATTCTGAAGTTTTACTCTCATTAAGGCAAAAGGCAATCAATTATTCTTAAGCTACGTTATTATAAGGTTTTTATTTTATCTATGTATCCGAATACCACGTATTGACCCTATATAACAATACCTACTGTAAAGGCCCAGTATAAGAAAACTTATACTAGAACAGATACCCCATCCTATACTTATACTGAATAAAAAGCCGCTTGTGTGAAAAGAGTGTCACAGCATCACTTGCTATTGTTGCGTAATATTTGCAATAAGATGGCAGTGTAGACAATCAGTTATGGACTGCTGCTGCAAATGAATGAATGGCCCCACTGATAATTAATTCATTTGGATTTCGTCGATGAACAAAATTCATTATTCAGAGTCCATCCCAATGTGGTGGTTTTTTTATGTTTTGGACTTTTTCACTCAACGTCATCCATCCCAAATTAAGCTATTAATTTGTGCTATGGGATCTAGACAAAACTAACTTATATATTTCTAAATAGTCTAAATGTATACATAATATAAATAGAAAATACCCCAACGAAACAAAAATTTGTGGATCGAACAAGTATTTGATTCGACCCGGGAATCAAACCGGAGTCGAAAGCCGATGCACTATCAACCACGCCACCGAAGCAGTCTGATATTGATAGATGTATTGTCAATATGGTCTGTCTACTTCGTGTCCATACATACGGTATTCCATACACTTGTAGGACACTGCACCGCACTACGTGCATGTGAAAATGACTTGGGTGCTTATGACTTAAGTGGAGTTAGCATTTATTGACCGAGCGAGCGAAGCGTCTACTTTTCGGATTGGGGGGGAAAATGTACCCCATTTTAACGTTTTAATGTTTTTCCGGGCTAGCGGCCCCATTTATTATCTGATCTCCACGAAACTTGACACAAGTATTTCTTTACTAGAAACAATGTTTTTAGTGTGAGAATTTTTTATTGGGGAGGGGGGGATGAGGGCAAGTCTCGAAAAATGTTTCTAATGTTCGCGAGGTCTGCTGTTCGAACATAGTGCGACCACTACTTAATGAAATGAAATGATTTATTTATTTGTATAGGTCACTAAATGGCTCTTACAAACTTCAGTAGGTACTTGAAATAAAAAAAATGTCATTGCTTACATTTATTGATCGATAAACCTTTATATTAGGTATACTTGTGGCATTATCCTCATTCTTCTTCTTCTTCTTGGGGTGCCGTCACCTCACCGGATTTTGGCGATTATTATAGCTATTTGCACTTTTAAGGCAGCAGCTCGGAACAGGGAACGAGTGCTGAGACCGAACCACTCCCTTAAGTTCTTCAACCAGGATGTGCGTCATCTACCTGGCGCACGTTTACCCCGGATCTTGCCCTGCACGATCAACTGTAGGATCCGGTACCTATCATATCTCATTAGTTGACCAAGGTACTCCAATTTCCGCCGCTTAACCTCATTGAGAATTTCTAGTTTCTTGCCCATCAATTGCAAGACCGTCTCATTCTTTCTATAGCACGATATTTCGAAGGCTTCCAGACGTTTGCACATATCTTTAATTACCCTCATACGTATTATATAACCTTAATTTAATTCCTTTAAGCATACAGTGGGCCTTTCATATATATCATATCTTACGTACAAAAACATTCCTTTAAAAACATTTTTCCCAGTCCAAGCACCCCTCTTGCGCATCAACGCATTTAAAAACAAAAACATTCAGTTTAAAAGGCTCTGTGTGCAAAGCGAGAGAAAGAAATCCTCTAATTGCGGCGTCGTACGGCCGGCATTGAAGCGATAAACATGAATAATGTCGCGAGATGTCCAACAGTAGTGTCGGACACTTTATTTTCTTGCTTTCTCACTAGGGTTGGGAAAGGTTTTGCAATCTATTCCTGACAATTTTTCTGAAAACTTTTTATATAGGATTTACACTTATTGTAGAAGATGTTTAATAGAAAAGTATTCTTACATCTCTGAGTTACTAACATTTCTGGTACAGTTAACATCAGAATCTTCAGAAATCAGTAGGTACTTGCGTTTTTTTAAAGATAAAGATAAAGATGTATTTATTTGTAAAACATGTGTTATGTGTATCACAACAGCGTTAAATGCATAGGTGTCACAGATATTTTTAAAGATTTGTATCAACATGCTTAGCCAAAAAATATGGCATACAAATATTATAAGTAGTTTTTTGATTATTACAGATAAGTATAGTTAATTAAATGTCAGCAATATAATAATATAGTATTCAATATCAGGTACAATAAAATAGGTATTATTACAATTAAAATTACACAAACAAAAAAAAAAGAGAATTTACAATGTCAAAGTGTTTTGTCGTCAAAGAAGTCAATAATATTATAATAACATTTTTCAATTAAAATATTTTTAAGAGCATTTTTGAACTGGGCTGTGTTCAATTGCCTTACATTCATAGGAACTTTATTATAGATTAATGGTGCCATGCAAACTATACTTTTATGCAGAAGCGCCGTGTTCGCCGGATGCACACATAGCCGACCATTGTCCCGACGTTAAAAGTAGGTTTGTGAAACAAAATGCAAGGCCAGAATCTTAGTAACCAGGGTACCAGTAAAACTACTATGACTACTACTACTTCAGGCAAGAACACTCAGTGCTCAGAAACGGCAATAGGCTTGCGTTTTATTACGTGGCATCAACATTACTAACGAAATGTGGACGTAACAAACACAACTATCTATTGTCGAAGACAAAGACGTGTTTTGGATGTGTTTAAAACAAGTTAAAAATATGGCAAAAATTTTCCATATATTTTAGAGCTTTCGAAAGTTTTTTTCATAAAATCTAAAAAAATGTCACATAACATGAAGTTCAACATCATTTAAGAGGTCTTGGACCATGCTGAGTTGATTGCAGCTGGTCTTGAGTCTCTTACTATTACCGTTCTCGATTTGACCTCGTTTTGACCTTGACCTTGAGATCAGAACAAAGGTCAAGTTAATTTTGGGGGGTTTTCGACTATGCTAAGTTGATTGGCGTTTACACTGAGTCTCTAGCTCTTACCGTTCTCGAGTTGAAAGTTGTTCACGGACGAACATTACTGTAGTTTAAGAGATTTTCGTTTCGAAAACTCTAAAAGTAGAAACTGTCTAATAATTAACCAACTTCAAACAAAAGAAGGAGGTTCTCAATTCTACTGCTTTTTTATGTTTGTACCTCATATCTTTCGACTGGGTAAACCGATTTTGTATTTAGTATTTTCAATTGAAAGCTTCTGTGTCCCTTGTGGTCCCATTTCAATTTGGCCCCATTCAGACTATTATTTAGTCCTATTCCGGTAATTTGAAATCGTTTTCTTTTGCCGAAATCATCTTGTTAAAAGGAATATTGTTACAAAATCAATTTAATCAATTGTTACAAATCTGATTAACTAAATGTCGTGTAACGTCGTTGTTGTAATTCAGAGAAAGCTAGGTATTAATCATTGTAAGTACTTACTCACATCTATTCACAACTTGTTCACAACTCGTAAAAGTTCTAACCCCCAACCCTATACTGTCACCTGCTTTTAGAAGATAACACTCGCGGTACGAACATTCTCTCTTTACCCCGATTTCGTAATTCAGTAGACATTTTGATTCATTTTGATTAATACGAGTTAGTAATGACAGAGAACTTGTAAGACTTTGTGATTCATGGGATTACTTGTAATTTATAGGTTAATGGGCACGAATATTAAGTGTAAGTTGATGTCAAGACTTGGTGAGAACTTTGTGAACTGATAGACTCTATTAGTAAGTTATTAATGTAAATGTTAATTATTGAATGGAATCAGGCGTTACATAACGAAAGTCCATTATAAAACTTTTAGCTGTTATCTTTGAGACAGTCTTGAGAATGCCTCGTGAGTAGGTGAAACATATAAACATATATGTCTGGTTAAAGATTTTTTTTTTTAACTTATATATTTATAACAATAACCATAATATAATTATAACAGAACAGCGTGTGTTGCTGCCAAGTCATTATATTTAAGTAATAAGATTAAACAGTCCAACAATAAAGTCAAAACGACTTGGAATATAATTAATGCTGAAACCGGTCGCCTAAAGCCCCGTGACAATGACTTTGAATTAATTATTGGTAATAAAGTCATTAACAAAGAACCAGATGTAGCACAAACCTTTAATATTTTTTATATACATACCCGCGAATATAACTAGCTTCTTGAATTCTTGCCCAGTTAAAGCTCAACGAATGCTGGAAAGCGGCGTGAATCAGTGTCATGTCTCATTTAGCTTTGAATATGTAAATCCCAATGATATTATAGAAGTATTCAAGTCGCTTAGCTCAAAAAAGACAGACTTGTGGGGTATTTCTGTAAAATTCTTTCAGCCCATTATTGTAAATATATCTCCACATCTAGCTGCAATATTTAATAAATGTGTCAATAGTGGAGTGTTTCCTGATCTCATGAAATACAGTAAAGTGATACCTTTATTTAAAACTGGATCAAAAAGCGACCGTGGTAATTTTAGATCAATTTCAATACTACCTGCCATTAGTAAAATTTTTGAAAAAATTATATTGCAGCAATTACAATCACATTTTAAATCAAATATGCTACTACATAATGAGCAGTATGGATTCACAAGAGGTCGTTCTACCACTCACGCAGGGGTAACGCTTCTGAAGCATATTTTCAATGCCTGGGAGAGTAAGCAAGATGCCATTGGTATATTTTGCAATCTCTCCAAAGCTTTTGATTGCGTTGAACATAATACCCTATTACGGAAACACAATTATAATGGAATCAGAGATTCGGCACTGGACCTAGTTGCCTCATACCTCAGTGATAGAATACAACATGTTGATATCAATGGTAGTCGGTCTTTAGGGGCTTCTGTAGCTATGGGCGTGCCACAAGGATCAATTCTAGGTCCGTTTATATTTTTAGTTTACATTACATAATGATCTACCGTTATATGTACAGAACTTGTGCGACATTTTTCTATTCGCCGATGATACATCACTTATTTTTAAAGTTCATCGCAAGCTGAAGAATTTAGACGAAGTAAATAGTTCACTTGCACTAATTCTGGATTGGTTTACAACCAACAATTTACTTCTGAACGCAAAAAAGACGAAGTGTGTTAGATTTAGTATGCCTAATGTTCAGAACTACGGTACTAATATTATTTTGAACGGTGATACCCTTAATCTTGTAGAATCAACCGTATTTTTGGATATTACTCTAGACACTAAATTACAGTGGAACGCCCAAATATCGGGTCTTGCAGGGCAACTTAGCTCTGCGGCTTTTGCTATTAGTAAAGTCAGACAACTCACGGATGTAGAAACTGCCAGGCTGGTTTATTTTAGCTATTTTCACAGTGTCATGTCGTATGGAATTTTACTGTGGGGCAAGGCAGCTGATATAGAGATAATTTTTATACTCCAAAAGCGTGCGATTTATAAACTGAATGCACGAGTTTCTCTTAGAGAAAGATTTACAGAAATAGGCATTTTAATAGTTGCATCACAATATATATATGCGAATATTATGTTCGTTAAACAGAATATACATTTATACAGTATGAACAGTGACATACATGCAATAAATACTAGAAATAACCATAAATTGGTTGGGACGTATTATCGTTTACAGAAGGTTCATGACTCCTTTGCAGGATTTGGTGTGCGTTTTTATAACAAAATTTGTCTAAACATTATGAACCTTCCTTTGAATAAATTCAAAGTGGCTGTTAAGACACACCTCCTAAAAAGGCATATTATACTATTAAGAATTATCTAAACGATACAGAGAAATGGCAATGAGTTGCTTGCTCATCACTCGAGTTCACTTCTGTTTGAAATGTTGTTTTATTGCTGAAACTCACTTATTATTGTTAAATTGTTATTATTATGATATTGTTAGGTATGGGTACTTTGAGATTATGTCGCACCTTTAACTAGTATTTGACTTTTTTTGTGAATAACAGAGATCCATAATTTTTAAGTTAACTTGGTCCACACATGGTCACGTACTTGCCCTCTTTTATTGTTGTTACAGAATCATTGGGTCACACTATAAGTTTTGCGTAACATAAAAAAACAACATGTTAAAACCAAAATATTATGTTTATTGCTTTTCAAAATACTCTCCTTTACATTTAAAACATTTTTTCATGCGATGGAACCATTTTTTAAAACAGGAGGACCACAGATCTGAATGCATATTTTCTACGTGCTGATTGAACGCTATCATTACCTCTTCGGAGTTGGTAAAAGTGAAACCTCTCATCAAATCTTTGATTTTGGGGAAAATACAGAAATCACAGGGTGCTATCTCTCAAATTCAGCAAACCATCACCTCACGGTGCTCAAACAAGGTGCTTCTCTCCCAAAAGCATTTTGAAGACGAGCGGCACAGTCGGAGTTGCGGAGAGAGTGAACTTTTAAAATCATAAAAAATCATCGCTCTACAATCTTTTCGACTTAATCCCATTTCGTTGCATACGTAGTACTTTGATGTGTGATAAAAAACAATTGACAAATGATTTCCCGCCAATTGTCTTTTTTATTACTAAGAAGGTTGCAACGTTTAAAAAAATATAACATTCAAAATTCAAATAGTTCAGATTAGCTAGAAGTGCAAAACTTTTAGTGTGCCCCATGTATTTACTGGCGAATAAAAAGAGTGGCCGTGAGTTTTTCTTACCAGGTTCTTTCCTCACAGGCTCTACCTATTGAATTGCGAATCTGGCGGTAAATGTAAATGTAGAAGCATTTTCTTTTTTTGATGTTCATAAGTGTTACTTTGTGACCTACATGAATAAAGATATTTAGATTTTTTTTTAATGTTTAGCAATGTCTCTAAAAAGGCGGCGAGCACTCGGACCTCATGATCCCAGTATTTGAAGAAAAGATTAACTCAAAATAAATACTTGAGCAAATCGCTACTAAGCTAAATGACATAAAATTACCTACCTACTTAAGTGGCAACAAAGATGGTACTTTTAAATAAATATTATGCATCCAAATTAAAAAGTGAGTCTGTGGAGTAATGTATCTCCAGAGAGTAAAGACTCATTCTTAAATTAGAATACATGCGTATCTGTAGTAGTAGTAGTCTATATCTTTAAAATGAAGAGTAAACACGTTACAATAGCCAATGAAGGCTTTCGTAACACATATCTGAAAAATTCTTAAAAAATATCAGATCATCATTACTGTTTCTACGTTCTGTACACCTGCTTTTCACCAATTAAATTCCACCCCTCTTTGGGGAAGGCCTAAGGGGGAGATGATGATGACCTAATAGGGTGTATTTAAAAAAAAATAAGCAATTCACAAAAATATCGAACACCAATATAAAACGCATAAATGAGTTTAATATTACCATTATTCATTAATATTGTTACCTCAATTTTCTTTGAGTTGATCAAAACGTATTCTTAAAATGCAAATTAACCGTTTTATCAATTTCATATTACAGATTACTAAACCCATTTTATAAAACACATTTAAGTGCAAATTATCTGTACTTCCCGCATCTTTATTCATTATAAGGACCACCCACTTTGTCGTGAAGCATCCCATGTAGAAGCACTATAATTATAAATAATTTCGTTTGTGTCCCAAACAATGGTAATTTAGAAACATCTGTTCAGTATGCAGCAGGGTTCGCAATTTGCGCAGTTTGCGCACTTTGCACAATTATAGGGATTATTACAGGAGGCGACGAGCTATTAAATAAGCGTTAGAAATTTCGGTAGTCGTTTTTGCTTGATGGTGACGCGACAGTTGCAACGACCAAGATGGCATGTAGAAATGCAAATCGCTTTCACTGTCTGTTCGCGAGTTGTTTGCAAGATTTCTTACTAACTAAATGTAAGTTAAATACTTGGTTTATTATATACGTTATCACTCCTATAGCATCCTCAAAAGGGTAAGGCAGATCAGATTGTTCGACACAACAATTTTTTCTTTTATTTTTCTCTAACGTTTTTGAGATTAGTGCGTTCTACCAAACAAATTCTTCAGCTTTATATAATACACTTTAGATATGCAATTTAAATCTTTAATTGTTCCATTTGACCTATTTTCAGGAAATTTTCCATATTCAAATTGAAAAAAGAGCCGTCAAATATAAATAATAAATATAAATAATATGTTAGGACAATCCACACAACGCCATCTAGTCTCAAACTAAGCAGAGCTTGTGATATGAGTACTTACTATCTAGTAAGTACTCATATCACAAGCTCTGCTTAGTTCTACTGATATAAATACTTATATCCATTTTTTTTTGTAAATACATACATATTATACATAGGAAACATCCAGACTTCGGTACAAACGTATGTCATCACACAAAGTTTGTCCCTACCGGGAATCGAACCCGAGACTCCGGCGTCGAAAGCGGATACACTACCGACCACGCCACCGAAGCAGTCAAACTTTGTGTAGTTTAAGTATTTAAACCATTGATTTAAACTATTACTAACTAAATACCATATTCTAGATATTTATGGTATTTGTAACAGTGAGGAATATCGGAAACTAAAACTAATTACATTGTAAATATCCTGATAATTCTAATAGTTTGGAACCAAACAATTTTATCCTCAAAATTTTTACAGGTTGTATGAATTAACCATACTGATAGCCAATAATTCCTCCTATTAAAAAAAAATGCTACAGTAAGTATGTATACAGTGTGTATATTCATGCTTGGATTCAAGCCAAAATTCACCCAATCACAATATTTATGAAGCTATAAATGAATTTGTCAACCAAGTAATTCAAAGTAACTGCCTGCTGTTATCTCTATACTGGTGGTTAATATTGCCGATACTGGAATAATATTTGGTCTAGAATCTAGACCATTATAATACTCGAGTAGTTATTGCTCTAATTAATGTGACAGTCCTTTGACAGTATTCGCTTCATAGCCGGGCGTTCCAGTTACGCCCTTATGTAGGCGTCAGTGGATTTTGGTCACTCATGCGGCCTCACTCAGGGGTTGAGTCAGTATTATTCGGTATTTTGACCGATTTGACTGCATTACAAGTCAACCACACACACGATAAAAATACACGACAAAAATTGACCCAACAACTGAATTCAAATGACTGAAAAGGAACCAAATATTTGTCGGAATGGGACCAAATATTTGTCGGAATGGGACCAAATATTTGTCGGAATGGGACCTAATATTTGTCGGAATGGGACCAAATATTTGTCGGAATGGGACCAAATATTTGTCGGAATGGGACCTAGGGATATGGGAACTAGGCATAGTGAGCACCTGAAACGCCGCCACTTTAAAAAAAGAACAGTCTCGTCGATTGATCTGCAGATGCACTGCAACCGTCAACCCCCTCAAGCAAATCAATCACTGTAATTACCTCTTTGCCCACTAAAATCTCGCTTGCGGGGGGTTAAAATGAAATTAAATGAAATGAAAAAAAAAAACATTTCATTTCAACCCCCTCAAGCAAGTCAATCACTGAAATTACCTCTTTGCTCAATAAAATCCATTGAAAAGATCCATCATAGATTTTTGTGCATTTTATGTCCACTTAAATACCTCAAACAGATTTTTACGAGAAATTAATCTTTTAGTATATACAATGACGTCCACTAAACTCCGTTGTAAGGTCATAGACCTAGAGATAATATATATTAAAACCTACAAAACCACATGTTCTCTATTTAGTAATCTAAAATAATATAGACTCAATTAAACACAGACATGTTTGCCGTTAAGATGAAAGCTTCATCAGAAGTACTTACACACCAAATTACGGCGGGCAGTAATTCACCGTCATCGGGACGTCCACTCACTTCTTTCGACAGTAAATAGTACAAAATAAATGAGCTTGTAATTAAACCGGTGTTTAGACAAACATGGGGTTCGTTCACATCAAAGGCAAGGGATGAAGATTAAACAAGGCTGCGTCTGCGCCACGTGCTGGCATTAGTCTACGTAGTATCAACCAAATTAATTTTACTCTCAATATAAATCTCCACCATCCTTAGCAACGTTATAATAAAGTGGTAATTCGAGGTTGATGTGTTAATATAAGTGCAGGATTATCGTTGTAACTAAACAGGAGTTGACAATGCAACTAGTCTCAACTATCATGGGATTTGCAGTCTAATAGGGTATCTCTTACTTGTAAGCGTTTAAAAGCATAGATAAAGCATCAAAATCTCTTGGTGTTGTGGATTCATTGGTGATCTCATATACCTAGATAAAGTGAAGATGCAAGTCATTTTGTATGGGTAAAAAGTAATTGTACTTGTCGGTTTATCGAAGTTACCTACCGGCGTAATGTGACTATAATTACTCGTCCATCGGCAAGTGCACAAGTATCAGAGTTTGAGGTTGATTAAGCTCTCTAAGATCTTGGTTACCTACTCCTCACCGTCTCTCTGTCTGTCTGTTCATAAAACTTCTGCACTAATTTTCATGCTTCTTAAGAAAGGTTTAAGTATATCATTTGTCACGTTCAAAGCCGTGGGCGTCCGCTTTTTTTTTTTTAAGCCCACGGCCACTACCATGTCCATTGCTGCGGGCGTCTCTGGTGACACTAGAAGGTATTTCCAGTGGCGCCCGGCGAACTTTGGCCACCTTTGTGGCCTCTTCGGCGGTTTGATCGGAATGAAAATCCCGCGTCGTTGGGGTGGGCGTCCGCTAGTCCAATATAAAATCACGTCTTTATCCCCGAAAGGGTAGATGTAGGGTGAAGTATTCATTACGCCCACATTTCGCCAGTCCATTATTGGTCCCACGTAATAAATGGCGAGCCTATTGCCGTTTCTAGACACTTTCAGTATTCTTGCCAGAGCCTTGTCTGTCAGTCAGTAGGTGCACCACGTGAGGATGATTTGGGCTCTAGAGATGTCGATAGGGCCCCTTAGAACCATTAAATACATAACGTTATTAATTCAGCAAAAAAAAAAAAGGAATAAGAAAAGTTTATAGCACAGCATAACCAATTTGGCAAGAGTATATTGTTTTTCAGTACGAAAACCAGATTTCCATTTACGCAATCTACGGTAAAAGCGTGCAATATTCGATACAGTATGTCAGGCTTTCCATACCAATATTGAAGCGAGTATAGGGATTTTTCAAATGGTAATTTCGTTGAATTATTTGTATAACTAGAGACGTTTTTCTCGTGCCAGAATGTGTTTGAGTTTGGTATCATAATCTGCTTGGTGTATTGTTAGAGTGCAAAGGTAATATTTAGGCCAACCGAGGAATAAGAGTGGTTTTACATCATGAAACGGGTTCGACTCATATTGACTTGGTTGTAAAATAACTATTTTGCAAAATGTCTAGTTTGCAGAATGACTACATAGCAAAATGTCTAGTTTGCTTTATGGCTACATAACAAAAGTTCCAAGGTGCAAAATGACTACATATCGCGACGGTTTGACGTTAGGCCAAATTTTCGGAAAAATAAGATGCTAAAGAAATAGATCATTGTTCGTTAGAATTCTAAAAAGTTTGTAATAACAGTATACTAAGAATCTGTTTTTTCGTAAGAAAACACATTCTGCGAATTCAGTGGCATATTTTAAACCAAATTTTCGCCAGTATCTATGTAGGTCCCACGTAGCCAAGTCAAGCCTATTGCAGCTATCTGGAAAATGTATTTTTACCAGAACCTCATCCTTAATAGCTTCTAATAAAAGAAAACCATTTCCAAACATATCAATGAATCTATAGGAACGATATAATAGTGAAACCGATATTATAGTACAATAACTATGCGTAAGCACTTAGGGATATAGCTCGAAGTAGGTCAGCCCTCAAGAGGTTCCTCTCGGTTTCTCGGATAATGGTACGGAGACACGCCAACAATGGCCGGTGCATTCAAGGTGCTTCGATTTTACCGTCCATACTTTGCTCTCTATTATTTCCTACGGTTCCTCACTTTTAAGTGGAACGTGAAATATTTGTAGTTAGAAATGAGAAGTTGGAGATTGTTGAAATTTGTTTTCAATTCTTTACATAATTTCCATTTTTTAAAAGAGTTTGCAGAAAAAAAGGAAATACACCTACGAGTACCACGCTGGCCAGACGGGTTGGTATAGTGTTATTTCTAAATACCTACTAAATATACTTAGAACATATCAAAACTCCGAAACAACCATTTAACAACCATCACACAATTACTATTTGATTCGACCCGGGAATCGAACCAGCGCCACCAAGGCAGTTTCAGAATTTACCTGCCTTATATTATTTAAAAAAGTTGTAAGCTTAGTACTAAAACCGCATTAAGTACAAGACCACATTTTCCACTGACTTAAACTCGACTGTCATCATCATCGTCAATGCAATGCAAATTTGCTATCCTTTAAAACGAATTAATATTTACGTTTGTAGAATTAGCATACACAGTCCTCTCTACCCTTTGTCAACCCCAATCTCTTTTAATGCATCCAATACGTACTGCATTTACGGACATATTACCGTCCCCAGGTTCGATTTTGTATTCAGCTCAGGTAATTTTGCGTGCCGCCATGTCTGGACGGGTCCAAAAGCCCGATTATATTAATCCTACGTGTGTTTTGTTGTATGAGACCGTTCTGGTAGACCACTCTCATTTGAATACTGCGTACTGTACTGATTGGTTGGTTTTCAATTTATGTATGTTTTTATAAGTAGTTAAATGATGGCTATGTTTTGATTTCTTTATTGAACCAATAATAAGAATTACAATATAACATATACTAGTGGTTCTGTGAACCGTAGACTTCGGGAGCGGCTTTGTTTAGAAAATTTCTTCTTCAATTTTCTTTATGACTCTTTCATTTTTCATCCAATTCAAAAAATATCATTCAAATGTTATTCATTGTAAGCAAGGAGTGTGTGTGTGTGTGCCTCAAACATGATCTAACAGAACCCGTAGATGGGTACAAAGGAAAGAAATTCTCCCCAGTCTGCAAGTTGAAACGGAGCCTTCGGTCGTTTCACTCCCTCAGTCAAAAACAATACAATTGCAACTAACTAAATATGTACATTACTTATTCTAATTATACCTACTAAGATTACATCTAAATTCTAATATGCGGCAAAGAACTCCTCTGTCTCGTCGTCGAATGGTAATGTTCCGAGAAGGCTGGCAGCATTGCCACGTATGGCAATGCTTATTCTTTGTGCCAAATAGTAACCAGACTTCTGGTCTTGAGAAGTGTCGATCATGAGTTTAGATAAATTTTTGTATAGGCCGCGAGCACTCGGACCCCAAGGTCCCAGCGTCTCTACCCCAAACGGCTCAAATACGTAGTCTCCTTTATTCTCACTAGTTTCTTTATTACGTTAATATAAAATAGTAGCAAATTTTAGAATCGTCTGTAGGTTTTTAAACAATCAGAAAGACGAGATGTGTGAAACCAAACCATTGACTCGGTTTTAGGGGACAAAGAAATAATTTTTTTGGAAATTCCTGTAATAATAAATAAAATAAATGTGAGATTTGAGATGTGTGTATCGTCAGAGTTCGTAATTCCAGATGCTTATATTTGAAACGAATTAAAGAATCTTTATCCAACTACATCCATCACTGATTATATACCAACGTATTGATTCAAATCTAAAAACTGATAAGTACTATCCGTATGAAAAGTTCCTATTCATTGCTGAGTTAAAGTCCAACTTACGTTCAATTCACTCTTTTTATTACGATCGAATTCGCGAAAACTGTTTCATCCCATTTTTTTTCAAGAATAACTAACTTACAAGACCTTCCATACCCGTCTCATACCTTACTATGTAAAGGTTGTGCAAGTGTTAGTTTGAAGGTTACGAGGGGTCTGATAAAAATGGTTATTATGTTGGCAGTCGGGAGTACCGTTGAAGCCGACAATGTGTATAAATAGGCAATCCCGATTGCGATCACGTTGCCCTAACGAGGCGTCGCGACTGTAGTAGCTATCGATTTGAACAGCATGTTGGAATATGCAGACTGACGTGCCAATTCACTAAAATATGAGTGTTTCCTTGAGTATCAAATTATTCAAACTTTACATACATCATAAATTTTAAATTTTTTGTTGACCAATGAGGACGTAGGTACTTTCAAAAAATCTGAGACGTCTTAAAAAAGGCTAACTTAAGGGTAGGTACGTACTCGTAACCGGCAAAGCGATCATAAAACACTTATAAAAGTTAAACAAGCGAAAAAAATTGTAAAGGTGATTGAATCTATTTTAGTGAATATGCTTGTTACAACAAATAAATACTACTCAGTATATTCTAAAGCCTTAATAGAAGCAATTCGCCACCAAGGCCTTTGCTTACATCAGGTTCATGAATGTAACTTGTACAAAACAGGTGTGAGAGTGTGTATTGATTGCTTCACAACTGTTTTCCATTAATGGTACTAACGTATGAACGTTGGTGATAGGGAGGATCCTATCAATCTTATAGCGAAATGTGTACGTAGTCAGTTGTAAATGATGATAATTTAAAGTTACATTACCATATGGACTTATTTTTAAACCCAACTATAAAGTTCATGACCACGTTTTGTGTTAATTTAAAATTCAATTGGAACGTTCGGTTACATGAAAATTGTAAATTTCATTAAGATCAGTCAACCCATGACTGATCTTACTGAAATTTGTTACGGGGTAGATTAAGACTCAGGGCCTATCGCTACATAGTTTATAAAACAAACACACTTATGCACTACTCCACCAATTTCTTATATTTATTTTAGCATTTTAGTACTGGTCATCTTTGAAAACGCTGTAAAGCGAAACCGGTCAGAAAAAAATATAATAATAAAGGAGTGGAATAGTAGGTATACAAGTGTGTTTGTTCATCAACTACCTATGCTTATAGCTACTTTGTATACCGATAACAGGTTCCTGTGTTAATTGAGAACGAGAAAATAAATGATAATTCCCTCGGTTGAAACCGCGAGTATTTTAGATCCTAATAAAATTGATATTATTTATTTACAATAGAGAATTACAATATACATAATAGTAGATAAAAATACTATTTACAAATACTAAAAACTATACTATACACATTAAAATCTACACTATATACAGGCGTCACAGAACTCCTCCGCCTCGTCGCCGACTGGCAATGTTCCCAGAAGGCTGGCAGCGTTGCCACGTTGTATGGCAATGCTTATTCTTTGAGCTAAAAAGTAACCAGCCTTCTGGTCTTGAGAAGAGTCGATTATAAGTTTTGAAATGGTTTTAAAGAGTCCGCGAGCGCTCGGACCCCAAGGTCCCAGCGTCTCTACCCCAAACGGCTCAAATATGTAGTCTCCTGCTAAATTTGAGTATTTGCGCCGTTTGATGCAGCAGCAGCGCCGGCACAACCCGCTGTACTAGGAAGGTGAGAAGGCGCCAGAGTGTCAACCCACGTTGCGTCCCACACTAAAGGCCTTCCCATCTTCCATGGCAATGACATTCCATCAGGTCTCTTTCCATCGCCACGTGCCAGCCCATTTGGTTCACGAACTGCTGGGATACCGGCGGTGGAAAGAGCCCGACGGATTATGCCATTAAGGTTAGCGTGTCGAGAAATACGACCTGCGCTTCTACTGCATGAAAGACCGTGATGTCCAAGGTTATTGACTACTTCTCCACAGTGGCAACGATGCGGAGAAACACATGGCGCACCTAAACGAAGACAGGTGGCAAGGCGGAAAGTGGTATCGTCCAACATAGTACCTATATTGGGCGAAGGAAGTGCCTTGATCCACAATCCAGACTCCCACTCTCCCACAGCCAGCAAACGCGCTCGCTCTGAAACATTTGAAGAAGTATTAATTAGTAAATTTGGTCATTACAGAGCGGCGCGTCCCACTGCCTCTGAGAGAATGGTTCAGACGGCAGATCAGTGAAGCGGCCAGTAACCTTCCAGGTATTTATGGCATCGGTCTTATACAGCACCTCAGAATCAACCAGTGTGTTAGTTAAAATCTTCCTGGTTAAGTCTTCAGTGCTGTGAACCGATGACAAAAACGCCGGTAGGCTAATTTCATTAATTTTACGGATGCCGAGCCCACCCATGCGAACTGGTAGAGACGCCTGAAGCCAGGCCCGGTCATCAAAGGCCACATTTAAAATTTGACTGAGGGTGTTATCGATGATTGTGTCAACCTTTTCCAAAAGCTGTGGATGTTTCCAAAATGGTGATGAGCGAAGTGCATGAGTAAACTGTGGGACAAAAAGGCAAAATCGAAGTATTGTAAAAGCCGTGTGAATATTTAGATTAACAAATTTATTTGAATTTTCCTGAAACTTTTGAATTTTATGCTCGATGAATGATGAGTAACCGTCTTCTAAAATCGGGGACCCTAGGAGACGTAGAGATGAGTTGTCTAAATGTTTTATGTTTGGGGCCAAATAATCAAATTTTGCATTGTAGTTAGTTTGTCAGCTTTGTCCGTAATAAAAATTTCACATTTGTTTGTGTTTAGTTACAATCTATTTTTTGAAATTCATGTTTAATAAAAGTGAGGTCTTGTAAAACTGTATTTACGTCTCCTCCCAGGGTTCCGTCGTCTAGACGAGGGATCCCTGGGAAATTTCACACACATCTGGTACCTAGGTACCAGATGTTAAATTTCAAATTTATTTGTTGTATGATTGGGTGTATAGCTAGGCTAAAGATTACTGGTCCCAGGGGATCACCTTGCTGACAACCAACTGCTGACTCTAAAACGTGGTCTTTATATATTGATGTGCAGTTGGAATTCATCTCATATGAATAATTGCTAATAGATTACCTTTATATTAGTTAGATTAACATGAACAGTACTTAAATCTCAATTATTATTTTATAATTACTGCAACAAACAACAAATCATGCTTCAACCAGATACCATACCTGAGTAAAACGCAGTAGCATTTAATTTTGTTAAAATATTTTAGTGTTCACTGAACTGGTTAAATTTGGACGTTTCATTACAAGAATTTGATTTATCGGATGAACTCTGAAATACCGAGCACGTAGAGGGCTTTAGGTAGCTAGTGGAGTTATTTGAATATGGTTCGGAGAGCACCTACTTCATCGAAACACGTTTTATATATCTTTGGTTTCAATATGCCTCTGAATATTTCGTGAATAATGTTTCGATATTGCTATTCTATAAGACTATCTACTTAGATATTTACGTTTACAATGATATCTGATTCTGTTTTCTCGTAGGAATAGGTAGAGGTAGATATACGCTCATTTTTCGCCAGTAACTTTATGGAGTCTATTGTCTTTAACCGGAAAATTTTATAGGTACCAACGGCTTGGGCCGTCAAGATCATGGTGAACCCTGAAAACCCTTTGAACCTAGTAAAGACCCGTAACCTTGACATTCGTATTATTAGTAGGTATACAACGGTAAAATTTTGCGTTTATACCTACTATGTTATAATTATGAAGTATTAGATAACACCTACGACGTCGTTTGTGTGGATTTCTTGCAGCCGTAATATCTTTACTTCATATTTGGTAGAAAATTATTCGTATTTTTAACCATTTAAAAACAGTGGACGAAACGGAAACTCGGAAAAAAAATCCAAATTTTTGTAAAATTTTTCATTGATTCATCATCATTTTAGCCGGTTGATGCCCACTGCTGGGTATAGGCTTCCCCCAACCCGCAACCAATGGCTTCCCGCGACCTTGACGATGTCATCAGTCCACCTTGTGGCCCGTCAACCCACGCTGCGTCTCCCAGTACGCGGTCGCCACTCGATTACTTTTTGACCCCATCGGCTATCCGTTCTACGAGCGATTCAGTGATTATCCGTACCTATTGGATGTAGCGGGTAGCTCACAGTCATTCTCAATAAATGAAATAATTATAAATTAATTAAAAAATACACTAAATACCACAAATAAATCAAATAAATTATTATTTGATTTATTTGTGGTATTTAGTGTATTTTTATAAGCTATAAATTTTCTGAGAAAAGTGCGTTCAATCTAACAAATTTAGCTTTTTCAATGCATCATGAAAACCTTTCAGGAGTTTCTAAAAGATCACAAAATAAACTTATTTGCCTTTATAACCCTCTTCAAAGTCGGTTAAAAATTGACTCTGTACTCGAGGAAGAAAGAAAAGACTTTGCAACCCTTAGGTATACTGAAAAAGAAAACTTAAATCACGAAACAAAAGGTTTATGAAGCTATTTGCGGACTTAAATTGAAACATTTTATTAACGGGTAATAAATTAAGGCTCGACCCGATATCCTGGCACATAGCCAAAACGCTTTAGATAGGAAAAACCTCCTTGTTTGAATTCTAGAACATTCGGACATCCAACTAATGGCATTCTCTGATTACCGAGCTTGATTTATGTTAAGCATTTGGTACTCGAAGCCATTCAAGATGTTCTTAGAACTTGGAAACGTTTAGACTAGAAGACAGGATTGAAAGGAGTGTTCAATTCGATTTATCTTTAATTCAAGGTATGTTTTAAAGAAACCAAAAGGTGGCTGAGATTTTAATAATCTATTAGATAGTAGCGGCTTCCCTCGCTTGACTAATTTTATATTAAAATCCTACTGTTGAATCAGTCTTTCTGTTAAAAAAAATCCATCAAATACCGTTGCGTACTTTTAAGGATCTAAGCATACATAAGCATACACAGACAAAGGGAACCTTTGTTGGTTTTTTGTACTTGTGTTACTATGTAGTAAATAGTATGTAAGATGTTAAAGTATAGTTTTTTTTAGAAACGCATTTACTTCCAAGTCCATTAGAGCAAAAGTGTAAAGAGAAAGAATTTGAGTATTGTTCTCCATACACGTAGGCAGGGTTGGTTTATAATTGATGGGTTTTAATGAAGTAAGTTTTAGCAACATACAAAACAGACGTAACAACGACTTAGAATGTGTTGGGAAATCAATCAATAGGGGATTAACGTACGTTAATAGTCCGGTAAGTATCGGTTTACTTAAACATGACGTAATTGAATAAAATACTGTTTCGAACCAGTCGAACCATTTTTATTTCAATTCAAGGACTGTTTAACGAATTTTTTTACACTATAATTGAATAATTTGTTTTAAGCGTTCCGTAGCTCAAAAATAAAAAACAAAACCCTTATAGGATCACTTTGTTGTCCGTATGTCTGTATGTCTATAAATACTCTTTTTGGCAGAAACGCGTCTGAAGCTACCTGGAAACGGTCTGGAACCTACCTGGAAACCTGAAACGGCTGAACCTACTTCCATTGCCCGAGCGCCTCCGGTAGACACTGAAAGTATTCCCAGTGGCGTCCGGCGCGTCAGGCGTGTCAGAAACGCGTGGAGTATCGAGCTGAAATTCATATAATAATATACGTAGGTCGCACTATAAGTTTTGCGTAACTTAAAAAAACAACATGTTAAAACCATAATATTATGTTTATTGCTTTTCAAAATACTCTCCTTTACATTTTAAACATTTTTTCATGCGATCGAACCATTTTTTTAAATAGGAGGACCACAGATCTGAAGGCATGTTTTCTACGTGCTGATTGAACGCTATCACTGCCTCTTCGGAGTTGGTAAAAGTGAAACCTCTCATCAAATCTTTGATTTTGGGGAAAATACAGAAATCACAGGGTGCTAGGTCGTGGCTATGCGCAGGATGGGTGACGGGTTGTACTTTTTCGGAAGCTAAAAATGACTTTATTTTGTTGGCCGTGTGTGAAGAAGCGTTGTCATGATGTAGGAGAACGTGGCTTTTGGGTCCTCCTTCGCGAACTTTTTCTAGCACCCTGGGTAAACAAATGGTAGAATACCACTCGGCAATAACACTCTTTTGATCTTCAAGTGGAATTGTACAGATGGGACCCGTAGCTGAGAAAAAAAGGCGATCATTTTTTTACCAACGTTTCTCGCCTGCCTCACTTTTGTTGGCTTGTTCTCATTTTCAAACACCCATTCACAAGATTGCTGTCGTTTTTCGGGTTCAAAACAATAAATTCACGTTTCGTCTCCTGTGACAACGTCATAAACAGCATCAGAATGTCCGTGGTCGTACTTCAGTAGCATCTGTGAGCACCATTTCACGCGAGCCCGCTTCTGCTCTGCTGTCAGTTCATGAGGGATCCAACGACAGCAAAGTTTCCGAACTTTCAATTCTTCGTGTAAAATTTTCTGGATTTTTTCATACCAATCCCCAATAGTCCTCGAATTGTCTCATAGGTAATCCGCGGGTTTTCTTCAATTAACCGCTTAACAGTAGCCACATTATTTTCGTTGACGGCAGTTGAAGGCCGCCCTTCACGAAATTCGTCATGTAAAAAACTCGACCTCTCTCAAATTCAGCAAACCATCGCCTCACGGTGCTCAAACAAGGTGCTTCTCTCCCAAAAGCACTTTGAAGACGAGCGGCACAGTCTAGCGGAGAGAGAGAACTTTTAAAATCATAAAAAATCATCGCTCTAAAATCTTTTCGACTTAATTCCATTTTCGTTGCATACGTAGAACTTTGATGTGTGATAAAAAAACAATTGACAAATGATTTCCCGCCAATTGTCTTTTTTATTACTAAGAAGGTTGCAACGTTTAAAAAAATATAACAATCGAAATTTAAATAGTTCCGATTAGATAGAAGTGCAAAACTTTTAGTGTGCCCCATGTATTATCCAAGTCTACTGTCCCTTCGCAATTAAAAGATACAACCGTTTATGCTGCAAATTTTTATCACTCGCGAGGGAATCAAATTCTACATGGTACTTTCCATGAGCTCAAAATCTAGACATTTGGCAAGAAGCAACGTCTTTTTATCTCAGAAAAAGGAAAATTGTAAAAAGTATATTTATTTAGGTTTGTACGGAATCCTCGGTGCACAATTCCGACTCGCACTGCCGATTTTTGTTTATCTAAGGCTGGATTTGAAACAGCGTCAGTAGTTGACCGATGTTAACAGCACTTTCACTGCCAGATAGCAGACGTTATAAGAAGTAACTGAGGGTAAGTTGCTACCTACTTATATTTAAGAAAAAAAAACTGCTTGTGAATCTGCGGGCGGCCGCTAGTTGATAATAAAACGTAGATAAACTTCTTAAACTACTGGGAATAGGAGGAAAACTAAAAAAGAAAACAAGTTTAACCTTACGTGACCTCCAAACATGGCTTACACTTGAGTTTTAACAGCTTTCCAACCTCATCTCCAAGGTAATACGTGTTATGAAGGGACCCACTTTTTCATGCGTCATCGTCCCCTACACGTCGTCGGCAATGGGGTGGAAATACCTCATGATAGTGCCTTCTGAGTTTATTCGTATCAGCTTCTATCATTTAGAATATATTTTTTGACATGTTGCAATGACGTCTTCTAAGCGTTTTCACAGAACATTACGAAGGTAATTGCCAAGTTATTGAATAACCCACAATATTCTACGTGTATGTTGTGAAGTAGTTATTTCATTGTACGTAAAGTGATAAATGTTGTAATAAAGAACGAATTACAGAGTTTCCGAAATACGGGAATTAGCCTGTTGGTCTGGTGAGAGTAGCTGACTGTGAAATTGGTGGTTTTATGTAGTTGGACTTAAAACCAACTTCGATACAGTTAATTAGTTCAATGTTTAAGTATCATACTTTCCCTTTAAGCATTATGTTCAGATGAGGAACGGGAAAAAGAAAACCCTTCGGGTAGTGCTCGCATAACCCAGTTTTAAATTTATTATTGCTTGTTGGTCATACTCGTAAAAATATTTTTTAATCTAAGCTAATATGCAGTAGGTGTATAAAATCAATATCAAAATCCAATTTCCAACTGGACGTCGCTCGGTGTTGATGGTCACTGACAATCTAAGACAGATAAGATAAAGGCTTTCAGTCACCAGTTTCCCTGTAGCAAGCTTTCGAAGCTTGTAGGTAGGCTCAAGTTACATTGACCACGATTTTTTTTATATTAGAGGCATTTAGAAAATAGGAGATAATAATTTTAATATATTAAAATAGTATTTGCTGTGAATTAGTCCGAGACGCCCAGGACTTTAATTGGATGTGCCATAGCGGCTGGCACGTAAGATTTTGTTGCCTTTCATCAACATTTCATCGCAGGGTAACGGTTTTAATTTTTTTTCAAAATTACAATATACCTAACTGCTACTTTTTATAAAATTCATTCGGCCATTTTGGACATAACCTATTATAAATGTGCCCGGTGACGGCAATAGACTTGCCCCCTATTACGTGGGTCTAAAAATACTGGCAATGTGTGGGTGTGTAATATGCCTCTGCCTACCCCATCGGGGATATAGGCGTGATATGTGTGTGTGTGTGTGTTACTGTGAATGCCGTACAACCAGTTTAAAGAGTTATTCTAATTTCATTAAATATCAAATAAAAATATCAAATAAAATAGCAATAAAAGTCACAATATTATGGAAGCTTTAGTCATATGAAAAACTGTTAATCACTAGTGCTCAATATTAGAAAGGTACTACCACTCTTGCCTTGTAACCAGGATCAGAAATTGAAATCGTTACAGAACTTAAAGTCTCAAAATAGGTTCGGTTGCTAAGGTCATGAGACTTAATTGTGATTCAGATGTCAGTTTTAGCAAGAGGCTTACCTGTTGTCACTCTCTTTCTTGGTTTCATGAAGCAACATACATTTATTATACTTCTTGTATTATTCAAAAATCAATGAAAAAATAAAATAAAAGTACAATTCTGTTTATTTACATTTTTCAAAGTCTCAAAATTGCCCATCGCTTGGTTACCAAATTTTCTTGGCCACGAAGGTTGTCATCAAACCGATGCGGGCAGAATAATTCCTACGTCTTTGCGGCAAGATGGGCCAGATAGAGTATCATACCGTGCGTGGTTACGACTGGTGGTCAAGAATAATGTGACGGTCTAATGATTTATGAATGTGCTTTGATAAGTCTCGACAGCACAGTGGAGCAGGAAATTTATCTATAAATATTTTAACGAAGTAAAACTTGTTTGTAAAATGTGTGTCATCATTTCTTCAGTTTGTAATCTTTTGAAGCAATTCTGAAAATTCTTTCACTTAGACTTCTAGACTTCCTTCACTTTCATGCGTAATGTGTAATGTTGAAATAAAAATGGTAATGAGTGTTCTCACCGTGGATATCAGCCCAGAGTATCCAGAGGCAATTTTATACTTTCCAGTAGTATTTTATTATACTAGTATGAAGACAGCAGAAACATACATTAATTTTATCATAAAACTAAACTACGTCGTCACAATAAAATTACAAACGGAAAATCCATTCAATAAATATATTTCTTCCTTAAACTGCAAACAGCATCATTACCTGCAAATAAAGACAAACATTGAAATTTACTAACGTATTTCCAAAGACTGGTGTTAAGTTGGTACACTAAATCTGCGGATCCAATCGATTGCCAATAATGGTCGTAATTACTGCCCTCGCCCGCTCTACCGTTAATCTTGCTTAGGCTGAAGCCAACCGTACCGAATTTTGTAAAAAAATATTGTTACCTGCCCCTACTTCGAAGGGCGAAAAGCGCAAAACAATTATGAGATTAGTAGTGGGCACTGAAACTAAAGAGTGTAGTTTGCTACGAATAAAAAGATGATAGAAATAAGTTAGACGTTCTTTTAGGCAGAGATTCATAATTTATTTACCATACTTATCATTTGAATAAATTGCACATTATAATACCTACATCACAACAGTTACATATTGAAATCACAGTAATCTCCAATGTATATTTAGAATACGTAGATTCTAAATATACATTGGAGATTACTGTGATTTATTGTTTTTGTGATACTAGAACCATTTAAGTAGGTAACTGATTTGAAGGTTTGAATATCAGTGTAGGTATATATATATCCATAAACTTAGTAAAATGACATAAAAAAATCATAATTTTCATGTGACAATTATAAAAGTTACACTGTTAAATCTAAATCCCAGCAGACCATTAAAATATCTTAAGATAAACTACCGTCTCAACCCCGGAGAGTATTTGCTAGTTTGGTCACGTGGTAACGTTCAGTTATACTCGCCAGCCCGGGGCAACGCGGCAACGGTTTGATATGCTAGTGTAAGTGCCCCGGATACTGAACGAATAAGAATCGATGTAGTTGAAATCTTAACGACTTGAATGGATGGCAGTAAAGTTTATATCTGTGAGTTTGTAGGTTCTTTGAAGGTTGAACATTTTGCCATGCAGGTTGTGTTTATGATCAGATTTATATTTATAGTACAAATAAAATTTAGCTTTTGCCAAGACAGTTTTAATTATACATCAGTTTTCAATTTCAAAACGTACTAGTCGGTTCACGAATCGGTTTTTGTTGTTAAAACGTTTTAGCAGACGTGGGATCTATCTTGTAAAGTTAACTTGGGAATACTTAGGCCTCTTACTGTCTTGGTTAACTTCAGTATCTAAAAAGAAAAATAAACACATACAAAGAAACAAAATCAGATCTTTATCCCCGTCAGCTGACAGAATCGTTTATTACACACATTACGGCAGTCTCTGTTGGTTCCACGTAATAGGAAGCGAGCCATATCTGTTTCCGAAAGTACCTACTTAAAACTAAAATATTTATATTTTTTTTTCTTAAAGTAGCCATTCTGATAACTTACACGTACCTATATAGTCGGTAATAGACAGAAATGAGACGGTCAATATGACACAGGACACCCTCCAAGTCTCACCCCAATGAAATCAAATAAAAACATTACAGTACGATGTTTATCTGTGGTATCTATGACATTTAGCTCAATGGGGAACACGACTAAGACTGGGGTACTAAAGAATTGCATTACGAATAATACATACTCGTAATAACCTCTTTGAACAAAGCTGTGTCTAAAAAAATACATATATGTATGTATTTCAAAGCAATGCGTTTACTTAAACTATTACTAAAATATTTAGTTGGAAATTTTAAATCACAAAAGCCGAAATGTCATCGGCAGAACTCGATCACTAACGCTAACCTAGCGATCTAGAAGTTAATATTGGATGTATACATGAAGCAAAGAGTGGATGTTGTCACTATTAGTCATCGTAGCTCAGTAACCTGGTTAGGGAAAAACCCTTGGGTCCGAGTCCTGCTGATGACATTTCAGTTTTGTGATTTATAATTTCTATTTAAATATTTTATTGAATACATTTTCGAAACAATTGTAACCTCAGACTTATAAAGTCATATAATTACAGATTCTAAGTTTTAACGGACGTTTTGATCTGCTATTAAATGTTTGGTGAGTGTAGAGCACACAATATTTACTATAATTGATATTTTAGTCATCAAATACCATAAAACCCACATGTTTAATTTGCATATGTATACGTAAACAATGCAACTTATTTGCTTTAATTCTTTTTTTTCTCTTCATCGTTAATCCTTGCACAAAATTTTATCTCCCGGCAAACTAAAAGCAACCTATCCCGTGGTGAACATGATCAAAGAGTTTGAGTTTGGGGTGATGGATTAACCTTGTATCGACATGTTCGCCACGTGCCTGTGTACGAGATAACACTATGAGTAATACTAAACGTTGGTGTGCTCCAGGGAGCATGCGTGGGACCACTATTGTATTTAGTAGATTTGCAATTGTAGATATGCGATCTTAATTACAAAATTTACTACGGGTGCCATTATACCAAATCTAGGAATATTGTTATAGTTAAGATAAGCTGAAGTAAAAAAAAAATTAAAACATTGCTTGCTTTTTATATCTTATACAAGCTGTCCCGGCGAACTTCGTACCGCATTCATTTTTCTAATGTTCCGCATAACTTTGTTTTTCTTCCATAATATTCTTCTCCTGATAATTACGAACACAACAATAAAATAATAAGCGAAATCGGTCCAGCCATTCACGCGTGATGTCGTGACCAAGGGAAACCGGGATTAATTTTTATATATAGAGATTTTGTTAAACCAGATACGATAAAATTTGCAAAATAAAATGTGTTTTATGTACGAGTATGTATGTACTCGTATTATATTACGCATCTACATTTAATGTATTCGCGTAATATGATAGGCATGTATTCAGATTTACACAAATGAGCAAAAAATATCTCAAATTACATACTCATTAATATTGATGCCATCGATTGTTTGGGAAAAATTAATTCAATTTTTATGGGGAAATTGCTAAGAGAAGTTATCGAGGGGAGCCTTTATTATATTACAGATTACTCCTTGCATGGTGTTCTCGGGCTTAAATTAATATCTCGCTGCGCACCAAATTGTTAATATAAATGGGATGTTTAGAATAAAACAGTGAAATTACTTTGTATTACGTAAATATAATTAAGATAAGATAAGAGCCAAAATTGGCTAAAGGGTATCATAAAATATTTCACAAGATCTGTAAATCTCCCCAAAATGACCTTTGTGTTGTCCTACGGTCTGTACAATTGGCAAATATAATAATTGAATATATTTTACAAGCATTGAAGTATGATTACTTTTTCTCAATTTACAATTATGAATTTTATTCTTTGTTTTACTTCAATAAAATTAAGTACATACTATAAGTAACATCACTACATATATTATTATAAAACAAAGTCGCCCGTTCCATATGTATACTTAGATCTTTAAAACTACGCGACAGAAGGTTTTTGTGTATATAATTTGTCAAGCGGAGGAAACCGCGGCCGTGTGCTAGTTCATGATAAAAATTAATGTTACAAAATTGTGTTGTTTTCATTTAGCAACAACTCGTTAAATGATGAAATTTAAAATCACAAACTTTCGCGTTAATTTCATGAAAAATATTTACAAATTTTCTGAGGCAACCATTCGTACCTAATTATGGTTTTAAAAGTTTTCTAATTACGACACCGAAGCTACTAAGCTGATTTGTAAATATTTAAACGAAAAATAAGCCTCATTAGGGAAAGCCACTTCTTTAATGAATGAGCAGCTGTACGTTATGGTAAGTAAATGGAAAATTAACTGCATGTTAAGTAAGAGTTAACAGATTTAAAATGCTGCTCTGAAAGCATGAGCAATATTTTATTAAGTTAAGAAAATTCTACATCTTTTACACAATCCCCGTACTTCTCTGAAGGGATCGGTAGACATACTATATGCCCACACTTCAACGGATTACTTCGTTGGTTGGAGGTGAGTCTATTGTTGGTAACCGTGATTGCTAAAACATTGTCCGTTGATCGGATAAAGTTCATTTTGGGCCTCTGCGAGCAAGATATTGGGTGCGACGAAATTTCGTGTTTTAATAATGAAAAAGACAATTTCAATTAAATTATTAGTTACATTTTTATCTATAGGTAGTGAGGGATCTATTTACTAAATTCTTCTTAAAATAATAATTCCTATTAAAAAAGAAGCTGCATGATAAAATTCAAAAGCGAACTGAAGTTATTCCTGTAGTAAACTAATACATTTATGTCACAAGAACGTAAGGAGACACATTTGTACAAAAACTGGTCATAGGAAAAAAGTACTTTCTTCAATTTAATATAGCTGAAAGGGTACCAAACCGCGCGAGTACAGCGGTAGCGGTGACTGATATGTTTGCTTTGCATAATGTAATAGCTGTTTTGGTAAACTGACTTACTATTTTATCTTTGTAATCATAAATAGAAAATTATTGATACACTAAAGGTAGTAAATTTTGTTGAAAAAGATAACTCAACTCGATTAATTAATAATTAGTTTTATAATTATATACTCTGGTCAAGTTCAAAAGTAAAAATATTTAAAAACCTGAAGTTATAAACTGCTTTGTATTCTATTCAAAATTCAAAACTGACAAGTGACGTTTACATTGAAATGTCATTACTGTCATTTTGAACCGGTAATGAAGAACAAACGAAGTCGCATCAATCACGTCACTAAAGCAGTGTTTTAATGACATTATTTCCTAATACTCGTCGACAATTTCCCTACTACCTAACTATATTATAGGCGTACATCGACAGACGCTTTAATTGACGGGGCAATGTACGAAGGGTTGATTAAGTACTACCTGTTACAGTAAGACATTGAGGAATTAGTGCTTTCTCGGTCAGTAGAACATTAAAGTTAACAATGAGGTGACTGATAGATGTGTACTTACTCCCTCTCCCAATTGTTTAACCATCGACAATTGTAATACAGATCACGCCTGTATCCCCGATGTCCTGTATGCCTTACCAGCCTTACCGGGAAGGCAGAGGTGTATTACACACCCACTCTTTGCCAGGATTTTTTTTGGTCCCACGTAATATGGGGCTAACTTATTACCGTTTCCGGGCACCATAGTAAATTATAATCACTCTGTAACTCAAAACTAATATCTCTGCAGTCCGAACAAACTGTACGAACGATTGCCAGAGCTATTAAATAAGTGACGAGACAAGATAACACAAAATATGGCGAATAAATACTGCAATACCCAAAGACATTATTATAATTTAAAACTTTTATTTTGTAAGCTAATAATTATCACATCGTCTTCTACGAACTTTATCTACGGGCGGCGTAGTAGGTAAACGTAGAGCGTAAAACAAACTCAGTTCGTAGCACTTAACGATATTAATTATATTTAACTCACACGATATAGCCTTCGATCTCAATTAAAATTTATCTCTGAAATTTCTTTAACGATGCCATTTATCGAAGGAGTACTATGTATAAGATTATATATGATACAATAGTTAACAAATTGTGATATTAATAGTGAAATACTAGATTTTCTTCTATTCCACATTTTTTTTATAATTTGTGAACAAGCTAAGCCTGAATAAGCAATTTCACGTACAAGATTCATTCACGTAGAACCAATATTTTATCCCAATTTTCCTTCAAAAGTAAAAAATACATCTAATTTATTTACGCAAACTAAATTTTATATCAACAATAGGGTCATGGGAAAGACAAAAAATTAAGGCGCAAAGCTGTGAACATGACACAAAAAACTATCAATGCGTGACATGACTTTCTATCATACTCGCCTTTGCAAAACTCATAACGTGGGTTTGTGCAAAAACGTACCAACATGTCCCTACAGAATTAAGGGCCTGTTACACTTATATGTATGTATTATGCTACACAAACGTTTTTATGCATTTACAAATTGCAAAAACATATTTCATACCTATAAGCTTTTCTACAGCACCTCCAGGTTCCTGAAACACGGTGCACCTGGTGCCTGATGGACGAGGCTCTGGCTCATGACTCTGCAAGTAGCAAAATCTTCCTTTTACGAGGGACCAACACTGACTGACGAAATGTGGGCGTAATGAACGCATCTGTCTACCTAGGGATAGAGGTTGTGTGTATATTTTGAAGCGTCCGTAGCCTGGTGGGTAAGGGGTTAGGAATTGTTCGATCCCCACTACTGACGTGAATGTGGGTTCACGTCAGTAGTGGATAACTTCGGACGCCTCGGGTGCGCCCTCGGAAGAACAACTCCAGGACGCTATAGACATTGATGGTCGAAAAATAATTGTCAATACGACTTACCCTAGTATAAACCCTGAGAGGCTGATGGTGCGACATCTGGTGGCTCCTGTAGTAGATGTAGCTCCTAGCTAGCTGTAGATCCTAGCTGTAGATGTAGCTCCTGTAGCAGATGTAGATGCAGAAGTGTTCAGATGTAGATGTAGATGTAGAAGGGGTTCTAACACAAGTATTTTTAGCTTAACTGGAGGGGTTTGCTTTGCAAAAAGGCTTTGCTCTACTATTATTATTTACTTCTATGATCACAATGAGCATTATGTCGTCAAAGTGCTAACTGTTGGAGTGGCCAATTTTGAGTGGAGAACGAGTATAGGCAAGTGCAGCATCGGGCGCCCTGAGAGTCAGTGGAGGGAAAATACACGTGGAACTGCAGGTACTGGTAAGTAGTCGAGGATCGGCATATGAGAGACGTCAAGCAGTAGACTGAAGTAGGTTGATGATGATTATAATATAAGTAGTAGTTTTGCATCAAAATTAAATATGTTCATGTAACTATGCCTTAATATAGCCAGAGTAAAAAGCTGCAAACTATCGCATTGGTTTCAGAAGGCGGTGCTAACAAAAACTTAAATTGAAACATCCCTGGCCAACCCGCTGAGAGGTCCTAGTAATACAATAGGCGCTTAACAGGATTTATAACTTCTCATAGTTTATTATTTTAGTAGAAAATTTAGATGTAACGTACAGATGTTGAATATTCTCTTGTTCGCAATTTACTTAATTACACAAAGCTTTAGCTTTTTAGGGATTAGACAGAGGTGCTTATTACGCTCACATTTCTGTGAACTTTAAGGTCGTACAAGGAGTTTACTGCTATTGCCGGGCAATTAAGGTACCTGCTAATTAAAATGCAAAATGCAGGTCGAGGCGACTTCAAAACTGGCTACGGTAAATACAACTTATTCCTAAGCTTTGCTTTTCTCCTTTTTTTTTAATCCGCAGCCCTGGGCCGCGGCCGCACCTAGCGCTTCTGGTAGACACTGAGAAAAATCCCAGTGGCGCCCGCGTGGTCTTTGCCACTCGCGTGGCCACTGCGTGGTGGTCGGCTGTTACCTCGTATCCTTGGGGTCGGGTTTTATCCCGCGTCGGTGAGTGAAGGCGTGCGTGGGGTGAAGCCCCACATCACGCAGCCCTTCAAGCCTGCTTCTGTAGGGACGGTGGGACGTGGGATCCTCCTCAGCCCCCGATCATGGAGGTCGATGGTCCAGGGCGTAGTCACATCTGCGGCGCCCTCGCCGCACACTTCGGAACTCAGCGGGGAGGGTATGCTCCCTCAACCTACCGACCGCCTCCTTCACGAACATTACTTGGTCGCAGAAGGAAACGGCTGCGTTCGGCTGGCTCCCGCTAGATACCATGGCTCGTAGCATGGTCTCCAGCGAAAGCGTATCTACGCCCAGGCCCACAACGAGTTCCCGGCGCTGTATCGCCCATGCGGAGCATTCCACCAACGTGTGGAATGCCGTGTCTTCGTCGGAAGCCTCGCAGTGTTGACACGCGGGTGTGACCTCACGATTAATGCGAAACAGATACTCACCGAAGTTTCCGTGCCTAGTGATAATCTGTGTCGCACGATACGTGAGGTCACCGTGCTGCCTCTGCAGCCACTCCTCCATGATCGGTCTCACCGCTGCGATGGTGGTGGTTCCCCACTTTGGTTGCTCAAGTCGCACCTTCCATGTCTCCATGAGATCCTGGCGGAGTTGGGACCGCTGGGCTTCGATTTCTCGAGACGCAGGCCTGTAGTCCCGCTCCAGCGCCTCCTTGTGCCATTGAAACAATGACGCAAGGGCTCTCGCTTCCAGGTCCCATGGAGCGGTCGCGGCTAGGTGACATGCAGCCTCTAGGGAGATCGTGCGGTACCCTCTTATTGTCCTGACGGCCAAGGTCTTTAACGATCTGTGTAAAATGGCGGCGTTGTTGGCCGTCAGTCTCGGCGCCCATACGGGAGCCCCGTACACGGCTTGCTTTTGACCTGGATAGGTTTTGGGTGGTAAGCTTAAAAGTAATATAATTATTATCTATAATACGAGTAGTTACGAAATATAGGTACTTATTTCTTATGTAGGTATATAAGTAACACACATATATCACGTCTATATTCCCGAGGGGGTAGGCAGAGGTGCATCACACACCCACAATTTGCCAGTATTTTTAATACTACGTAATTGGGGGTAAGCCTAATGCCGTAGTAAAATCCTCCTCCTTTTTTTGAAGTCAGTTGACAAGTAGAAGAAAATATGAACGATGCAGAGATTATTACATAGATGCCGAAATAAATTTAAAAATGGAATGACTATAGCCACAGGATAAAATACTAATTAATACATGGGGCACACTAAAAGTTTTGCACTTCTAGCTAATCGGAACTATTTGAATTTCGAATGTTATATTTTTTTAAACGTTGCAACCATCTTAGTAATAAAAAAAACAATTGGCGGGAAATCATTAGTCAATTGTTTTTTATCACACATCAAAGTTCTACGTATGCAACGAAAATGGAATTAAGTCGAAAAGATTTTAGAGCGATGATTTTTTATGATTTTAAAAGTTCTCTCTCTCCGCAAGACTATGCCGCTCGTCTTCAAAATGCTTTTGGGAGAGAAGCACCTTGTTTGAGAACCGTGAGGCAATGGTTTGCTGAATTTGAGAGAGGTTCTTTAGATGACGAATTTCGTGAAGGGCAGCCTCCAACTGCCGTCAACGAAAATAATGTGGCTACTGGTAAGCGGTTAATTGAAGAAAACCCGCGGATTACCTATGAGACAATTCGAGGACTATTGGGGATTGGTATGAGTCAAATTCAGAAAATTTTACACAAAGAATTGAAAGCTCGGAAACTTTGTTGTCATTGGATCCCTCATGAACTGACAGCGGAGCAGAAGCGGGCTCGCGTGGAAGGGTGCTCAAAGATGCTACTAAAGTACGACCACGGACATTCTAATTCTGTTTATAACATTGTCATAGGATACGAAAAGTGGATTTATTGTTTTGAACCTGAAAAAAATCCTGTGAATGGGTGTTTGTAAATGAGAACAAGCCAAAAAAAGTGAGGCAGGCGAGAAACGTTGGTAAAAAAATTATTGCGTTTTTTTCTCAGCTACGCGTCCCATCTGTACAATTCCACTTGAAGATCAAAAGAGTGTTAATGCCGAGTGGTATTCTACCATTTGTTTACCCAGGGTGTTAGAAAAAGTTCGCGAAAGACGACCCAAAAGCCGCGTTCTCCTACATCATGACAACGCTTCTTCTCACACGGCCAACAAAACAATAAATATGCGATCACTGCGATTACAATAAAAAACCATTACCATTGAAAACAAATTGTCATATAATTACATATTATGTACTTTTGTAAGTAGTACCTATTCATGGTGAGCGGAAAGTCTCAATGTTATTAGTGATTAGTAACCGGTAATGTATATTTATATACCTAAATAGCTTAATTGAGTCCTCGCCTGTAGGGTACACGGACGTGGAGGCACCAGGGAAAGGTGCGGACGTGCGGGTGACTGCCGCATATAATACTTAAACTTTTACAACTAAAAACTTCAAGTTCAATCAATTACGATCCTAGGCCCATTTTTAGTCACAAATTGAAGCCATCAAAGTTTGTTATACAAACGAGTATAATTTGTAAGAGGCAATTAATTGTAGTAACTTTTGTGTGTTGTTAGAAAGTAACATTCGTCAACCGTAATAGGGAACTCGTAATTTCGCAACTTAAAGTGTTCTTGGCTTTCGTCTCTATAAATTAAAGTGATTTGTAGATGCCAACTCAAGAGAGCAAAACTTTTGTCGTTTCAAATAAAAAAGCAGATTTCTCTCGGGGGCTAATGGAATCGTCCTTTGTCTTCCGTCTGATACTTAAGTTTATTTGATGTTTAATCCACTTTGATTGTTTTATAACCAATGCTTACGGTTCCCATCACGAAGTGCAGCGTTCCCATTTCTATTTTACCCAATCTTATACCCTGAATTTAAGATGTAAACTTGTAATATTCTTTCCATCCTAAGGTTATCTGGAAATTACTACCATTACCATGTCATTGATTTTTATTTTTACTAAAATCGGTGACATGTTTCCTAAAACCAGATCTTCGTATTTGAGACTGTCAGACTTTCCCATACTGACCCATATGAATGTTACACCCTGTATACTGAGAACTACACTAGAGACTGTCGTGACACATTTTGTCATCCGACGAATATAATATAGATAATATTGTCTGTGAATTTTTATGTTTTTCAAACACATTTGTCAAAACATTTTCTCTACCCATTATAATTGGTTCTCAAGGCTCTATATAATAGAAATCATTTAGTAAATTGGTTCGTGATCTCATTAGGTCTAGATTTATTATTTAAGTACTTCGTTATTTCGTAACCTTAGAGATAGAATCACCCCAGGGACAAGATGTAGGCGGTATAAAATTGCTACACGACCTTCAACATTAAGGATTCAGGGGCAAATCGATAACAAGATTTGTACCACTTGTACCATACATAATAACTGATTCGGTGGTGTGTTCGGTAGTGCATCTGCTTGCGACACCAGAGTCGTGGGTTCGATTCCAGGGTTGAATCAAATATGTGTGTGATCGACAATTTTTTTTCCGGTTCGATTCCCGATCTAAGAACATTTGTTTTTAAATGAATGTAGTCTTTATTTCTGTATTTCAAAGCAATGAGTTTGCTTAAACTATTCTTAAAATATTACGAAAGAAATTATAAATAGTTCACAAAAACTGATGTCATCGGCGGGACTCGAACCCACGGCCTTTCCCTAATAGGAGGACTGCTCTGACCAACTGAGCTACGATGACCACTACCGACGACATCGAATTTTTGCTTCATATCATATTCATAATTTCTACATCGGGCTATTATAATTTCTTTCTTAATATTTTAAGAGTAGTCTTTATTTTCACTAAAATCGATGACTGGTTCCTAAGACTCGATCTTTGCAAGTCATATAGTTTCAGACTTTCCCATAATGACCCATTTGAATGTTACAATAAACTTTCCAATTCTAATCCACCTACCTATGGCGTCATACGTATTATTCAACTTCGAAATTCTAAACTGTCTCTATATTTTGTCTTATCTTATCTTTAATATTTGAGATAAGTTTAACACTTGAATATCCGACACAAACAATATCTTTATTGTTTATACGATACCCATTAATAGTAGCATATACAATTTGTATTTTAGTTTTATACATCTTTAGATTCTTTTCAATCTATTTAAAAACTGGTAAAAGGCTCGAGAACCCTTACTTGTCGGAGTCTTATAATTTCTGGATCGACAGTTGTAGGAGTTGATGTGAGCGTAGGTGTAACATGATTTTTTGTCGCTAGCTGCTTTTGTATATCGTACACCTACAGTAATTTTACAGTTTATTTTATTCTGCTTCGGTGGCATGGTCGGTAGTGCATCCGCTTTCGACACCGTAGTCTCGGGTTCGATTCGCGGTCGGAACAAACTTTGTGTGATGACACAAACATTTGTGCTGAAGTCTGGGTGTTTCCTATGTATAATATGTATGTATTTACAAAAATAATGTATTTAAGTATTTATATCAGTTTATCTAGTACTCATATCACAAGCTTTGCTTAGTTTGAGACTAGATGGCATTGTGTGAATGGTTCTAACATATTTATATTTATTTAAATATTCGTCAATTAAGTATTAATGGATTTTAGTTTTATTTTTAGTTATTTCTATTTTTATTTCTATTACCCGCCCCTCTACCTACTTTTTTTTTTTTTTTTTTTTTTAATTCCGCGGCCCAAGGCCGCGGCCGCTCTAACGTCCGTTGCCGGGCGTCTCTAGTTACTAGCAGAGGGTATATCCAGTGGCGCCCGGCGGACTTTGACCACCTCTGTGGTCTCTGCGGGTGTTTGGTCGGGACGAGAATCCCGCGTCATTGGGGTCGGGTTTTATCCCGCGTCAGTGAGTGAATCTGGTTGCGTGCTATGGGGCAAAGGCCCCGCAGCACGCAACCCTTCTAGCCTGCTTCTGTAAGGACGGTGGGTGGCGATCCCGCCGTCCTCAGGCCCCGATCATGGAGGACGATAGTCTTGGGCGTAGTCGCGTAGTCTGGGGCGGCCTGGCCGCCAACTAAGGAACTCGGCGGGGAGGGTACGCTCCCTCTCCCTCCCGGCCGCCTCCTTTGCGAGCATGACTTGCTCGCAGAAGGACACGGCCGCGTTCCACCTACTCCCGCTGGATACCATGGCTTGAAGCATGGTCCCCAGCAAGAGGGTATCCACGCCCAGACCCACTACGAGGTCCCGGCGCTGACTCGCCCACGCTGAGCACTCCACCAACGTGTGGAGTGCGGTGTCGTCGTCAGAAACCTCGCAGTGTTGACACCGGGGTGTGTCCCCTCTACCTACTTGGAATAGCTTGTAACAATACCATTATGTTTCTAATATATATAACCTATAAAGCGATACATATACCTATTGGTTTGAATTGAGCTTAGATTATCAGTGGAAACCGCTTAAGTACCTATCCAGTCAGCAAAACTAAAAATAGACATGATTGAAGAAATACTGTTTTGTGATTTAATCTTTATACATCGTCTTCACTCATTTTATTTCTCTTCCACTAATATTCCAGTTCTCCACTATTATTTTCTTTAATATAGGCACAGTAAACCAGTTACACGTCACGATATAAGTAATCAGACTATAATAAACAATATTACTTATAGAAAAGTCTGCGTCTCGTAACCGTGTCGCAGAGAGCACGGTAAGCCGTCAGTCCCGGTTGTCATACGAACATCAATCGCAGTCGTTAAGGGTATTCGGAACCCTAAAACTAAATCCGACTTGTCTAGAGCTTTGATTAAGCCCATAGGTTGTGGAGGTCAGATGGCAGTCGCTCCACTGAAATTATTGAAATTCACCCGCACCGCAGTTAGAATGGAAAGCCGACCTCAACTAGGTTCGGAAAAAGCCCGAGTGGATCATGATGAGAGAAGTCTGTGTTTGTTATAAGTAAAACCGTGTTTAGCAAGTTTCACTAAGTGCTATCAATGGAAAAACAATACTTTATTTCAGTGAATTGAGCAAAATCCGTTTTGATACTTCCTGTCTTTCTAAGACAGTGTCTGACAGGTACTTAAAAAGATACCCACAGGGATTGAGAGTGAAATCGACCATCTGTGAACAACAGGATACTAATGTACCCTGAGGCACAACACACACTTACCTGCGAAGTAGTGTTTCATGTTTCGGATCTATTCGATAAATGAAATGATCACAACATAGGTGTGAACAACGTACGCTCACTGGCGGATGGGTTTTATTACGTTTTATTTTCCAGTCTCCGGTTTTGATATCTTAGTTTAGATATTATATCTCTCGATTATTCGATTGTTTATCTAAATCTAAATTTAAGCCTTCAAATATTTCGATAGCCTTTTTTTTTTTTTTTTGTTTACGCAGTGGAGATTCCTCACGAATACCGCACGAGGCGGGGCACCGCGCGGTGATGTATGGTTCGCACACACTAAAACCCCTGCGGTGTGCCGTACTCTGCGCCTATATGGGGGAGCCGGGAACAATTTTGCTACTACTTCAGCAGCCCCCCCAGCGCGTGCCCCAGGTGTGATGGGGTACCCTCTCTACTTTTTCTTCACTAAAAACTCTCTACTAGTGACGTCCAGGCACACGAGGACGTCACTACTTCGCGTGTGGCATGATGCGGGTGGAGAGCCATCCCGACTCTCACACCCGCTACCACGATCAGGGCGGCATGAGGCGCGCGTACGCACGCCTATTCCGCCCTGGCCGTCTCGCGCGAAGTGGGTCATTGCGAGCAAGAGCAGTGCTCTCCCTGACCCGCTCCGCGCTCTCCTTCTGCGAGACGACCTCCTCGCAGAAGGACGCAACCGCGGTAAAACTTCTCTCACTGGCAACAATGGAACGAATGATGGCTACCAGTGAGAGATCTAATCCGGTAACTGCGACAAGGACACGGCGCTGTGTGTCCCAGGCTGGACAAACGCTAGCGTGTGCTGCGCCGTGTCCTCGACGCAGTCGCAGTGATGGCAGGCAAAACTCACCTCCTTCCTTGCAATCTGACTCAGGTACTTACCAAAACAACCGTGCCCGGTAAGCACCTGCGTCAGTTGGAAGGTAAGGGTTCCGTGCTGCCGCCCCGCCCACTCAACAAGGACCGGTTGGAGCGTCTCCACGGTAGAGATGCCTGCACGTAGAGCCTCCAACCGGGACGACCATCTCACTGAAATCTCGAGGCGGGCGGCTTCACGCCACCTGCAAATGACCTCTGATGGGGGCCGAATGCCGCTCGCCATCCGGTGCTCCGTTATACGCCCGTACACTTCGGCGAGCACTTCCGCTTCCAAATCCCACGGAGGGGTTCCGGCCAATGCACACGCCACTTCCGTCGACACGGTGCGGTAACCACGTATGACCTTAACCGCCATAACCCTCTGTGGACGCCAAAGGCGAGCCCTATTTTGGGAGTTTAAGGCCGTCGCCCACACCGGCGCACCGTATAGGGCCATTGACCGGATAATCCCCGCGTACAAATGGCGGCAGGCAACGTTAGGTCCTCCAGGTTTGGCATAAGCCGTCCCAGGGCAGACGCAGCGCTGACGAGCCTCGGTGCAAGCTGTATGAAGTGCTCGTCGAAGCGCCACCTCCCGTCTAATAAGAGACCCAGATATTTCATATGGGGCCGGATCGGTACGAGAACCGAGCGGACCTCTAAATTTGCGCCGCTAGGTGGTCCACAACGTGGTCCGTGAAATAGAAGAGCCTCTGTCTTCTCGAGGGCCACCCGCAAGCCCAGCGCTTCAATACGTTCGACCACCTGGGAGACGGAGACTCCGGAAGCAGTTACTAGGGTGTCATCCGCATAGCAAATGACATCCAGTCCAGGGGGTAGAGGGACACGTAGGACCCAGTCGTAGCCGATGTTCCACAGGAGCGGCCCTAGAACCGAATCCTGCGGAACACCGCACGACATGAGTCGCCGTCTCAATATGCCGTCTCGGTCCTCGTACCGAACATACCGTTCCCTAAGATAGTCTGCCACCAGCCGCTGCAGGTACAGGGGCACCCCGTGGTATCGGAGAGCTTCTGCAATGCAGCTGAATGGCAGACTATTAAAGGCATTGGCGATGTCCAATGACACCGCCAGCACCACGCCGCCTTGACTTACTCCCGTCTCGGTCCCGGTTCTCACGCGCGCAATGGCGTCGATCGTCGAACGTCCAGCTCTAATGCCGAACTGAGCGTCCAAAAGATCAGGCCCCGTCTCATTAAGGTGCCGGAGGAGACGGGCAGCTATTACTCTCTCTAGTAGTTTACCCGCCTCATCCAGCAGCACTATGGGCCTGTAGGCCGAGACCGACTTAGCAGGCCGTCCTGGCTTCGAAAGGAGTACCAGCTTCCCACGCTTCCAGCACTCAGGGAATCGACCCTGCACCAGACATGCGTCAAAAAGATCCCTGAGGCGGACGTCAAGATGGTTGAGGGCCAGGGCAAAGGCTTTACCCGGCACCCCGTCAGGCCCTGGAGCGGTATTCTTTCTCCGCATCCGAAGAATAGCCGCACCCGGTTCTCCGGCTGTGATGGGCGGAATTTCCTCTTCTTCATCGCCCCCGTAATCAACAGGTGGCGCCATAGACGGGGACGAATGTTCCGCACGCTCCGGAAACAGACCCTCGACAACTTCACATAGGAAGCTGGGCCGGAGAACCTCGGTGAGGGGGGTGCCCCGCGTGCAAAGCTTATTACGCACCGCGCGGAATGGACGACCCCAGGGATCACGGTTGAGGTTCTCCAGCATCTCCTTTTTATTTTCTTCTTTGGCCCGCTGAATGGCCAGTTTGAAGGTGTTCCGCGTTTCACGGTACACCTCTCGAAGCCGGTCCTCTTCCCCATCATCACGGTGGCGGTGCCGGCTGCGAGTATAGAGTCTCCGGGCATGATTTGAGGCCGCACGGAAATCTGCAAGTTCAGGAGATCACCAGTAGACCGCCCCTCGCGGGGCTTGACTTCGCATGCGGGGCATGGCTGCATCGCATATCCGCGAGATAGATTCGCAGAAGCGACCAGCACCTTCGTTAACCCCTTCGGAGGGAGGGGCAGGTGACAGCCAGGACTCAATAATGGCTGTCTCCTCCAGAAGATCCCTATTCAGCTTACCCACAGCCCACCGTGGAAATCGGGAAATTCTGCGCACCATGTGATGCCTTCTGGCATTTTGAGTCCGGGAGAGCTCAAATCGGATGTATCGGTGATCCGAGAGCGTCTCAACCTCCTCCAAGACACGCCAGTTCTCTGTCAGTCGTGCAACAGCGGGGGTAGCGAACGAAAGGTCCAATATCGACCCCCCCGGTCGCACACGAAGGTTTCAGGTGTTCAACAAACACAGGCCCACAGAAGCTCCCACTCCTCAACCGCAGTCCCACACGCGTTGGTGTTCACCACCAACGCGTGGTGTTCACCAATCACTAGTATTCGCCCAGACGCTAATCGCCGTATCGAAGCCTCTACTTATCAGTAGAGGCTTCAAGGGTGGCCTCGAACATCTCCAGGGTCCATCTAGGAGGGAAGTAGACACCGTAGATAGTGATTCCTCCCCATTCGGCAGCTACGTATCCAACACCCTTGTCCTTTACTGACAAGGGAGGGGAACGGGGCATCGTAGACCCTATGATGGCCACGAGGCCGTCCCGATCATCCACCCAGTTATCATGGGGAGGGACCCAGTATGGATCCGCAGCTACGGCGATCCCTAACGACCATTCCGCAATGTGTTGGAGAAGGAGGTCCTGCGCACTGCGGCAGTGATTGAGGTTCGTCTGGAGGATGTGGGTGTTTGTGAGGTCCATTAGCGGATTGTCTCTACAGCCTCCATTGGCGACAGAGGTCGCGAAGCTACGCCAGAGCTAGTCAGGGTCGATTGGCTAGCCCGGGGACCACCTTGCCTGGTGGCAAAGAGGCCTTTTTAGGGGCCCGGCACCCATCACATCCTGTCATGTGGTTCGCAGGCAGTTTTGATGCTGCACAGGCGGGACAGTGTGGGTTGGCAAAACACGTCGAGGCAAGGTGCCTGTGACCACCACAGCGGAAACAGCGTCCACTGCAATCATACGTGCTGGCGCACGTACTCCGGACATGGTTAGGCCCAAGACACTTGAAGCACCTCATGGGCTGAGGTTCAAGTGCAGTCACACGCACGGCACTAAGACCCACAAGGTGCTTGCCCACTTAGGCGAGCGTTTTTGCCGCCACCACAGGGCAGCTGGCCCACACTGCGCCAGTCCCGCCAGGACCGGGACGAATTGTACCAACCCTGACTACGTCAGGGGTGCATCCGGTTTTTGACAATATTAGGGACCGGATGTCCTCAACCTCGATGGAGTCATCCAGACCCGAGAAGCGGATATCCGCACACTTCGTAGGTCTGGCAACTCTCATTCCTCAGCAAACAGGCTGCGCAGCCTCTCCGCGACGAGGTCTGCCGTTTTGACGCCCTCAGTCCCAGGGAACTCCAAAATCCGGGCACCAGTTTGTGCGAGACGTGACCGGCCACCCACACCGCCCAGCTCAGCGGCGCCTATGGCCGATCGCGCCCTCTTAAAAACCTCTGCGTATGAGAGGCCGCGTTCCGCTGCTTCAGCCGAAACCGTTATCACAACGGCAGCTGATTTTGGGGGCTGGAGTTTTGGCGTCGTGCCACTCCGGGGAGCAGGGGTAACCTGTGCCGCTTTTGAGGCACCCTTTTGGCGCCTACCTCCTCTTCTGCTTTTCCTCTTCGGCCCCACAGTCTCCCAGCCGTCGTTGGCAGAGGGTAAAGCCGGGCCGGAAAGGGCTCGGGACGCAAACAATTCGTCTTGGACATTGGCTGCTCTCGAACCCTGAAGGGCCACCCGACTTGTCGTCGGCAGTACGGAAGTGTCTTCAGGTGGACCAGCCATACGTCGCGGCCGCTCCTTTTGCGCTGACACAGCGGTAGCCACTGCATACGATTTCTCAAGCGCCATCGCTGATGACACTAGTGGAGTAGTCCTCTTAGCCCTGGGTCCGGCTAAAGGCGGTCGAACGATGGGCGCAGGCATTAGCCTCTCTTCTAAGGACGCCAAGCGACCGTCTATTAGATTCCCAACTGCTTCCATAATTTGGCGCAGTTGAGAATCTGGGAGCGCCGTCGCCGGAGTGGGAAGCGCAGCCGTCGGCGTGGGGCGCACGACGGCGGGTGCGGGGCGCGCGGGTGCGGGGTGCGCGGGTTCGGGGCGCGCTGGTGCGGAGTGCGCTATTGCAGGCACGTGGCGCTCAGTGACCGGTGCCTGTACAAGGGAAGGCGTACCCACCGGCTTGTCGTCGTCATCGTCGAGTCCCAACCTCCAGCGTACTTGGGCGTAACCTCCATCCTAAAAGCTTGTGAGGCCTCCATCATAATGGTGGCGGAACTTTTGAGGGCCTTAACAAATACCCCATTAAGGTTCCGCGACTTTGTGGCCACCTTCATAATAACTGAGTAGGCGGTCTCCACTGCTCGCTCCCTGTCCTCAGTCGTCTGAGGTTCAGAACCCTCAAGTCGTCTTAACAGAATCGAGGAAGGCTTCGACCTCCTCTTCGGCTTCCCGCTCACGATTCTCTCGCTTTCGCGCAAGGGCCTCTGCATTTGAAAATGCAGAGGTCGCTGACCGCGTTCTAGGGCGGCCCCTCCTTGCCGAGCCGACCTTTGCAGGTGCCGGCATCAGCTCTGTATCAATCTCACTTCCAGGAGCAACAGCTCGTTTACGACTGGTGCTCCTGGGCATCGGGCGACGGGCTTCAGCCGCTGTCACCTCGGGCATGCTCTGAGCATAGCCGGGTCGGCTACTGGCATCCTCTGGAGCATCTGGGCATCTTCCGTGGTCCGACATTGTCCTTACAAGGACAGTGCCGGGACAAAAATACAAGATAAATCAATTCGCAATCTAGTTGGCCGCAAGTATAGAGTAGTGGATTCGGTCACCCAACTTGCCACTCCGTTACGGTGGTCAAGTTGGGGTCCAGGGCGGACGACGTGGACGTACTCACTACTCACTTGGGGGCCCCGCCCCATATTTCGATTGCCTAATTCAACGTATTCTCATAATTTCGATACTAATATCATATCAGGCATAGGAAAGTTTATGAAGATGTTTCAATTTCATTGTTGTGTATTGAAAAATACACATTTTCTTGGTAATTTATTACTAATAAATTGAACAAAGGTGTGCTTAAAGCCCACTCATTTATGGAGGACTTAAGTCTTACAGCAATCGTTAGACATTTTTTTCTATGTACCTACTCGTATTTGAATGGCATCGGCAGTACTCGAGCTCGGCTTTTCCCTAAATGCTCTGCCGCTAAGCTACGATGATACGATGTCGGTATCGGTACGATGACCGTACCGATATCACACAATTGTTGGTTCAAATATACTCGTAGTTTGTAGATAGTGCTAATTATGGTAAGCTTTGGAGCCACCTATCGGAGTTGCTGTTGAACTACCGTAATACCGCGATCCAGAAATTATATTATGAAGCAAAGACACAGCTATTATCGGAACGGTAATAGGCTTGTGTCCACTAAGAATGAATCGGATTGGTGTATGTTTCTTATGACTATTTCCAATTAATAGACAACAAAAAGTAATATAAATTAGTAGACAGAATAAAGATTACTATTATTTTTAGAAAATAAGTTTGGAAAAATTAGGCATTCAGTCACGTGACATCAAACACCAGTCAGAAAATATGACGTCACAGGTTGCGCTCTCACACCATAGAGTAAGTATGTATGAAGAGCTGACTTCTTGTTCAAGTTGTGTCTGTGATTTTGTGTAATTTAATTGTTCGTATGTTTTTATTAATTTACGAATTTTTGTTAATTATAAGTTAAATTATTATAAATCTAACAAAAGTAGATTGGACAAAACGCAGTTTTGGCGCATTATTTAGATGTGCATTTCGAGATAACGCTTAATCAAAATATTGATAGGCACCTATATCAAAGTTAAAGAGTTTTTAAATTATTTTATCCTTTTTTCAATTACTTTTTAATCGTCGTGGGTTTTTTCAAAATTTTTAATTTTGATTTTTATTTTAAAATTCTTAAAGCGTTTAAATATGTAGCGCCTTCTAGTAAGTTGCTGTCGTTACACCTATTTAAGAACCCTCACTAATCAACTACAAATCCATTCCGAAAAAAAGCCGCATCAAAATTGATTTTCAACACAAATAATGTTAGCTGTAGCGCCCCCTGATGTGTTGTCACCGTAACATCTATCTAGAAACCTGAGAAAATTGGCAACATTGCTTTTCACAAATAATGTTCGCTGTAGCGCCCCCTGGTGAGTTGTCATCGTAACATTTATCTAAGAACATGCACCAATCAAACCTGAACCCATAACTAAAAACTGCATCAAAATCCGACCAGTAGTTTTGGAGAAAAATGGCAACATGTATTTGCACAAACATCCTCTCACCCCAAACCCATATACCATCTCCGTTCCGTCGTAGGTAAAAAGCTATGAGTGTCCAGTCTATAGTGTATAATCCTTACAAATGACATGTTCTTGGAATAAGTTGAAGGAAACGCGTAAGCACCATGATATTCACGGCGCTTTTGACCTTTTGGTCGTGAAAAAACTATAACTAATAAGCGATCTTGCGCTTGAATATTTATATTACGATTAGACGACTAATTTATGGCTTAATCGCTGCAGCGAACTTCGTTGGTTTTTGGTCAGGATAGCTTCGTCAAACACATTTTGATTTGTTTCGCAACGTGTGACATCACCCAAGGCGCCATGACATATTGGAGCGTTTTCCTTACCAATTTAAATACATTTTTTAGATCGCAAAATAAACTATGTAAATGATTGTTTTAAATCAAAATAATACATTTTTGTGACTATAATATAGATTCAAAACTACAGATTTAATCAATTTTTGAAATTTGGGACACAAGCCTATTGTAGATTAGTGGCAGAGCATTCCCCTTTTTAGGGAAAAGCCTAGCTCGAGTATACTGCCGATGACATTACTTTTTTGCGATTAAAAATATTTTTTTGTTCACTTACATCTGCTATTCACATCTATATATTTAATACGACAATTTGTCTGTCTGTCTGTCTGTCTGTCCAAACGCGACGGATGGACAATTCAATTTAAAAATATTCAAATATTCTTTTTTTTTTTTATTTGAGGCGATACAAAGTTCATCGGGATAACTAGTAAATTTTTATTCCAACCCGAGGATTGACAAATATCCTGAAATGGCAAGTGTACTATGCCATCGAGCCATTACATAAAATCACTATTAATATCAAACGAAGTTTTTCAAAAAACATCAAACTTCAATCTATACTTCTATACTACTATTATAAAGAGGAAAGATTTGTATTTTTGTGTGTACGTTTGTAATGAATAAACTCAAAAACTACTGTGCCGATTTCAAAAATTATTTCTCCACTGGAAAGCTACATTCACCCTAAGTAACATAGGTTACTTTTTATTCCGGGAGTGTGTTCCCACGGGAACCGGGAACGAGTAAACTAAATCACGCGGGCGTAGCTGCGGCGATCAGCTAGTTTTAAATAATACGAGATTCCCGTACAAGATTTTTCTAAACATAATCAATAGGACGTTGCAATAAAAAAAAAACACTTCCATAAAAACTCGGGCGTAAACTTTAATAATGACACAAATGAAAACATAAGGTCTCGGATATAATGAAAACAGTAGGTACTCCTCCCACGGCATTACAGGCAACTGTGCACACAGTGTCGTAACGGGTTAAAATCTAAATAAATAAATAGTCGAGCACCTGCATACGGCATTTAAGTGCCCATTAACAACTCAAATGCTATCATTGTTATTATAATTGTATTCTTATCGTTGCAAGAGTTGTTGGTTTTTGTTAACCGAATTGTACATTCAAATCTTTGAAAGTCTTCGAAAAGTTTTGACTTTCGTACGCATGACATGTGGCATATTAGGTACTTTTTTCTGACATTGTAAATAAATATTATTGGGTTATTGTTGCTATCTCAAACTAGCGGAGTACTATAACCTAAAACCTGCCACTCTATACATTGATGAAAACAGCATGAAAATCGTTGCAGTGGTTTTTAAGATTATCCCGAACAAACAGACGCGGTGAAGCACTTTCTTTTTATGAATAATTGGTTCTTTAGCAATGTGCAGAGCTTTTTTTTTTAATTATTGTCTGTATTTTAGAACTCATACAAGTTTAAAATAACTAAATGCATCTTAAAGTTCAGTTTATATCTAGTAACCCAAACACATTAAAAAGCTTCTATTTGCAAAAAATAGAACTTCCTCGTGTTTTTACGAGGCTAATTTTCTTAAACATACACCGAGCCATTTTGTAGTAGTCATTTAAACTGGAAAACTCGATGCTCCGAGATCTTTTGTGACTTAACAGTATGACCGTATTATGCTAAATATCTTCGAGCATTGCAGAACGTCGGCTGCATTCAGGGGCTATTCTCACTTGAATAGCGAATTACCATGGTAAATTGACGGTGGTATTATATACCTACTCACTTTAGGCTACGAGAGTGAATTTGGGAAATTTGATAAACATATCTAGGTTTATATTTTCTTCTAGTTTAAAATTACTCAAATTTATTTGCACAAGATATAATGTGCCTAAGCTATTCATTTTACGCTGCTGAGCTTTCATTTTTAAAACACGCTAGATTTTCTTGTCCCGGGCGCCACTTGAATTACCTGATTCTGGTGCATCAAAAGACGCCCGGCAAAGGACGAAAGAGTGGCCGCACTGCCTAAAAAAAAGGATAAATTTTCTTTTGCTAGTAGGTCCCCTACTCATATTTGTTTTAACCAGCACGCGGGTGTATTTGCAAGCAAAAATGTATAGTCTTTTTTTGGTTACAAAACTTTTCCACAAACTTTATCGAGATGGATGATGATGATTTAAAAACGCTTGTAAATAAAATATTCAGTCAAGTTGATTCGTTCCATTTAATACCTTAATTTGATGAAACTGTTTTGTTAATGGAAACCCGCAACGCAACTAATTGTTTTATCAGAATGTGGGAATTTAACGACTTCTATATAAGCTCAACTACTTGGAAAATTAAGAATAATGAGAGAAGATGAAATATACTGATAAGAGTGTAGTTTGAATTCCTACCGGTTGATGAGGATCTTTCTTGATGTTATCAATTCCAAATTTAAAACTTTTTACTTCTTTAGTTTTACAAAAAAAGCCATTAAAATGAAATACAGTATACCGTTTATCAAAGCAATGATGACGTAGGTACAGAAAAGAGAATATTACTTATAGCTAACGGTAGATAACAGGAAAACTGAACCATGCGGGCGTAAGAACAATAAAAATTAATTTACTACAGACTGTAGAGGCATAATAAAATTTACTTACCTCTGTTTATTATACATGACTGTGTGTGTTAAACGTGTACACACTTAAGTTTGGGATTCCAGCGACTGAATTTACTCCCGAACCTTGTTACATACGTCACTAAGTAAATACTGCCAAAAGCTACGAGTAGTATTTTCGTTTAGACTATTGCACCAACGTTGTCTTCCCAACTTATTATTCGCTCCAAACAAGGGGTGACTCAAACACACCACTTAGACACCAAACAAGGGTGTATTAAGTGTGAGTTAAAATTTAAATTGATTCCACCCTCCCTTGGGAGAAAATTCAAATAGTGCATGGTGTGATCTGGAGCGAGAACACTGTGTTTGCGGGATTCTTTTTCTGCAAATTGGACGCTTCGGGGCGTTTAAGTACAAAAAGGATGACAAATTAAAACACACACGCGATACATATTTGTGTGTGTGTATTCGAAAGACGATGACATGCTTCATTGCTTGAGGGAGATACACTGCTCAGCACAATATATAACGCTGTGAAAGCATTTAAAAGGGGTGATCAAAAGCTTTGAAAGTCTTTTTCTCTTACTAAACTTTCCTGATAGCAAAAATCAATTATTAAAGGTTCCTTTATTTTTTTTTTCAGTTTACAAACTACAGAACATAAATATTCAAATATACTATACCTACCTACCTTTCAATAAAAGGGAACGCTCATTTCAGATACAAAGTTTCAAAGCAGAATATTTTTGAATATGAAATCGCCGTGATACCATTAGGCGGAATCAGTTTATAAGAGATGGCTCTTCCAGAAATACCGCCGATCTAATTAGCAATTCTTCAAGTAATTCAAAGGAAAAATTCAACATTCAGTTTTGGATCGTTTACTGTTGTATCGTATACAAACCTTAAGGAAGCAGATGAGCTGTAATATCATGCAAATTTCTGTGAACCCAATAGTGATGCTACCTCAGCACTCGATGAATTCATTCATCAAATTCACTAGCTTGAAAATTTATGTATCTGTTTGCATCTATATGGAAAAAGTAATTTGATGATTTTTAGTTTCAGCATAAATAATAAGTATTTTTAACTGAACAATAACCCATGTTTCGGTAGTTAAATATATTTGTTTAACTTACTTCACACTAAAAAAATTTTTAGGTATCAAATAAAAAAAATATCGTGGCAAAGTCGTCATAGTAGGTACCTATTTGTTTATCATCAGCAAAAGAGGTAGGGTTTTTGTAATGTTTACAAATTATAACAATGAGTAGGCATCATTCGGAAATATGCAGACTGTCAAGTTTTAGTAGAAAATATTGCAGATTGTGAGGAAATGCACGATTAACTGTTATATGGATATGGAATGGATAGACAAAAAATCTGGAAAAAATCGTAGCAGAAAACTATTAAATAGTCACGAATAGATTTTTCAAAACATTTTATCGGGGACCCACTCCTATATTTAATTTGTCAGTATTAAATTCTATCGTTTCTTTTGGGTGCATCACTAAAAAGTTTATTACGAGTCTTTACATTTTTCGCTTTCATTTTCCTAAGGTTCCGGGTCATATCACATAAACGCTTTCAAATTTTCGTCTCGCTTACAACGTTAACAAAGGCTTGACTATTTGCCAAGCTGTGTGCTTAATTGACTGAGAATTTTTGTAAAATATACAATAAGATTTCTAAGTCTCGTAGGCAGTAAAACATATTTTAAAATTCTTAGTAAAGTATAAAACACAATCAAGGTAATGTTAAACGTCCAAGTAAATTGAAGAACAAATTTTCTTTGCAAAAAAAAAGCACGTACATGTATTTTAACATTATAACAACTTAAAATTTCACTCAAGATCGCACGCGTATAATTAAAATTTGTAACATCCCTTGAAGAGTTTCAAGTCCCCGAACTAAAGGTGGAAACTCGAAATTCGAAACAAATTGTGTTAAAATGTAATAGAAACTCGTTTTCCGTAAAAGTTTCCGTCAGATTAGGACGCAAATTCAATATTTAAGATTGATTTGGGCAGATGTTAGAGGGGCATGTCATCTTGTGAAAAGGGCGAGAAAGCCTCTACGTATACATTCATAAATAGACATCACGTCTTCATCCCTAAATGAGTAGACAAGGAATAAACAGAGACGTTTTATACGTCCACATTTTGCTAGTAACCAATGACATGTAACAAGAAAATAAGGAACTTAAGGTATATTTCTCAGATACACAGAATCAGAAAAAAATATTCGTCCTTCTATCGGCAGTTCTACCGCGTCCAAGAAAACTTGTGGCACAGAGCCATGAAGCAGTGCTTGAAGCAGTTCCCTTAGTGATTGGTAATAATTGCTTTGTACTGTATTAGTCTTTGTTTAGTCTTAGTTAGGAAAGTGGAATAAACAAAATTAGTATGCCCAATGGGAAAGAGGCGTGAATGTATGTAACACAACAAAATTATAGAAAATATGCTCACGTAATTTGCATCTCTACGTCATATTCATGTAGAAGCACACATGCCTACTGAGCCCTTATCGGGCCCTGATGCTATATTGTTGTCATGACTGTATGTAAAATGTGGGATGAAGTAAGTTATCAGTTCATGGTTTGTTATATGAAAAAATGTAGTATATCCAGGTCTATTATTCGAGATTACAGATGTAATCCCAATTTTCAACGCTCGGCAACACTTTTTCGAGCTTCGACGGCCAGCGATGGGATTAAGCGCGTCAATGAGTGTTCGCTATGGGAACTGTGAAACTCCAAACGGAAGCCTTTTTACATGAAATCCAGTTTTAAGTATCTAACTTATTAATTAATGAAATCCCCTTGAATGCCAGTTTAGAAGGGGTCTGGTGCGCTTTTGTTGTGAGCAAAATTTTATTGGGATTTACGACTTTTGGATGAAGATAAATTTATTTAAAGCATTTTTATTTTATTTATTAAAATCTTAACTCCATTAGTACATTAAATTCATGAAGTGTAGGTTCTATATACGCGATTTCTATATTAATAATTTTGCGGGTTAAAAAGTATACTACGTAGGTCACACTATAAGTTTTGCATAACTTAAAAAAACAACATGTTAAAACCGACCGAGACTCTTTTTGGAAAAGAGTTATTTGCTTACTGTAATGAACAGTCGTTGTGTTGTGTGAGTCGAGAGAAACTCCCGTTTGAAACCTACACTTTTATAAGTGACGTACACGGTACACGGTATGTAAAGTATGACTCATATTTGTCCGATCATTTCCCTTTGGTCGTTGAATGTAATTTTAATGGTATAAGAAGTAAACAGATGCAACCTAGTTCAGAGTTTAGATTAAATCATGTATGGGGCATCAGAGATCAAGACCAAATTAATTTGTATGGCCAACTTTGTTCGGATAAATTTTGTAACTTATTATCTCGACTGGATTCATTGTCTAACTGTTTTAACTGTTCTAATTGTACTAATTGCGATCACCATAGAGAAATAAGTAAAATGTATGAACAAATTGTAAATATATTGCAATTCTCGGCCACACAAAGCGCGAATAGTATAAGGACAAGAAAGAAATTGATCGATTGGAACTTTCACGTAAGGGAATTGCATGTTAAGGCTAGACAGGCGTTTCTCAAGTGGGTGTCCCGTGGTAAGCCACGCTTGGGGTTCCACTTTGAGGCCATGTCAAAGACACGTCGAGAATTTAAGGCAGCTGTTAAATATGTACAGAATAATCAACAAAAAAATAAATTAGATTTACTGGCTCGTCATCATTTAGACCGTAACTTTGTACAATTTTAGAAAGAGACAAAAAATCTTGAAGGTAAAATTAATATACCTGTAAATATTGAAAGGGAAGAAAATAAAAAGGTCATAGCAAATTTATTTCGGGAGAATTTCAGTCCGAGTTGTGGGTCTGGTTCTCTTCCAATTACGTTTAAAACTCATGGCTTAAATTACCGCGGGATCACCATAGCGAATAGGGATGTCGTAGATGTTCTTAGAAAGATGAAGCGGGGAAAGTCATCGAGTCATGACGGGCTGAGCTTGGAACATTTACAGTAGCCGGTCCGCATGTATGTGAAGTATTTGCGATATTTTTTAATTTATGTCTGCGACATGGTTTCTTACCCGACAAAATGATTAAAACAGTAGTTGTACCCATCACAAAAAACAAAACGGGGGATATCTCGAGTGTGACTAACTATAGGCCCATATCACTCGCCACAGTAGTGGCCAGGGTGCTGGAAAGACTCATACATACCTTCTTAGCACCTGAATTTGAAATCGATGACGGCCAATTCGGTTTTCGAGCGCATACATCTACTGATATGGCGATTTTTTCTTTAAAGGAAATTGTGAAACAATATAAGCTGGGAGGGACAAGTGTTTATGCCTGTTTCCTTGACCTTAGCCGCGCTTTTGATACCCTGAACCACGAGCAATTGTGGGCTAAGCTTGTACGTACGAGTACCCCAGGTGAGGTTGTAGGATTGCCTAGTTACTGGTACCGTAATCAGACCAACAATATTAGATGGGGAAACGAGTTGTCAGACAGTTACCGACTGTCTAAGGGAGTAAGGCAAGGGGGTGTCACTTCTCCTGACCTGTTTAACCTGTACATCAACGACTTGATTGTGGAGCTAAGTGGCACACCAGTCGGGCTCAAACTGGACGATAGGTATGCGAATAATTTGAGTTATGCGGATGACATGGTGCTGCTTAGCCCTACAATCAAGGGGTTGCGGAGATTAATCGACATTTGTCAGAGGTATGCTAGGGAACATGACCTAGTCTATAATGTAAAAAAAACGGAGATGGTGGTATTTAGGGCTAATAAGGGACCTGACAGTATACCGGGTGTTTTTCTTAACGGACAGCCTATAAAAATTGTGGAGTCTTTCAAGTACCTTGGTCATGTAGTGACTTCAAAGCCGAAGGATGACGCCGATATCGAGTGACAACGGAGGGCACTTTGTATTGTGGGCAATATGCTTATAAGGAGGTTCTCTAAGTCCTCAGTACAAGTAAAAATAACTTTATTCCGAGCCTTTTGTCAGAGTTTTTACACTTGTCAACTCTGGACTAATTACACACAAAAGTCGCACGACAGTATACGCGTTGCCTATAATAATATCTTTAGGCAATTAAATGGACTGTCTAGATATTGTAGTGCGTCGGGCATGTTTCTATAGGCACGCGTTAACTCTTTTAATGCCATCCAAAGGTCTCGCATTGCTGGATTCATGACCAGGGTTGACAAGTGTCAGAATTCTATTGTAAGGAGCCTATCTGAAAGGTTAATGTTTACAGATACGTATAAGAGATGGATAAAAGTTGCCACATGAAAACTGTGAACTGGTTGATTGTATAAGTTTTAATGTCGAGTGACATTGAAGCTTATATAGTTAATCAGTTCACATACAGGAATATCAATTAATTGATTGTTTGTATTTTTATTTATTTTATTTTTGTTCTAATCTTTGTAATTTATGTATGGATCATGAGTCTGAAATAAAGTTTTATTATTATTATTATTGCGTTTATTCACTTATATTCTTAGTTTATACATTTTTAAATAGATTTATAAAAAACACAAATACATTTAAAAATATAAAAAATAGTGACCCACCAGTAGCGGAGCAGGACCCAAACTACCGGCGGTGGAGGCTACAGACTGAGAAACCTCCTAACAATACGGCACGTGTCGAGGATAACAGCCTTCTGAATCTGACTCTTGATCCAACAATCTAACGAGAGTCTCTTGAGATGTTGATCGAGACTCTTCGCTATTAATCCGTTTGCCGAAACGACCACCGGGACAATGATCGTAGAGTCTACGTCCCACATGGCGGTTATCTCGAAGGACAGATCAAGGTACTTACTAAGTTTGTCCTTCTCTGCCTTCACGAGATTTTCGTCATGCGGGATGGCGATATCAACGAGCACTGCCCGACGCTGGGTCCGATCAACCAACACGATATCGGGCCTATTGGCAACAATAGTCCTGTCCGTGATGATTGATCGGTCCCAGTAGAGCAATGCACGACCATGCAGATTTAAAGTTGAATATTTCGCAAACGGACACCTAAATCAAAAATTGTTTTAGCAACCTCCCAATGTTTTACAAATACCTATCTAATGATACCCCACACGATGGGGTTGACGCGAGAAAATAAAATCATCCCACTTACTTGTAGGAGAGGTACGCCAACATTGTACACAATTTTATTGTAGCATTTTGTCGGAATAGTAAATACACATACCCGTGCAGAATTTCATCTTTCTTGCACTAACTGTTTGGTAGGAAAGCCGAGCACGGACAGACGGACATGAAGAAACTATACGGGTTCCGAGACTTTTACTACGGAACCTTAAAAACCAGTTTCGTTCTTAGAAGAGTAGTGAAAACAATGGGGAGATATTTAAAGTTTGAGATATTTAAAACGATGTTAGCTAGACTATGGAGTGAAAATAGCCCGTTGCCCAAAGAGGCTTACTGCGCCGCACTTATCAAAAAATAAAATACTAGTTTCCACATACGGCAAGTTTCTGTGGAGGTGGTATTATTTTGATATGAGAAGATGGAAAAAGATCAAACTTTGCTTTGGTTTTGGTTTTATATTTGAAAATCTAATTTGAAACAATAAATATTACAACTAGAATCTAAGTGTTCTTAGATTTTTTATATTAAGCAGTTATTTTATATTCTTTTTGAATGTGGAAATACCATTGCTTCAAACTATGATTTAAAAATGTTAAATATATTGTTTAAATTTTTATTCCGAAATACCCCGGTATTTACAATTAGGTTAATAAAACATTAATTTACAATAAGAATAAAAATTTATATAATTATGTACAAAAAATATTTACACTACAAAATGTCGTTTCGTGTCATTGCTGACTGGGAAGGTTCCCAGAATGCAATAATGTTCTATTATAGAAAGTCAGATAAATCTATACTACTGCAAGCGCTATGTTCATGGAGAGGTAACGGCGATCGCGATGTCGATAGTAAAACCAAATTGTATCCTCTTTCTACTACGTTTATTACGCCGCCGTTGACGACTACCATTCTTTCCACAAAACCTAGTCACAATACTGTCTTAACTCAAATTAATATACATGTTCGTCACAAATACGTTTTAAAAAGCATAAAGAAGAACAAAAGATAACCAACGAGAAACAATGCCTACTGTCCCCATTTCCCTCACACAGATGACCATTAGGGATAGCAAACCGACTACTATACATAACCATACCCAGATAAAAGGTTCTATAACAAAGGTACACACGTATGAACACCTCTTTTTTCTCTCATACAATTGTACTACGTAAATTTTTTGTGTACGAGTAGCACGGAGGCTTTTAGGGGACATTGATTAATAGTCCGAAGAGGTACATGTATCTCTCTTTTTATAAACCATCCAGTATTAAAAGACCTATTAGCTACGTTCTGTTGTTTAATTTGTATGTAGAAATGGTAACTTAGAGAGTGATCATGGTTCAAAATAATTTGGCTTTCGTGGAGTTTTCAAAAGAGCGTTTGTTACAGTGCAAAGCTCTTAAAGAAATCGTTCTTGTCATTGCCACATTATTAGTATTAAGGACTACTTCTAAATAATTATTGTGCATTTTGCGTTCTACGAGTATTTATTGGAAAAGTCATTTTCTGTAGAAACACAATTTATCTGTTTAAAAATATAATAGCATTAATTTTTCGCAAAATTAAAAAGGACTAACAAACGTCGACAATTGTTTCGCCTCTAAACGAGGCATTATCAAGACTGTCTCAAAGAGAACAGCAAAATTTGTAGCCAGAACATATTTGCTTATAAGTAAGAGTGTGCAAATATCGCTAGCGCGATGTAGGATTTGTCACAATAACTAACGCGGGTAGAAACCGCAAATCATGCTAACGAAATTCAAAATAGGTATTCACCGATACAAAACATTAACTTTTACATTTATTACATAGAAACGCAAAGTGACACACACAAACCAACAAACAACTACTGTGTCTGTCTGTTCACAGACAAATTAAGTAAAGGAGATGTATGAAAATCTATTTGTTCATTGAGTAAGGTGTCCTCATCCCTCCTAACTATTTCTAACCTCTCCCCTACACTCAACTTGAACCCTTTCTCACATAAGCGTAAAACTTTAAAGGTGTTATGATTGTTCAAGGAATGACTGGTGTCAAGGAGATGCTTCGCGAAAAGGGACCTCTCTGGACAACCTGGACAACGCTGATAAATGCTCTCTGTATCTGACCTCAAAGGACCTGCCAGTCTGCCCTACATACTGCATATCACAACCATCGCAACTCAACAAATAAACTCCTGATTTGCGTGAAACTGACACTAAATCCTTGCCATTACACAACTCCCTCAAGGTGTTCTGGGTTCTAAAAGCTGTAAATATATTGTTTTCCCTCATGATCTTAGCTATACTCAACGAAATGGAACCCACGAACGGCAAACATGCAGTGTATTTCCTAGGTGGATCCTGAGTTGGATGTAATAAATGAAAACTAGCATTTCTGCGTTTCTCATTTAATAATGAGTAAACCATTCCCACGTTATAGCCATTACTGTGCGCTATATAACAAATTATAGCTAATTCCTCATTAAATGCCTGTGGGTTCAACGGTACTGCTGTTAACCTACTCAATAAGCTGTGGAAAGCTTCCATCTTGTGTTGCCATGGGTGATTGGAAGAGTAAGGGATAACTGTATCTGTACATGTTGGTTTCCTAAAGATACTAAACTCATGAACCGGATCTTAGTAGTGTGAATGTGAATGAATTGGAACCCATCAATGATATCAATTATGATTTTTAAATCAACTTTATGTTATGACACTTGTGGTCAAATACAAATCGAACATCAGTATTATGCATCAGTACATTATAAGGATGTCACAAAGACACAAATTATACAAACTTGTACAAATGCCGATCATTACCTAATTATGTTTTTCTGGACGTTTTTCCACTATGATGGTAGATTAGCAAAAGAGTGTTCCCTCAACTGCTACATCGTTAATTTTGCGGGTTACTCAAGTTTTTATTGTCCGTAATTTATTTTCCCGAAAATATATTGTGCGTACAGCCGACATGTGACACAATGAATGCATTTATCTTGAGATACATAAAAATTCCGCTTCGCTGAATTTTGCAGACGATTAATTATAACAGAACTGGATGTATGTATTTACAAGTATGTAAATATTAAAGTCTCATTAACAAATACATACATACATACAGTCACACCAGCCTCTTTCCCATTAAGGTAGGTAAAGACTTTGGAATTCCACTTACTGAGATCCTGGCATACTTCTTTGACTTCTCTAACTCACTTTCATAACTATTCTGATGCATGCTCTCCGGTTACAGGTACTCTTGACTTGGACTTTTGTTAGAACATCTCCTATTTGGTCGAAGTACGTTCGCCTCAATCGATAAGGATCGATATCATAATAGTAAATTAAATAATCTGTAATAATAGGTGTATACGAGTCCCATTAAAGTACCTTGAGACAACGTCATTAGCAAGTGGTCCACTTGCCCAATGTGGCAGTATAATTTTCAACTACCTACAACTGCGGGAAAATAGGCGTGATTATATATATTATTATTGAGTAATTGGTTTATACCTACGAATTCTTCCATAATCGAGTAGTTGGTAATTCTTTGCAATATCAAACTTAAAAAATAAAACATACTCTTACTACCAAAATCATCAAAAATTTACTGGGAAAATTGCCTTCGGAATATTCCACACATACCACAGTTTAGATAATAAACTCGAATCTCAAATTGCGTACCCTTATCCCGCTGCGAGTTGTACTAAACGATCGTAAACTGAAGGAACAGCTGTACCTTTTTCGAGCACTAGTACCTTCTAACATATGAAGGCTCCCTTAATATACAGCTTAAGGTACGGATGCGCGCGTCTAGCCTTCGGGACACTGAAGCCCTCCCCGCTAAACCCTCAGTCAGTACCGCTTTGACCGTCAGGAAGGCTGTACGCGTTTGGGCGGCGATTCCGCCCACGAGTATTCGTAACGTAAAAATATTGTGTTGTGTTGTGAACTGTCTGTGATTGGACTTGGATAAATTGACATAATGTGGTAAGTTTTCTGTCGAATTTTCAACCTAACCTAACCTACGTTTAAAATTGCAGTGAGTTTTGTTTTTTTTTTCACATAATACAATAATAATTCTTAGTGTAGGTATAAGTTGAAATTCTTTTGATTTTTGGTCAGCGTGACTCGGGACATGATGATCAAATTTCAGTATGCTAATCTCACGCGCTCGAGTAACTTACGAAATTCCGCCTTGGGCTCCCCTACTATTATTAATATTCATCAACTTATAAATAAAACAATACCAAAAATTAAATTCTATTAATTTAGTGGTTTTAAGGGTTAGTAAGAAAATATTTTTTTTATTTAATTACACTAATTGCAATAAAAATTAAACATACAAGTATGGTAATATAACAGCGAGCAAAATAATGTAACACTGGTGCATGGTAACGACCAATAAAAGCGCAACAATGGCGTGATATTATTTGTTAACGACCTTAGTTAATGTTATTTATTTTACAAAGAGAGACTTAAACAGGTTTAGTTTATTATAGTCATAATATAGTTTAATAAACGTGATTAACAATAGATCATCATCAGCATAAATTAAGTGTTATACGCATGTCTGTATAGCGGAATTACCAGGCAAGTCCAGAGGACTAAGAGGTTCTACTATGGAAAATATATTGTGTGAACAGCCGACATGTGACACTGTGTGATGAATGCATTTATCTTGAGATACATAAGATTCCGCTTACTTGAACTTTCGTAGAGGACTAAGAGGTTCTGCTATGGAGTGGGCTGTGGGGTTCTATTAATATCTTCATGGCCCAATCCATCCTGAACTGCATGCAGTGCACATACTGACAGACAGAATATAATGGTCTGGCAAATATACCTTAACCGCTTTTTTTTTTTTTAAATCCGCGGCCTCTGGCCGCGGCTGCATCTACGTCCATTGCCGAGCGTCTCCGGTAGACACTGAAAGAATTCTCAGTAGCGCCCGGCAGACCTTGGCCACTTGTGTGGCCACTGCTTGGTGGTCGGGTGTTACCCCGCATCTTTAGGGTCGGGTTTTATCCCGCGTCGGTGAGTGAAGGCGCGCATGGGGTGAAGCCCCATATCACGCAGCCCTTCTAGCCTGCTTCTGTAGGGACGGTGGGATTTTAATCCATCGTCCTCAGGCCCCGATCATGGAGGTCGATGGTCCTGGGCGTAGTCATGTCTGCGGCGCCCTCGCTGCACACTTCGGAACTCAGCGGGGAGGGTACGCTTCCTCACCCTTCCGGCCGCCTCCTTCACGAGCATTACCTGCTCGCAGAAGGAAACGGTCGCGTTCCACTGGCTCCCGCTAGAAACCATGGCTCGTAGCATGGTCTCCAGCGGAAGCGTATCTACGCCCAGGCCCACAACGAGGTCCCAGCGCTGACTCGCCTACCTTAACCGCTTGGAAACGGCAACAGGCTTTACGTTACAAAGAAGTTTGCGTATATGATTTTGGGTGTGAGTACTTTTGTATCTGTGTCCTAGAGACTTATTTGACGGAAATTCATAGGTATTCGAGCATTATGACAAATAACGAGACTTCTACCGGTTTAGTTGGTAGGAGTCCGACATGCCCAATGCCCATTGCTGATGACTTCGCCGCTAGATCAAGGCTATGAGGGTACCGTTATAGTTAGGACTATGTCTACCCCGTCAGCGAAACAAGCCAAATAAAAAGGTGTGTAATAAGGGCGCTATAAGAGCATCAACATCTCCAGAGCCCAAATTATCCTCATCTGCACGATGTGCTCAACTTCTGGCTAAGAGCCCGAAAACAGTCCATGTTACCTATTGACTGTTGAAAATTGGTCGCAATGAACGTTTTTGTCTACACCCTCGTATTAACGGCGTGAGTTTTTGTGTGTAAAGATAATAAAGCACCACCCGTACGTTTGAATTTCGGATTCATTTTTCCATGTGTCCCTGAATACGAAAGCAAAGGTCATCGTCAAACAAAAATATCACTTCAAGATCCAACTCACGATTATTCAAATATTATTCTTAGACCCTATCTGTTTCACTTGTACCAACATCACCAAACACGAATTTAAAAAAGATCAACATAAAAATACTTACGCCTTTAAACACGAGAAAACCGGACACGAGGCATCAGGAATAAAGTCATTTAAATCTATTGTCATCTTTTCTTATACTAAAGAAAACAATAGTTGATTTGATCCTTGACATCCAAAAATAGACCTTACAACTATTAGTTTTTGGTAAGTTAGGACAAAAGTCGATTGTAATTTTACAGTTGGTGTGTCACAAAGATAGCGATAAAACAGATAGTGGGATACAATAGCTGTAACAAAAGATATTATTACGTTTATACACGGCCTATGATTTTATTCGCTGTCTTTGTGTATACTGTATTTGGTATTTTGTTGAAAACATAAAATTTATTTTCGTATGGATTTATGGGTAATCATCTATTACTTTATTTTTATCAAAAAGACATCATAGATCTTATTGTCATTGTCATTGTGCTATTAATTACCATGCATTACAATATAATAAAATACTTATTTATTGAAATTATCTAATTTTAACGTGAATTACCCACAAAGCAACCGAATTCGGACCTGCGCTGCTACAACGAACTATGGAACTCTATGGAATTACCACGTGTATTTTTCATGTGACTTTTATAAAAGAATGATTGTAATCGATAACGAAGAATTTGTATGTCTTAAAAACATATCCAAAAGAAACAGTCCTTATTTAAGCATTACCAATAATGATCTCAATTTATCAAAAGGAAATCCTTTCTTTTGAAATAGTTCTCTAAAGGCATCACATTTGAGACAGTTATAATTTTTTGATAATGCTATACCACAATTCTTTCTGCGGAACATTAGTTTGAAATTCTCTTCCAGATTAACTCATTTGACCAAATGGCCGTTTCTGATTGGTCTAAATGAAAGGACAATATAATATTTTTATCATTTTTCACATCAAGCGGGTTTCTATTACGAAATTGCGGTTTGATAAATCACCAAACATTATTAAGGGCGGCGTAAGAAATGGCCTCACTCCATTCAGAATCACTTTAAGTCCATTTTAAATAGCCACAAAATAAGAACGTTATAGTAAGAGAATAAGGTCCAATTCTGGTCAAAAGATTTGGTGAATGTGGAAATAAATATTGTGATAGTAATAGGTAAACATAATGGTACGGATACAGTGATGAAAGTGGGTATCTTAAATAAATTGACTGAAGGTTGCATCTTTGAAGAAAAGTTACGGGTTCTTTGTCCATATTTCTAAAGTTCACTCAAAGAGCCAGAAGAAGAAATACATTTAAAAAAGAAGCTGATATTGAATAAAGTGAAAGAACTTTTAAAGGGAGGAACGTTATAATTATTGATCTGTCAACTTTTACCTATAAGATGAAAAGAGGAGCACATTAAAACTAATTAATTACAGGTATTAATTAGTTTTAATGTGCTCCTCTTATTCAGTCACAGTGTCAACTTCAAATGCCAATTAACCAAAATCTAATTTTACATTATATTTATTGCTAAAAATAAGGTTTTAACTTGTAAACTTAGTTTTAATTTCTTTAATTCCAATAATCGTTTTTTAGGGTTCCGTACCCCGTACTTCCGTAAAACGGGAACTAATGCGCTGTCTTCACGAGCGAGAGAATCGCGACGAGTCTGTACTTATATCGCCCCGATAACATCGCCGTGTGGAGACGCGTTCATAGAGAGTGTACAGAAATACGTGGCACGACGACAATATCGCCGCGATTCTCTCGCTTGTGGAGACAGCGCCTAAGACTCTGTTGACCGTCTGTCAGTCACCAGGCTGTATCTTATGAACCGTAATAGTTAGAAAGTTAAAATATTTACAGATCATGTATTTCAGTTGCCACTATAACAACAAATACTAAAAAACAATACATATAATAAATATTTAAGGGGGCCCCCATACAACAAACGTGGCTTTTGTTTTGCCGTTTTGGTGCGGAACCCTTTGTGCGCGAGTCCAACTCGCACTTGGCCGGTTTTTAGCTAAGCTATATATAACATCTTAATAATTAACCTTGAGCAAAAATTACTGACGTTGCTATTATTTTCCACCTAAAATATTCGCAATACAAAGGGTAGCGATAACTGACGTGTGTTTTCTTTGGCGAAGAAACTGATCGCGTGATCAGTCCCCCTAGGTCTTCACACGCGATTCTAAAATTTTGGTATACTAACAGATTACGGGAACTGAACGTAAGGTTATGTATTTTTACAGGTGTATCGTTAGCTGAATGATTGAATTGTGATGTTTTGAACGGATATTATTTCCAAAGGGCTTTATGATGAATTGTTATTGAGTAATTGAGTGATTTTTTGATACATAATCTTCAATATTGTTTTTTAATTTTGATATTTGACGTGGTCTATTGGCGTCAAGGAGGGTATAGTAATTCATTTTAATCTGACCTTATGTATATTATTGATTCCAAGGGATTTTTCTGCTTGAAGGATCAGGTTTTTAATAATAAACTCTTACTTACCATATACCTACCATACCATATTATTATTACATACCATTCCATCATTTAAATTTTTTCCCTGTTTAAATTAAATTCAGATTAAAAAATTGGGGAACATTATACAGATACACAAATTCTACAGATGTATCGATACCGTTTTGGTATGATCACAACAGTTATTGGTGATTATTTTTAACATTAACACAATAACTTTTGTACACCAATACATCAATTAGGAAACTTTTATCTGGTTGTCTATAGATACAACAGATTGTAGGGTACATACATGCAATGGTAAGGCTCGGACGATGTGTTAATTTCGCCTGTAATGAGATGAGTTACAACAATGTTTGAATTGAGTATCCCTCAAAAGGATCCCACGCACGAAATTCTATTTTGCGTGTATGAAAAGAAAAGCATTTTTTTTCTATTCCATGTTGTTTCTCGTGCGAACTGGATTGACGTGGGGTTCCGTATGTAATTATGATGAACAGTTTATTGTTTTCTAAATCCCAACGTTACCTAGCCAGCATTGTGATTGTATTTTATGAACAAAATTATTATTTTTGAATCAATAATATTTCTGATTTTGTGTTTTGTTGAATTAACTACACTAGTTTCTTTTCACTTGTGTGTTCTACAGTTGTTTACTGAAGCTTTGGGATACTGTACGTAAATACTGAAACTCTCATGTTAGAAACCTGAATTGATAGGCGCTTTAAACAAATGTTGGTATCTTACGAAGCCACGATCAACATATTAAAACCTTTGACTATTACACAGCAGTTTATGAAACTGTTGCTTCAAGAAGGGCATAAAGACCCGAGTTGGTTTTAAAGAATGGGTTCTTGGCGAGTTTCTTTGTATTATCCCACGACTGTTCTAATATGCAGTTGTTTCATACTGATTATTGATTGTTCTATTGACTGTTCTACTTGACTGTTCTAATATGCAGTTGTTTCATACACCAAATTATCTAAGGATATTTTAAAGAACACAAAGCTTGAAAAAAATTCTGATTATAGCGGCAAAACTCAACGGAACTTTACGACATGAGAGTAGATAAAAATTTAAGAGTCAATTAAATCAAATAGCACTTCCGAAGCACTTAAATAAGGATACCTAACGCGTAGCATCCAAGTACATTACAATGTCCCGTATCAAATTGGTTAATAGTCGAACGACAGGGCCACAAAACATACAAAACGCATTTACAAAGGTCAAGGCAATGTGAAACTAAACGTGAAAGCGCCAATTAGATTAACAGCGACGCTCCACAACCGTAAACTGTTCGCAAGGGGGTGTCTATCGAATTGCCGCTCCCTTTCCAAACCCTAGACAGCAAGGGAGACGGCAACAGGGTAATTAGGCTGGCACTGTGGTCAGGTTTATGAGTTTGCTTAAACTCGAAACTTTTTAAATTTATTTTACCTATAATGAGAACTATGGGCTTGATTGGAATGGAATTGATACCAGCGCATAAATTATGTGCTATGCATAATTATAGGTAAATACAAAACCACTCAAAATCTAAAAAATAATATCCGCAGTGTCATTATAGTTTAATATCTACCTTATATAATTAATTGGGTTCCTGTACGTTACATATATATATTTCGCTAGCCAATTTTTTTTAATAATATCTAGTTCTGTCGTCAAAGATTCTGTTACAAAAACATCGTTACATAACAATGGTTGCCTACGTTGGTTTTTTTTTAAGAAACATAAGTCACAAGTCACAAGAAAATAATGCACCTTTTTGAAAAATAATTCTTTTGAAAATACTTAACACCAGTTTGGTGGAAAGACGTTCGTGCTTCACAGCAAACAAGCAAGCAAGATCTCTCTGCAAGTAAATAGGTAGTATTTAGTACCGCAGAACTCCCGAGTTAGATCCTCGGGTATGATTAAATATTTTGAACGATCTGCAAATATTTATGTAAAGTTTACATGTGTTACAATTTTAATTAAAATATTTATAAAAGTACACCTCATAAAGTTTTCGTAACACATGCATTTTGGACAAAGGCACCAGAACCGATTAAATGTGAACCTGATGCATGACCAGGTGCAAATAGAAGAGTCTATGACTGCGCGGTTTCTGGGGTTGACATTAGATAGTAAGTTGAAATTTAAGGAACACATTGACATACTTTGTAAAAAAATTAGTAGCTTATCTTACGCTCTCTATAAACTTGCACCTATTATTAACAAAGTAGCTTTACTGTCAGCATACCATGGTTTAGTGGAGTCAGTACTTCGATATGGTGTAATTTTTTGGGGTAATGCAACTAACAATGACATGGTCTTTTAAATGCAAAAGCGTTGCATCCGTGCCATGTTTGGTATTGAGAGCACTGAGAGTTGTGTGCCATTTTTTAAAGAGCACAATATTCTGACACTCCCCGGCATATACATACTAGAGGTAGCACTGTTTACCAGGTATAACCCACACCTGTTTCCAAGATTAATGGACAAAGTCGTGCGTAATCGTCGCGATAATAACAGGCTATGTGTCCATCCTGCTAAGACTGCCCTATTACATAAAAGTGTAATATGCATGGCTCCATTAATCTACAACAAAATTCCCAAAAATATAAAAAATTTGAACAACAATCGTTTTAAGTGGGCGCTCAAAAGATTGTTGACTGAGAAGTGCTACTATAGTATTAAGGATTTTCTCGAGGATATGACCCTGTAGGATTGACTTTTGTTTGTAACTGGATGACTGATGTATGATATAAATGTGATGACTTGAAGTTAAATAATAATTTGTACACCACTCAATGGTAAAACATGTTGTGTCCAATCGAAGTTTAAGACCTATATAATAAGCACTTGACTATATATATTATATGTACACATGTTTTTGCAAATAAATATTATCTTATCTTATCTTATCTTATCTTATCTTATCTTATCTTAACACAAACATAGCTTTACTTACTTCGCCACTCATGCATGGCTTTATTATGTAGGTACTTCTATACTCCTTTTTAGAATAAATTGTAATGACCATAAATTAAGAACAGTTTCTACATTCTAAAACTTGTCTTCAAAGACATAAATTTTGCTAAAAGCACAGTTGGAGTTGCATACAATTTAATTGGTTACGCATCGTGGTAAAAATATTTTGTCCGACAATGTCCACCCGCACCCAATTGTAAGGATATCTAACACCCTTGGTGCATTTTTGAGAATCAGTATTGCCAACAATAGCCCAATAATTATGTTAGCAACGTAATAATGCCGACTTTGTAAAGACCATTGTTTACACAAAAGCGGTTACTGTTAGCATCACAATTTGAAATTTAAACTTCAAATTCTAAGTCACACATAAAACTTTATTTGTATGTTGTTAGAGTTCATTGTTTTTGGTAGGAAATAGAAGTGTATTTGCATTTAGACGCGTGTTACACAGTGATTTATTTGTGTCTTTTGTTTTTGGATGTTTAGCTAGCATCGGTATCAATGGTGAAGTGTCTGGGAAGGTCGTTATTCTTGCATTGTACCAAGTCCATTGTCTGTAGAATGACATCGTTAGTACGTGCTACGGGTGGTCGTCTCTATTCGTATTCTATTGGTGGGATTATAAATCATTAGATACCATTCCTTTCATTATTACGGTAACTACAGGTGATATTTTAGTGTCAATCTATTAAATGTCTCCCAAGAGTTACGATTAGGAAAGAATAATTAAGTATGGCAATAAAATTATGGCTAAGGGCAGATGAAAAGGGTTAAGAAAAACCGTCTCCAGGTATTTTTATCCTAACATCATTATACATATGAATGTTTGAATACAGTTGGCATTTATATGTATAGACCAATTCCTAGATTAGCACATAGTATATTTTTATCTTGATGATGTATTCCCGTGGTATTGGGAACGATACCTATTTTACACGGAAAAAAAACATAAGTATCAGTTAGATAGTTTTTTATAAAATTTCACAATAGGAATAGTTTTTTAACAGTTAAACTATTCTACGAAGAATTTGGAATGTAGCTACCGACTATTATTAAGATAAAAATTGTTATTTTCGATGTTATTGATTTCGAACTTTATAGATTCATGTGTAAACCTTTTCATTCACGTATTTTTTGTCGAGAATTAAGTGTCAACTTTTGATATATAGTAATAAGACAACAAAGGGAATTCACGTCCGTTTGTCAAAATAAAACGATGTCGACCTACGCGTAACATGGGGATATAAACACATCGGAATATACTCACTATACGGTTGAAATATAAATCACAAATACATTCATACTATGTTTTTATTAAAAAAAATACTCAATATCAGTTTTTTGGTTATCTATAGGCTGATTTAAAAGTTACGTGATAGTGTGGGTCGTCTATAACTTTATGTATTTTATATACACACATATCACCCGAAGGGGTAGGCAGAAATGCATTACACACCCACAGTTTGCCAGTATTTTTAGTCCCACGTAATGAGGGGCAAGCTTATTGCCATCACCGGGCACACATATAATGGGCTGTTGTCCAAAATGGCCGAATAAATTTAATAAAAATAGTAGCAATATTGAAAATTTAAAAAAAAAAATAAAACCCGTTGCCTCGTAATGAAATGTTGATGAAAGAAAGGTCACAAAATCTTACGTGCCAGCCGCTATGTATTGTATGTACCTTAAAAACCGGTCAAGTGCGAGTCGAACAACTGTCATGGCTTATGAGTTACAGCCTGGTGATAGGCGGAGGTACAGCGGAGCTTTAGGTACGGAACCCTGTTATGTTATTTATGTAAATACATAACCCATAACATAAATAACCCTGTTATTTATGTTTTTGTTGCTTGAAAAAATACTTCTTATAATTTCAGTCCAATTTAACTACAAAATGACTCATTGATAATAACTCACAGTTCTATGGGTCCAAAAATCATCCTGTACCTATTTTTTGTTAAATGCTGCATTTTTTGACCGAATACAGCATGTACCTATATGGTTTAAAAAGGTGTTATGGTTGTACTATATAGCTATGATCGGTACAAAACTATACAAAACCGAAGTTGTATTGTTACCGGAGACGGGTGATCTGTGATATACCTTTTGTTCGTGACCTGAGTTGAACAATGACTGACCATCGGGAATACATCCTTTTTGTTGATGGCAGATGTTATTCAGAAAAGATGTTTATTGGTATGTACTTTGGACAGTTATAGTGTTGATTGTATAGTAAAATTAATGTTGGGGAATATTTCAATGTTTTAAATGCTTATGTAAATAAGATAGTATAAAAACTGTAGTCACCTGATAGTTGATGGTTAATGGGGTCTATTAGCACCTGCGACTTCCAAAGGTGTAGGTTGCGCGTTGCCACCCGTAGTGAAGGGGATATTAAGATGATATTTTACCCCCCCACGTAAAGAAATAATGATATTACCACAAAATTTAAGTTTGTCTTAATAAGTAAAATGTTTCTCACACCTTAAAATAACAAACTGAATTGTTTATTGTTTCTTTTTTTAACAATTTTTACATTTTTATATTTATCACTAATCGGTATCAAGATAATTTATAATTATCATTTGCGAGAAATTGTAATATAAATATAAAAGTACTGAAATGAGTGCAAGGCAGCCTTTTCATTCAAATTTTCTAAATAAAACTTTTACAGAGTAACGTTATTAGTTCCATTACAAGTGGGTATAATATCCGCTGTCTATTTGTGCTTATGCATAAATGGACAGCGGTACCAACTCTATAACATAATTATTTATGTTATAGATTTGGTATAACTCGTGCTTTAAATTTATACGCACCATAATTAAATGAACGAAGTGCTACTCTAACATTTTCGCCAAATAACCTCTTGAACTTAACGAAGTACCGCGGACGGACAGACAGACAGAATTAAAACGACAAGTGAAGTGCTCACTGAAAGATTTCAGGGGTATTCAACGTTAACACCAGTATACAGTAATGAGAGGTTGTGAAACATTTTCCAAGTTTTGGAAGTGTTCCAAAATGTCTTGTAAACATTTTGGAACTTGACCAGTTGACAATTGTGTAAGCGACTTATACTGTCCGCTGTGGCGAGACTTCAATTTAATTTAGCTGAGTGTTCCGTTGTGTTCGCGTTTTGTATTAAAATTTGCTACACTATGCTGCTTTGATGTAAACTCCAACCCGAGGAGGAAATCTGTGTCGCTGTCTATACGCATGTAATATCCACAATGTACCTAATAGGTAGGTATTAAATAGATAGAATGTATTTATTTAATACTTTGTATGTAATACCTTCCTGAATTAATGCATAAAATTTGCCGTTTTGTTACATAACAGAGAGCAGAGTCTATTAATACAGCATCGATCTGTTACTTATTATTACTAACCTCGCGAACATAAATTTTTGTTTTGGGATTACATCAACCTCCCTCCCCTCCCCCATAAAAATCTCATTGTAAAAAAAATGGTTTTAAGTAAGTAAATACTTGCTATTTGGTTTATTTGTGGTCATCCTAATGTCAGAGTTGCTCTAGTGAGCCTATGACTTTGGTGCTCTCTGAAACATGTTAGTTATTGAACTTGTCTTGAAAGACTTATTTTTGGACAGTTCTGTTACGATCTTTTTATTTACAAATGGACGAGTGCACGTATATAGGTGCTACCGTAATCCCATCTTATTTGCTTAGATTAAATAAAAGTAATTTTTATTAAGCAAAATTTGGTAAACGACATCCAAAGTTTTCTGTCAAGTCAGTTTTATAATTAAATATTCATGTCACTTCTCTTGTAGTTTTACTTTTAACTTATCTGCTTGACGTCTCAAACTTTGCAGCATAAGAAACTTGGGAAGCTTATTATATTTACACAAGCCACTGTTCACATCTGGTTTCAGTATAAAATTATAAAGAATGTTAAGATTTTGAAAAATATCAAAATCATAATAGGTACACATAGCTACTCTTCCGAGGGAATAGACTATTATGATATTTTTTTACTGCCAGTGCTGTGTGACATCTGTTTGTTCAGCAAATCTAGATAAATCCAGTGGGCCCCAAAAATATCAGGGAGGCACCATTGCACTCGGTATTGGAATTATTCTATTTATCTCCTACAGTAAATTGTTGCCAGTCTCAGATTAGAAACTTAGTTATATTTAATTTTAATTAACTTGCTCTTTTCGGAGAACATTAATTAACTCATTTAAGTGATTTTTAATCTGGGAGAGATAAGCACACTGTTAAAAATATAGCTGGATAAATTGTAATCTAAATTAAACGTTTCAGGGACAAATAGTCCCACCAAGATCTTATGGACTCAATTCAATCTCACCTGTTAGAGGTGCTCCTGCTGATCAAAGGGCGAGATTCAGAAAAAGAAAAAATCTCCCTATTAAGCTCGCCCCCTATTATTTTAAATCGACAAAGCTAACTGGCGAAACGTGAACATATAATATGCCTCTGGATACACCTTTGGAAAAAAAGGTGTGATTGTATGATGTTGCTTACCGTGTGCTAACTATTAGTCAGTAGTATAATCTCTTATACTACTGACTAATAGTTATTTGATACTTTCAGTACGAGTATCAGTATTGAGCTACTCATCAATATATTCTTAAACTAACTCACTCATAATATCCAAATCCATCTACAGCTGCGAATTAAATGGTTTTGGGAAGGAAGTACTTCCGACTGTATACACTATTGTTTTATTGTTTGTAGTTGTCAGAGATGCTCTCGAGTTCCTTTTGTACAGTTAAGCATTTCAATCAACGGTATTATTAGCTCAACTAACTGAGTTACACTTGAAAAAACTATTAAGAAAGAATCTTTGGTTGATGCAAGGCGTAGTCTATGTTTTAAAAATGTTTTTTAGTTTAATTTAATAAAATCTAGCTAGCTCTACTATCTACTTAGCTCATAGAGATTAGAGAGCTTTAGCGTGCTATATTATACTCGTATAATTATTTAGAGTAAATTTTTCATTATCTATATTGGTTTTACAATACAATACATTAAAATATACTTTATTGTAAACCAATTAAAATACAAAAAAAAATCAGAAACTAGTTTATCATTATTATGTACATACGTTTGTACGGAAGTCTGGATATTTCCTATGTATGTATGTATTTACAAAAAAAAATGTATATAAGTATTTATATCAGTTTATCTAGTACTTATGTCATATACATACAAGTTCTGCATAGTTTGAGACTAGATGGCGTTGTGTGAATTGTCCTAAATTTTTTTTTTTTGTTAATAGTATTATACTCATCATCTACCTGCCCTTATCCCAATTAGTTGGGGTCGACGAAACACGTCTTTCTCCTCCACACATCCCTGTCAGACGTCATCTCTCCAGTCACTCCTTTCCTTGTCATATCCTCTTTCACACATCCTATCCATCTTTGCTTTGACCTACCTCTACTTCTTAAACCCTCTAACTAAAGTGGGGTCGACGCAACACGTCTTTCTCCTCCACACATCCCTGTCAGACGTTATCTCTCCAGTCACTCCTTTCCTTGTCATATCCTCTTTCACACATCCTATCCATCTTTTCTTTGGCCTACCTCTACTTCTTAAACCCTCTAACTAAAGTCATACTTTTCACCTATGCACTATTCTAACATAATATTCATACTATTCTTACACTATTTTTCTTCACCGCAGCAGCTAGTGATTAACCAGCATAAACTAGGGTTAATCGACAGCTAATACAAAACAAAAAACAAAAACGCGTGTAAATACTAAAGTCATGTTTGCACAGAGATAATTCACGAAGCGGCGCGGCGCCACAAGACCGGCTCCATTATTATCCAGCTCCAGCTTTATCTTCAGAAGATTATGGTATGAGTACAGAGGATTAACTGGTACTAGTCACACGTTAACTTTGCGATTAACCCGTCTGTATGTACCTAAGAACAATTTTACGTAAACATTGTGAACTCTTTTCTTAGAATTGGAAATAGAATTGAAGGGTTCGTTGTGTTGTTAATGGTAAATTAGGAACTTTTTAGGGTTCTGTGCTCAATCTAGCGAAGAAAACTTCGATGTCCATCCGTCCGTCCATCTGTATCCACGCTGTATCTCGTGAAACGTTACAGAATATATTAAATATTTAATAGAGCCCCGTACAACAAACTGGTGGATGGTTTTTGAAGAAACCGTCTACAGATTAATATAGGAAATGAAGTTTGTACTTCTAGTAGAGAACTGGCGTCTGCTTACGGCTTCGCGTGCTTAGTTTAAACGTGAAACAGAGTTTTTAAAAATCTCCTAATATCCTAATGCCTCGGGTGTCACATCAAATCTTAACAAAATTAGTTTAGCCTCATTTAAGTACATACTTAATGTGTGAACATAAACTATAATCGCAGATAACTTGGACCCTGGAGATGTTGAGTGCCTTGGTGGCGCAGTGGTGAGTATGCGGCTGCCGTCCCTGAGGTCCCAGGTTCGATTCCGGGTCGAATCAAATATTTATGTGATCCACAAATATTTGTTTCGGAGTCTTTTATGAATTAATATGTAGGTATGTATTTAGAAATATATATAAGTATGTTTATCAGTCGTCTAGATCCCATAGCACAAGTTTATATTAACTTAATTTGGGCTAGTTGACGTTGTGTAAGAATGTCCAAAATATTATATTATTGTTCAAGTGTCACAATTTAAAATGTGATATATTGTTACCTATTTTGCATGATCATCACGACTCTATTATTCAGTGCCGGTATACATTGCGTTGTATTAAAATGATGTGTCATAAGTGCATCAATTTGTCATTGTACCCGCATCTTCTACATGCAGGATTACGTAGGCTTAATACGTAATCTGTGGTTCTGTTGTTTTAAAAATAATATTATTCAGCTATGAGTAACGTTTTTAAATATATCTGTATTAAGTCAGTTATGGCTCTATGTATTATGCTCTATGTCTAAGTATTCAATTAGCAAACAAAAAAAATACACAGATTTTCTTAGCTAGTTATAAAATATTAGTAAATACACTTACCAATTATGTACCTACGGTAATATGCTATCTACTAAACTCCCTTTAAGTTTGTAAAAATAGTAATTTAGATAAACATTGTTTTCTGAACATTTCTAGAATGTTATTACACTGACATTTTCGCCAGTTATGAATTCGGTCCAAGTCCCATGTAATATGGGGTGATTTTATTGTCGCTTGACTGGAACTTTTATATTTTCCAGACCTTCATTCATTCATAACACTTGTAGGTGAGGTTGGTGATACAATTAAATATCAGCTACCTTCAAGAACTAAAATTTCATTTATTTGAGACACAAATGTTCACCATTTTTACTTACAAAACAAATCGTACGTAATACATTGAACAAAACAAATTGAATAAACCGTTACACTAAAACACTTCCAAATTTAAACGGTTTTCGAATGAATTGAGTTCAGTGAGTCTGCGCGTTTATAAGCACTTCCTTTTACGTACTGTACTAAATTTAAACTAGATCAATATGGATTATTCTCAGCATTCAGTGCAATGGCAATGCAGACATTTTATTAATAGAATCCCTATCTATTCGGTAGTTATTTCAGAATGGTCGTGGACCGAGAGCTGATTAAATTTTGTTTAGAATGTAAGTCTAAACTAACCTTTATTCCATTTTATTAAGACATTTCTAACGATTAAAGATTTAAGAGAAATAGGAAAGAAGCGGGTCACCCGCATTAGATACTAGAAAATCGTAATTATAGCATGCGTAATTGCTGACAAAAAAATAAAATTAACTACGCATCTTATCGCAGTCATTAATTGAAGATTCTAAAGTTATAGATCAAATGTTTTAATAAAATCATACTAGGTATGCAATGCAAGGAGACTGTGTACCTGGGGATCGTGCGGAGTATGACCCTATACGGGGCTCCTGTGTGGGCGGAGGTTGACGGCCAACAACTCAACGCTCCTTAACAGACCGTTGAGGACCTTGGCCGTCAAAACAATAAGGGGCTACCGCACGATCTCCGGAGAGGCTGCATGTCTCCTAGCTGGGACCCCTTCATGGGATCTGGAAGCGAGAGCCCTTGCGTCATTGTTCCAATGGCGCAAGGAGGCGCTGGAGCGGGATCACAAGCCTGCGTCTCGAGAAATCGAGGACCAGCGGTCCCAACTCCGCCAGGATCTCATGGAGTCATGGAGGGTGCGACTTGAGCAACCCAAGTGGGGTACCACCATCATCGCGGCGGTGAGACCGATCATGGACGATTGGCTGCAGAGGCAGCATGGTGAGCTCACGTATCGTGCGACGCAGATCGTTACCGGGTACGGATGCTTCGGTAGCTATCTGTTTCGCATCCATCGTGAGGTCACACCCCGGTGTCAACACTGCGAGGTTTCCGACGACGACATCGCACTCCACGCGTTGGTGGAGTGCTCAGCGTGGGCGAGTCAGCGCCGGGACCTCGTAGTGGGTCTGGGCGTGGATACCCTTTCCCTGGAGACCATGCTTCAAGCCATGGTCTCCAGCGGGAGTAGCTGGAACGCGGCCGTGTCCTTCTGCGAGCAAGTCATGCTCGCGAAGGAGGCGTCCGAGAGGGAGAGGGAGCGTACCCTTCGCGCCGAGTTCCGTAGTCAGAGGTGAGGGCGCCGTAGACTCATCTACGCCCAAGACCATCGACCTCCATGATCGGGGCCTGAGGACGGCGGGATCGCCACCCGTCGTCCTTACAGAAGCAGGCTAGAAGGGTTGCGTGCTGCGGGGCCTTTGCTCCATAGCACGCAACCAGATTCACTCACTGACGCGGGATAAAACCCTACCCCAACGACGCGGGATTTTCATCCCGACCCAACCCCCGCAGAGACCACAGAGGGGGTCAAAGTCCGCCGGGCGCCACTGGAAATACGTTCTGCTTGTAACCAGAGACGCCCGGCAACGGAGGCTAGAGCGGCCGCGGAAAAAAAAAAAAAAAAAAGGTATGCACTGCATGCTACTAATTGCAAATGTTGAGCGGAGCAAATTTTCTTAATTTTTTTATGCTCTATTTTCATGATTTCAGAGATATGCACTCCCGGGTATGATGTCAACCGGCATGCCAAATTTGGTCAAAATCAGTCGAGCCGTTTCGGAAGAGGTGGCACACAAACGATTTACACTTGTCGTCTAAGATAAAGCTTCGCTTCGCTCCGCTCAGTAATAAAATTGTAAGTGGTCGATGTCTGTACATCGAAGATATAATAGAGAAACTGTTGTACTGCTGAGAAACTGGCTTTATGAACGCAATAGTATCCAAAACAATGGTTTTTGAATTTTTGTCGGATTGTCTGTTTGTCTGTGTGTCTGTTTGTCTGAATGTTTGAACACGCTAATCTCAGAAACGGCTTAACCGATTTGAATGCGGTTTTTAGTATTGCGTTGTGTTTTATTCAACTTAACATTAAAGGTTTGTTTTATTTAAATATTATGTCGATCTAAAATACCACGCAGGCGGAGGTGCGGGCAACAGCTATACATAATAAATCAGTAACTGGTGATCAAGAAAACTATAACATGCAGGCGGAGCTGCAGGCAACAGCTAGTGTGTTAATAAAATCATAATATATAAAGTAGATTTTTTTTAATCTTAAAACGCATGTCCGGGTCGGTCGATCTAAATAAGTTAATAAGTCTTGAAAACGTAATATACAAAATGTACCTATATTACGTTTACACAGGCACACAGTACACTAGTCTATACCTACACATAATATATGTGTAGGTACAGACATGTACTATGTGTATTACCTAGATCTTAAGTGTAGCTACAGACATTATGTAATGTGTGTATCCGATATTTTATATGTCCTCATATTACATAGTAAAATGGTTTTGCTGGATTATACATACCTACTAGGTCTAGGTTAAATACTAGGCCCAGAATAAAAGGTAATCTATAACTAAACATATTATTTAGTTTAAAACTTTGCCGGCACAATATCTTTCATAAGGTTTCAAAAACAGGAAAACGTTGTTGATCTACAAAACAAACTTTGAAAGTTATCTAACATGAAAATAAATTACAAGTTTCGAACTCTGCTAAATAAAATCGAAGTTTTCAAAAGTCAACAATTGTTTAATTATCTTGCGGCAAAATCGCCCCTGGACCTCAAATCTCTGTTTAGGATATCACGTCAAATAATTTTATCTAATTGAAGTACAAAGTCGGCATTATTAATGCTTAATAAGATACTTCCTCATTGATGTCTGAGCTTGACCGTTTTCTTTTGGCCGGGGTTGATTCGCCCTTGCTCCCCCGCCTTTACTCGCCCCCTGTTCGCCCTTGTCTAGACTGACGTCGAGACTGATTTAGTTGCTTTCCAGCCTCCGCTAGAGAAGGACGTATCGTTCGTCCGCGTTTTCGCGCGAAATTTAAATTTAAATGTGTTTCGTGACTATTTGATTTTATTGGATTGTTATGTGTTATAGTGATTTCGATTACAGATAATTGGTTGGAAAATGGATGTTTAATAAATAGTAAGTACATTTCAGTATTTATTTTGGACGTAACGAAGTAAAAGACGGGTACAACACATTCATTACATGCATTTAGAGATTCATGAAAATCTGAATTGGTGTTGTGGGTTGTTAATATGATTATTAATTATTGTTTTTACGACACTATAATTTTTACAACAAGCAATAGACGCACTCGCGTTGCTTAGATTTCTGGCTCTTGTTTTGCACAGGAACTCATTACCATGATGAAAAATATTCCATCCCTTCCAGCTTCCTGGATAATGCTTTCTGCCAAGTCCGTTCAGTAATTAGGGCAAATGGAGTAAACCAACAAGCATGTATTTACTCTTTCATAATATGAGAAGTCATAGACTTGTCTACTTTATGTAAGTTCATACAATAACACAAAATAAACACTAAAAATATTTATAGAAACTCGTTTAAAATCCTTCTCGTCATAGCTTTTTAAGAATTAGGATTAACAACTAAGAATTAGGTAGGTCCTTTATTTCTTATTACAAATTTATTATTATTTACATACATTATTATGTAAATATTTGCAAGTTCTAATAAAATTGTACAGATTATAACTAGATATTAAACTGCCTGCTTCGGTGGCGTGGCCGAAAGTGCTTTCGATGTGAAAAATCCGCTTTCGAAGCCGGAGTCTCGGGTTCGATTCCTGGTCGGGACAAACTTTGTGTGATGACACGTACATTTGTGCCGATATGTGTATGTGTATCCAATATGTACTTAATTATGTATTTACAAAAAAATGTATTTAAGTATTTATATCAGTTTATCTATTACTCATGTCACAGGCTCTGCTTAGTTAGAGACTAGATGGCGTAGTGTGAATTTTCCTAACGTATTTATTTATTTATTATTATTTATTTATATATTTTGTTTATTTCGTTCTTCTATCTTTGCATCATAAATATTTGATCAATATAATAATAATAATAAATCCCCTCATGAAAAAGTATAAAAATTTACGCCGACGTCACCAAACTTAAGTGCTGCCATTGAGTGAGAAAAAATACTATCTAAAAGTATACTTAAAAGAGAAAAAGTCTTTCTGAAGACATTTTGCGAGGTTCTTAAGAGTTCGTGGGTTGAAAAAAGTGAGTTCCGGTCGAACCGCAAACCACTTATCGACACCGACGAGCTTCTACGAGTAGATGAATTAGCGAAAATGTACTAAAAGTGTAATCAACTAAGAATCTCTTTTGGTTTGATTAATCAAATAAACTTTATACTTAAAATACGATTGATTGAATGAAATTCTGTGAAACTGTTCCCGGGATAAAAATAACTATTTGTCAATTTAGGAAATGTTCTATCCATGTACCAAAAAACGTTATTTATTGCTATTTTTATAATAACCTCAAAATTAAACTTTTTTCAGTATTATTAAAAAAGTCTTGGGTCAGTCTTTGACTCAATCGTCTAAGCTTTCGTCTAACGAAAATATATTTTTTTAAACTTGAATTATCATAAACTTTTGTATTAACAAATAACTAATCCCTATTTAGTAACACAGAAAAGCTTTTAACTGAACTGTCTATAGAAAAACAGAACTCGACACATCCTTAAAAGAGTTTGCTCAGCCATAAAAAAATGTATTGGAACTGTACCACAAATCAACGTAATTGCTTAGTTCCACAGTGAGACAGCAAAAAGCCGGAAACGCGAGTTACAAATAGATACATTAGTTCTTGTAAGAACATCTGATACTTTTATGTTCTACGATTTACTTTACACAACGAATCTAATAATAACAAAATGAAACAAAAAACTTGACAGAAGTTGTAATAAAAAAAAATAATGATCATTGTTGATTGTCACAAGCATATTATTTATATCTAAAATCTGTAAAGTACCTAGTTCAAAATTATATTTGCAGCAGTTGTGAGGAGTGTCGAGGTTGATTTGCGATTAGAAGGTGACTTAAGTTTGAATCTTAGCCACCTTATTCCATTACCTTATAAACCCACTTCTAACAAAAATATTTTAGTACAAATAGTAGAATTAAACAAGCTTTACAACATAGAGCCTTCAAAAAATAAAGAAATTAAATAAGTATATTTTTAGTCGAGAAAGCAAAACTTTTGCATTTTACTTAATTTTTTAAATAATTTTATTAAATAAAAAATGTTGCCGCCCATTTGTGCTCTTTTTTTGCATGAAGTTTAATTTTCTGCAAACCTCAGTCCTATCAATAGAAAAAACAATAGAATTTTCGAAGTAATACAGAAACAAACCTCTAAGTATATAGTATACGCATATAACTTTATTGCCGTCTTGAACTCCGCCCAACACTTTATGCCAAATAATCCTTCGCTTGGTTTTCCACTTTGGCACCTTGCTCGTAACTCTTTATATTTATTTGTTTAGTTTTTAGTGTTCTTTAGGATGTAAGGAAATTTGGAGATTCTTTTAACCATACCGGTTAAAAGAATCTCCAAATTTCCTTCTCCAATGTACCCAATTCCCTCAAAATTCTGTATGTGTGATTAAAAGAGTAAGTCTGATTCTAGTTTGCCAGCTATGTGCAAAACATTTTTTTTTTAAATCTATAACATCGAGCTAATTATTTTAAAATGTGATGTGAAACTCTGAATTGTATAAAGCTCTGAGATGTCAAAAATAAAGAGAACCATGGAACAGAAAAAATTACAATAATGACTCAACTTCAAATCTGAACGTCTATGCGTTCAACGGGGTCATCGGTTACAGCGTCTACGCACTTACCATACAATACTGAACAAAATATGCGCATATTTATAACATCACTGTCTGCCCACTTAGCTGTTTAAGACGATGCAAAATTATAGATATTCAGAAATATGATTTTAATAAACTTATGGTAAGAAAAGTCATTGTTCGTTCTCCTTGCTTTTTGGTAAAAACGTTACAAAATTTAGAAATTGTTCACTAGTATAGTATTGCAACGTAAAGTGGTAATACTGACTACCTTGATGCGGTTGAATTATTTAATGCGTTTGCTAACAACATTTTTTAGATGTAGGTATTTGTGAACGACAATCTTTTATTCATATAAAGGGAATTCTACACGGCTTAAAACGCACAGTTTTCAATAGAACATCGTTGGTTTCAAACAGCCGTTTTAAACAGTATATAATTCCTATTAGTTTAGAACCGTTTCTAATTGTAATCCTCTTTTTAAAAGCGAAATAAGAATGTTATATTATCTTTCATTCGGTTTACATAAATTCGATTCTACATGACATACCAACTGCAATAAACATTTCACTCTATCAAATGAAACTTTTATAGTCACTTTACGAGAATTTCGGAGCCATAAAACATTCCTTATCGACTCATCTTACACCCGATAATCAAAATAAAGTTCAAATTCATTCATGAAATCCGATATCACTCTGGCTTTGAGACAAATACATCTCTAAGAGTCCTTTCCGCATCGAAAATTTCCAATTTCAAGAGGTCACGTAATTATTCGACGTCCTATCGAATCCTCTCGATTTAAAAGGCTATTCTTGTTACAGATAAGGCGAAGATATCTTATGACCTTAACATATCTTTAGGTACGTATTTTCAGGATAAGGAACAATGATTTTTAATATGTCTAGCCGCACTACTCGTAAATAAGTCCCTTATCGAATAGGTAATTGAGAATGTGGGCGATCGTTTCCATAGAGTATGGTTTATCGATAGAAACCCATAAATTAAATTATAAACAATCTTAATTCGATCGGGGGCTTTCGACTATATGTTACAAATCTGTTGTTTCCCCCTTTTATTAATGCAGGCCGCTGATAGATTATTTTTTCTGTTTGTTTTAAATGTATGAGGTATAAGAATTGTGTAATGGAAGCTACTCCTAGTATTGAATTATTGAATTGTCAAAACAGGGACTTTGATGCATATATAATTATATTCTCTTGGCTCTTGGCTGTTCTCTTTGAGACAGTCTTGATAATACCTCGTGAGTAGGTGAAACATATGTCAACGTTATAATGTCTTCTATTTAGCGAAATCATTGCAATTATATATAAATTAAACATCATATTCTCCATTGTTTTATCATAGACTTTCGCCAGGTAACGCCTAACTCCATTCAGAATTCGGTGTGATATTTCAAGTTACTAGGAGAAAGTTCAATGTATATAAGTTTAAAGTATCTCTTTAAACATCTAGAAGACTAATATATGTTATATAAGTACAAAAAATTACAATATACAAAATATACATAATTATAGACTAAAAATATTTACATTACAAAATATCGTTTAAAAAATCCTCCGCGTCATTGCCGACTGGGAAGGTTCCCAGAATGCTGGCTGTGTTGCCACGTTGGATGGCGACACTTATTCTTTGAGCCAGAAAATAGCCAGCCTTCTGGTCCTGAGAAGCATCGATTAGGCGTTTAGCAATGTCTCTATAAAGACGGCGAGCACTCGGACCCCATGACCCCATGACATTACTTGTCAAGGTGGTCAAATTATTACTGACTTATTAACTTTTTTATCTATTCGTCAGCAGATAAGACAGTGATATTTATTCAACAGTTTTCTTAACAAAAGTATTTACTTAGTCTTAAGACACCTGAGGAACTGTGACTCGGGTCCGCAGCTTATCTTTATAATGACAAATATATCATAATGCTACTTCAGAAGTTATCCTTGTTGGTTTTAGATAAGGCTGTTTTAAAATAATGTTGGAAAAGCCATAAAAAGAACACCCAACGCGCTCTTAAATTGGGATAAATATTATTTTTGAGGTAGGTAATTGTGTTTTTGCTGTAATTTTAGTAGTTCAGATGGTTTAAATTGTTACAGTGTTTTGTCTTGATCTTACTTCACAACTAGACCAAATTACTATATCTCTCTAGACTGCTTCGGTGGCGTGGTCGGTAGTGCATCGGCTTTCGACTCCGGAGTCCCGGTTCCATTCCCCGGGCCGAATCCAATATGTATTTAGAAATATATAATTATGTTTATCAATTGTCCCCACAGCACAAGCTTATAGCTTAGTTTGGGCTAGATGATGTTATGTGAGCACGTCCAACAATATTTATTTATTTAATTCGTTTAATTCGTTCGTTGAAAGAGCAGAACCTAAATCCATCCAGTCTATCAAAATCGAATAAAGTACAATTTTCTTCCATTACCGCCCTTCATATCTTCCGTCATTTCACGTATCGCTTCCGAGCCCAAAAGAGGGTAAGATGTAAAGATGAAAATAATAAATCCGTATCGAATATGCACGACTGGAACGAATGAAAAAATTCTTTGCACGAAGTTATAACAATCCACCGTGTGATTCTCCTGTCGGGGTATACAGATCAATCAACAATTAAATGTTGGGTTATTGGTTATACATTGCAAGCCATATTACTAACGTACTGATTGATAGCACTAGTCGTATGCTCCATTGCTCCTCACTATACTATTGAACAAACAACTTCTGATCACCATTTCTCGTTACTGAATTCACACCTACAATCGTCATTTGGATTTATATTATGAAGCGTCCAAAATGCTGATTAAACATTTTAATAAACAAATAAGCAATAAACAATCACCTAAAGGGGAAGTCTTTGATAAAATTTAAGCAATAAATTTACATGAAGCACGCAGATAAACACGTCCATTTAACAACCAAACAATGTGCACCTGATATTATAAATATTTTAGAATAGAGCAGCTTTAATCACTGCCTCGAAATTGAGTTTAATTATTTTGTCCGTTGGATAATTAATTAAACAAAAGATGCAATGCAGCCTAGGTGCGTATTGAAACTGAGTCCCATTGTTGTAGGGAAAAATCCTTGATGCTTCCAGCCGTGTTTCTCAACTTCTATTGTTAAGAGTTTTACGTAGGTATTTCTGTCACTGTATAGCTGATGCATTTATGTTTGAGAAATTACTTTATCCTTTATAAATTGTTTATTGAATGGGCGTTTCTAATCATGTTACGTCTATCTCGATGTCTTTTTGATTCGTAGTCGTACGAAAGATTTGTAGGCATTTAGCGTGAGGTCGAAGGGTGGGTCTTTCGTTCCCATGGCATTGGGGTGTTACGCTATTTTAGTGTGTCGTCGTAGGGTAATTTACGAGCATGCAATGCACACAAGCAGCCCTGCTTTTAGGGCGATGGCCTGGAATAACGATTTTTCGTGAATTTATGTCCCACTAAAGATGATAAGTGATGGTACTTCGATATTTACACACGAGTTTGAAGTTTTAAAATATGGAAGGTACAAAATTAGCGGCATTCATCTTATAAATTCCTGACGTAATTGTTTTGATAGCGATCTGAATATTGAATGAAATTACAGTGTTTAGTGTGGTAGGTGATAAAATGCTGGCGGCGAGTAATATGTAATTACATTCTTTAGTTACAAATTGAATTTGGATTTTTATTTTTAAACAGACGTCTGGTCTTTAAATTTATTGTTACATTATAATAAAGTTATTTATTTTATGACCTGGAAAGTAATTTATGATGTGAATGTATGAATGTGTGAATGAAACAGTTGTGAGCCTTAGGTTAAGCAATCAACATTAACATTCCTTTAACTTAAAAGGATATACTTAAATCTGTATTACCCCATATGTGTACCATGAAATATTCAAAAACATAAACAAAACCATTTAATAGTTGAGCTGTTAGACCAATTTGCTCTCAAATTATTTGTCAAGGCGGTCCATTCCGAAGATTGTTCCCGATTTAGAATCAAAGAGTTCGGCAACGACAGTATACCGATCTAAGACAATGTGTCCTACTATTGACCTAATAATCTCATAGAATTGCAAATTTTAAAGTTTAGTGAATCTTAAAATCTAATAAATAAAGTACTTTTTTTTTTTTTAATTCCGCGGCCCAAGGCCGCGGCCGCTCTAACGTCCGTTGCCGGGCGTCTCTGGTTACTAGCAGAGGGTATGTCCAGTGGTGCCCGGCAATAAATAAAGTACTGTCATTATTATAACTCAATGACCAATATTGGGATAATTGATGTTTTTCCTTTCGCCAGAAATGAAACCTGGGTGATATGTTAGAGGACAATATGAGAAATCAATAGCAAAAAGAATCAGGTCTATTAACCGTAACCGAACGAAGTTACACGCGGAAAGGTAGTAGTAGTTTTGCTAGTATATTTTTGCCAGGCGTTACCTATTTTGTATATTGAATGAAACGGAAATACAATTTCAATTGACATTTTGAGGTTTGGTCAACACAGCCGCTGTTGGCTGTGTACTCATTGGTACAAAGAGTGGTAATTAAAAATGGAAACATATGTCCAACGTAAAATATCTTATTTTATCCAAAATACCGCCTGATTAAACAAGAATAGCAACTTATTAAACACTCTCTTACTTGGTTCGGTTATGGTTGGTAGACTTACTTCTTTTGACAATTGATATTTCGTAGAGTCCTATAAACTATGCTTTATGTTTTACCTTTGATGAAAAAAAATTATATATCATCTATGTATGAGAAATGGTCATTCCCATTTAATTGTATACAACAATAAGTATTTAAAAGATAGGCATACATAATCATGTCTAAAATATCCCTGAGTAGCTAGGCCGAGGTGCATAATACCACAAATAATACTCGTATTATACCTAACAGTAGTTTTGCAAGAGGCTTGCTCTCAAGTCATAAGTAGCAGGACCGTTTCCTTTACCGGGTTCAATATAAAATTTACATTCATATAATCATTAACCATTCCGTAATCCGAACCTGAATTCCAAAAGCCAGGACCGATGTTATATGCCTAAAATCTTATCAGATCATACCATTTAAAAAAATAGAAATAAAGTTAAATGTATAAAACAATATACAGCTGTCTAGCAATTTGTAATAGTGTTCATACTTAATCGAATGTCTCACTATAATAATAAATCAGTGGACATTATGACAAAACTCAATATCTTTTATAGCATCGTGGTATGTCATGGCAAAAGCAATGAGGTGTGAATTTGTCGCAACTGCCAGTATTGCATTTGATACTTCGTTGTTGTAATCGCTGGTTTTGATTGCTTTGAATCAATTAACCATATTGATTATATTATCTTAAAAAAATAATTGAGATATTTTATTAAGTTTATCACTGCACAATATTGGCATGTTTAAAGGGTTGCCAGGGTTCCAGAGTGCTCCAGAAAGCTCCTTATTAATGGACTTTCGTAGATTTTCTCTTTTTACCTATTGGAGTATTTTCAGTTGGGTGGAAGTATAGTTTTATTCACTAACTTTTTCTTGCTAGAATATCGTTTGTCAATTATTCTTGCTTTCGATTTCTTTAAAACTAGTTCGACTACCTCGGTGGCACAATGGTACTATGTACGGACTGCCACACTCGAGGTCTCGGGTTCGATTCCCGGGTCTGGTGGATAATGTATAATTCTCTTTAGAATTTTATCCAGATAATTATCCCAGAGTCTGGAACTTGTGCCCGGTAGATGGCAATAGGCTCGCCCCCTATTACATGGGACCTAACATAGCTGGCGAGATGTGGGTGTGTTTGCACACCTCTGCCTACCCCTTCGGGGAAAAAGGCGTGATGCTATGTATGTATGATGTATGTAAAACTAGTTTTAAAGTACCTATCACTATCCGCAAATTGTTCTATACTTTAGAACAGTAAAATATATTCCTGCGCTGTTATTGTTTCGAATAGTTGAGCATTGTTTAACAATTTATAAATACCAGTTACAATCGTTTATTTATATTACAAAATTATTTAGGCATATGAAACAACTATGTTTAAACATAATTATTTGGCACGTCTAACCGTAACAAGGTCTACAACCTTTCCTCCGGGAATAGAAACTGTAAGTTGAGTACATAAATTAGCTGTCAGGGTGCTAATCGCTCCGACAGGCCGCGATGAAACTTCAGAATCCATCAGTGGTCTTCTAAAAGGCCAACGTGTGTTCACAAACGTTCAGAAATAGTAACACAATAATGACAGCTATTTATATTGTTATTTGTTATCCTTTTAGCGAAAGCCCTTGAGAGGTCGTTACTTTTAATGAACCGCATTCTATGTTTGAATAAGGATTTGAACCTTTTCGATTTATGAAGGCGATGTTGCATAATCAATTTATCGGATTAGTTATAGTGCAGTTTGTGTTTTTTTATTTTTTTAGTTAAAAAATCTTTGGTAGTCTGAACCTAAACTAATATTAACTTAATCGTTTATATATCTTCAATTTTCTTTCAGTTAATGAGTAAGAACTTAGTATAAAATTATTCTAAAACAAAATTAAACTACGATAAAATCAAAGCAAAACTTCACAAAACTTTCAATTAATACAGTAAAGTCAGCAATTTTCACGCAAATTACGACACCCCTCGTTCCAGATTCACACGGTTTGGGGAAAAATAGTCGCTAGCCGAACGGCAGCATACAATAGAGCACAATTACAACGAGCTCCGGCAGCCAGGATCCGTAATGAGCACGCCAATGAGATAGCAATAAAAATTCGCCGCACAATACGGTCATAATTAGAATAAACTGTCTCATTCTCCGCCCACATCCTATGGCCATCTCTCTGTTGTCCAATTCTCCCCATTGACGTTGGCCAGAGATTCTCACTTCGCTAAATTTATTTATCAATTGAATCCGTCTTGCTTAGCGCCTGTGAAGTGAATAAATAATGAATGCCATATGACATACTTACTATAAAATTAAATTAATTCGGTTTGTTAATAAGATCGTTTAACGCATTTTTAGTTTGAATAGCTCGAAGAAGTTTATTTTTGCTGACTTAAAATATGTAAGTTGCTTTTTTTTAAATAGGTCGGTATGCATACTTCCTTCTGTTAAAAATACAAACAACAGTCACGAGGTACACACTCAAAAGTCCATAGGTATATTCCGAACCAGAATTAGTTTAATATCATTGAGATATTACGGCTAAAAACAATATTCTTATACACTAGAAATGATAAATTTAACAAAATTATATTACTAAATAGGTATTAATATCGCTACAAAATTTGCATCCTATATGATAAGTTTACACTTGCGTACTCAAGTGATTTACAAATCTTACAGTATGCAAAACATTTTGTTTCAAAGCTCCATTCTACTGAAAACTATACAATAGCGATACGAACCCCACTATGGAACAGTATAAACACGAAACCTCCACATTTAAATCCTTAAACAATACCATATTGTGTTACCCCCACAATGGATGCACTATTCTCCTAAATTCTACTAAACCTACTAAATGAAGGGCCGTCTGCGATCCGTGAATTTCTATAACACACGAAACAGTTTCACTTTAATTAGTTCAACAAAAAGTGCTCTTGAGAAAACTGTAAAGGCATTCAGAAACAGATGCTTAAACAAAGCTACTCGATATTAAGTTTTTATACTTGGGAAGAAACGTGGTTTAATAGGTGGTACGGGGTTTTTATTTACTTTTACATTTAGATCAACGAGTTTATTGATTGAAAGAGTTTAGTAATATTACTATAAAGGCCCGCTAAGTGCGAGTCAGACTCGCGCACAAAAAGTTCCGTACCCTAACTGTCTACAAACGGACTAAAAATTAAAAAATAAATATTTATTATATTCTGTTTTTTAGTATTTATCGTTGTTATAACGGCAACAGAAATACATACATGATCTGTAAAAATTTCAACTCTCCAACTATCACGGTTCATGAGATACAGCCTGGTGACAGACGGACGGATGAACAACAGAGTCTTAGTAATAGGGTTCCCATTTTATCCTTTGGGTACGGAAACCTAATAAATTATCTGGTATTAATACAAGAATATAGTTGAGCTATGTCAGTATTCAAATTGTTTTGGATGTCTTTCTGTCTGCACTATAATTTAAAAAAATATTAGAATAGTTTCTTGCAAAATGTTTAATGGTGTTAAAGAAATCAGGTAACTATTAGTCAAATGTAAACTACAACCAGTTAAGCCTTTTCCCGGAAGGAGTGGGTAGATTAGCTATATACATAGCTATTATGCCCACACTATCGCCAGTTGTTTATAGGTCCCACGTAGTAAGGATGCTAGCCTTTTACCAAACACAAACTAGGCACTATAATATCATAAGTCAAGTAGCATAGGTTTCTATGTTATTTAATAAACAGACAATTAATGTTTTCAGATAAATTAAACAGTTAAAATTACTTCTGCCTAAATAATTTTCTACATTTAAATCATTTAAATTTCTACATTTAATTTAACGTGACAAATAATGTGATAAGTTGTTGCCAACACTTATTGTTCATTATCGGTGTTCCAAATATATGCAATGAAACAGTTCATTGAATAAAAAAAAGTAAAGTCAGCATAATGCAAAATCAAATATTGAACACAAAATAATTTATTGAAAACAACCACCAAAATGCAAATGTAGGTAATTAGTTGTAACATAAATTCCGGTCGATTAAGCCATAAATAACATAATGGAATCTCTAAACCAAATTCATAAAGCATTCGTTGTGAAACCGGAGCTCTAAATATTAACGGTATTTGATTACCATTCTGAAATGTATTGCCGGGTTTAGAGTAAAATTATTTCGAAACTAACAACATGTTTTTTTAGGTTAACACTAAAAAAACAAGCAACAAGAACCATAAAGCGGTATCTCTATGCCCATTGAATAGTGCAACTACTCGAAAAGAAAATATTAATTTTACTTCGGGTAAAGTATCCTGTCACAAACAGATAATAATAATATCTTTAAAACACCCTTATCAAAGGAAGTATCGTTTCAATTTAAATTAGACGTACCCCATATCTTTATTTAATAGTAAAGCATTATCTGTGTAGTAAAGATACATTAAAACTTTTTGATAAAATGTTTCAGTTCCATCTCTTTAGTGAAATAACACTGGCAAAAGAGACATGAAAAAAAAAACAAAAGCCACATGAGATCTTCACGAAGATAAACGTTCTTATTTCAAAGAGAATAACGTAATATAGACCCAAAGTAAATGGAATGATGAAGCCAGTCGTAACACACAATTGTTGCTAAATACGCTAACTACTTAAGAGGGATTTACCTCCCTTGATGTGGTGGGCCGTGTCGAGTTCTGTAGTTAGAAGATCTCTGTTCATTTTGTAAGTATGTTCTTGTTTATTTCATTACAATTGTTTTGTGTGTTCTTAGTGTCTGTACCTACCTTTTGTCAAGTATTTCTAAACGGATAGCTATAACATACTACATATGTAAATTCGGGTAGAAATGCTACTATTAGTCAGTAATGAGAGAGATTTCGATGGAAATTTAATTATTAGTAAACAGAAGCAAACCATTGCTTCAATACAAACATATAAAGAGTTAGATGACAGATAAGGCTTACGAATAATAATTGATGATGTAGGTAACTTTTAAAGTAAACCTGTAAAAATATAATGTCTTTGTTACTTGTTACGCAAGACAGCCCACTTCCACGCAGAAGTGTCAACCTCAAACGGTAGTAATGTAATATAGGAGTAAAACCTTTTATATTAATTAAGGACACAGTCCTTTTAATTTATTACCAAAGTTTTATTATCTATCCATTTTTTACAAGGAGGATTGTAATAAAAAATTCTTTTCGAACTTTTTAAAATTTATAACCCCACTTCCTTATTTTGGTCAGCTTCGATGAAGATATCAAACATTTTTATTGCGTTTCTGACTGCGGTGTTACGTATCTTATGGTAATAAGGTTCATAAATACCTCGATGCATATGAGCGGGTTATAAAAAATCGTTTACGTTACCACAATAGGTAATATCAAAGAAACATGATATCAATCTCCTTTGATCTATCCTCTCTACGGGTCCAAACCATATCACCATGTCCAAGAATCCCTACTTCCATCTTGGTTACTACCTTTGATTCACTACAACGTTCTCGTATATTAGTGTTCTCATCTTGTCCATCAGAGCAGAGGCACAATTTTCAAACTTCCCATTTCCACATCATTAATTTTGTTCTCATGCTGAAATTGGTTCCGCTAATATCATAATTGCTATTCATAGATAAAAGCAAATTTATCTAATTGAATAAAAATGCACTTAATGTTGATACAATCTATATCAAAGTACAATAATAAATTAAGTCTACACTATCAATCAAAGCCTTTGAAATTGAATCTATGTTTTAGACCCGTCAATTAAGCATAATTTTGAGATAAACCTTTAATTTTTACGTCACGGGTGGGCTCAGTAAGTGTAAGGCGGTCATTAGTCACTTTTTGTTCACTTTATCTTTTGTCTTAAAGCACATAATTTCTCCAAGCATATTCCATACTCCATAATACATGAGAGGTTCTTCATAGCAATTATGTGTAATAAATCTGAGCATAAATTCAACAGCTGGTGCGTAAATTTACTTTTTTAATTTTCTAGTATAATTTATCTGTTTACCTTCTTCTTCTTCTTTTAATTCTGCTGCTACCCTGTCAAACCTGACCAGTCTGTAAACATTTGCATATATTTTCTATGTATATTTTAATTTGTTAATAAAATGTGGTATAGGAATAAAATAAGGATACCCTGATTCCTAGATGCCAATTAAACTCATCAAGGCTGTATTTTGATTCAGCCAATATCATGTCATAAAATAATATTTTCAGAATTTGGTTCTTGTGACGCAGTTCAAGTTTTAAGTGACAACTCACTAACTATAAGAGATAAGACAACTTTAAAACTTGAAAATTTGCAGTCAATTTTTGAAACTACGTTATCAATTGATATGTTATAATTCCGGTTGGACAAAACCACTCAACGGTTCGGCCCTCGCTATCATCAGAAATAAATGACCAATTAAGCAATCTAATTCATTTCGGTTGGGACCCATTCTTGGGGTGGAAATATAAATCAACATCGCGTCGAGTAGCGATAAACATTTTGTGACTTCCAATCCAGGTGATAAAAATTGACCACTTTTTGGACAGTATACACAAAAAGCTCTCTAAAGGGTGACATTTTTTACATGTAACGGCTCCTTAATTATTGCAGCCCACCCTTTACGGTTAAGTACGTCCCTTTTCAACAAAAAATGATCCTAAATAAATTACTTTAACGAGCAATTTAGAGAGTTTAGCGACACAAAAAGTAGTAGGTAGCTGCAGCAGATAATTTAAATTCGTGTTTGATAAGTGGACATTCTTTAATTCTTGTTTATTCCGACGGTACTTAAGTTAATATTTTGAGCGCCGTGTGCTTAGACATTAAGTGACCACTAATAGGGTAAGCAAATAAAGAGGTAGATACACTTGTACAAAGTAAAGTGCATCGTGGATGCGGTTAAGAGGTTCAATATTTTGATAGTACGCGTGGTGTTATGGGTTGAAACATGTGGTCAAATATTGTGCAAGCACGGTGTGGGTATTTAATCGTCGCGGTATGTATATCTGCCAGTTCTGGCAAAACCAAATGTAAGCACTCTTTCGCCACGCTTGCGTTCAAGTCACGGTATTCAGGCGCCAAAAATATACACCACGATGAATCAACTGCTAACTCGAGAAATTCCTTTACATCAAAGGCGTGTTTCGCGGAACACGATTTTGTATTTCGTACCTTAACGTTCGAAGCATCAGTTATTTTGATTGGGAAGTCTTTACACGTCATTCTTAATTAGATTGTTAGTTTAAAAAACATGAATATAGTATGTCTAACTTATTATTATTAGAAAAGAACATTGACATTGTTTAAAAAATGTTAAGATGATTATGAGAAGAAAAACTTTTTTTTAGTTGAATTTATCATATGTATTCATTCATTGCTAAATTACATTGAAAACATTGCTACAAAATTAATAAATTATCTATAAAATCAACATCGGCATTATAATTTTATTAATATTCATAAAGTACGTTCTCAAATTTCACAATAAATTAATTAGACCGCGTACCTAAATCAAAATAGATTGGTAATTTTAAAAATCACTAATTTCAAAGTTAAGGGCAAGATTTAATGATATGGAAAATTTGACACTTGGTTGAGGGCGGTGGGCGAGGCACAAATTATTCAGTGTTTTATTGACGCTCGAGAGCCTCGGGAGAGATTTATACACAGCTGTATTGGCACCTCGAGCCACGACAAATGCAACTTTACCACACACGTGAGTGTGTACTTATACACTCATATATCCCGGGTAATTTACATGAAACACATTTTAATATAAATTTTCTAATAAAGTTAATACTATCAGGCGTTACTTTTCGGAAGTCCATAGTTAAATAAAATAAATCTAACTACTTTGCAATATTCCACCACATGCAAATTACCCAACTCTCGTATTTATTCATGCATAAGTCCGCCCTCCAATCCCACTTAGCCGAAAGAATAGAGAAATAATTTTGAAAATAGAATAAATATGAGAGTTGTGTTATCGTGCAAAAAATAATAAAAAACCTCGACACGTGTTTCGCCCCCAACCAGGTGCATCATCAGGAGATGTCGATGGCTCGGCGCACGGCGACCGAATTCGGGTTAATTCACATTAGTAAAAGTTTCACGAACCTTTCTGCAAATTTACCTCGAGAGACAAAAGATGATCTCATATTTATTATGAAATTTCAATGTGACATGTAAAAGACTATGGAGTTTAACATCCCCATTGTAAAGTCCATCTTTAGACATAAACAGATGTAGACTCATAAACAAGAAGCAAATACGAAGAACTTTTGACAGGCCACTTTAGAGTGTCCCGGTTTCAACTGTCACATGTCATCAAGCTTAATTAATATTTGCATCAAACATCCAACGAATTCGGTCATTGACTCTAATTCATTGGTTTATGCAAATCCGACTTGAAACTCCAATTTCTTTCGGACCAAAATATATCGGACTAAAAACGTATTAAGTTTTACAACTTTATGATGCGGATAAAACGTTTTCACATATTTATTAGCCGTATGTTTTCTGAGCTGGCAGTAGAACAATGAACAACTGCAGTGTTTAGTTTTGTTAAACTTATTTTATGATGTCAAGTGAGAACAATAATTTTGGCTTAATTCATTACTTAAAGGAACCATGTTGATGATAAAAGTTTTCGGTCTTAAACTTCTACACTTTATGTTTCCTGGAGCATTTGGTCAATTCATAATTCATCATATTTATAAACTGAATTTAATCGTGATAATAAAAGCAATACTTTACAGTTTCGCGGTACCTACTGCGGAAAATTACCATATTCATTTCAGATTATACATTTCTTATAGTTCTCAGAGTTTCGGCCCAATAGCCTTGCCTTGAAGTCTTTACAGATTACTTTATATCTTTAACTTCTATGAATTTGCCAGGACATGGCTTGCAGTTTATCTACCATTGTCAAAATGTCGTCCAGACACACACAGGTATAAAGAGATTCGTTTTAGGTAGTCCCACGTACCTTATAGGGAAGAAACCTATCCCCAACATTTTTTTTTGTATTCCGAAGCAATAAGTTTGCTTAAACTAGTCTTAAATATTAAGATAGAAATTATAAACAGATCACAAAATCTGATGTCGTTGGTATTGGTCATCGTAGCTCAGTAGTCAGAGCATTCCCTCTGTAAGGAAAAGGCCATGGGTTCGAGTCCTGCCGATGTCATCAGATTTTTTGATCTGTTTATAATTTCTATCCTTATATTTTTAAGAATAGTTTAAGCAAACTCATTGCATCTTAATATTTTAAGAACCTATTACCGTTTCGTTGGTAAAGCCTGTAGTCGGCTACCACGATGACAATGGATGCGTCATGCAGCTGTATTGGCCATGAAGTTCTTGTTGGGTTTACTTGGCGCCTCTATCTACTATAAACTCAACAGATCATTCATTCAAAAGGTTAACGAAGTTATTTTCTTGAAAAGCAACTATAAATCTTGAAAACTAAAGTTTTTAAATCTGCTGAACGGGTTTTAACTTCCAAAATATGTATTATAATTTGTAAACAATTTGACTATTACTTCCAGATGAACTCGATGTTCTATAACATCCGGGAAAGAGTTAAGATCTCATGAGAAATTATGAACGATAAGGTAGGATAGCAGTGATGATTTGTTATCGTATTTTGTTTACTAGTTTATTCCAGCACCAAGTATTATTCTTACTTGTTTAATCTTGACAAATTGTGACCCACCTATTGAAAATGTAACCATTTATACCGTAGCGTAGTTTCATTACTTCTAAATAACCAACAACGTCCAAAATTTCACAATCATGATCTGTTTTGTTAAGAAAAGTTTATACTTAAATTGCAATCGCAAATGGCTCGAGCAAAGCTGATATTCGTTTTCACGGTGACGTCACAGAATATATTACTCGTATTTGTATCATAGTTTACATCGAAGTTTATTATGTTTTTTCTTTTAACACACGAAAGGAGCTTATAATTTTGAAGTTTGGGGGTTTTCTATGTATATTATGTATGTATTTAGGAATACATAAGTAGATATGTTTATCAGTTGTCTAGATCCCATAGCACAAGCTTTTAGCTTAGTTAGGGCTAGATGACGTTGTGTGAAAATGTCCAAATATAAAAATAATAATTATATGATGGAATTATATCAAGGAATGCAAAATGTATGTCTGATAACTAATATAGGACATAGATAGGACATTCATTATTAAATACATAATATTAATAATAACCCACACAGAGAGCACTAGAATTCCATCTAGGTCACTGAATGAATACAGTATATTGTCATTATTTACTAATTTAAAAAATATTTAACGATAACATAGGGGGTATTTGGATAATCGGAAAGGTTATCTAAAGCAATAATGATACGAGTTTATCTGTTTGGAATATGAAATGGTCAAAGGTTGCTGTTAATTAACTAACGGACAAAGTTACCATAAAAGCTTTGAACAATAAAAAAAAGCTTTTAGTATCAAATTATTGTAAAATGTTCAATTTAGGATCAGAGGTCACTTGTAATATTATGTAGATAATTATATCAAATATTACCTATGTGTTCGGCCATGGACGTAAAAAGGGGGTTTTTAGACTACTAAACTAGCATTAATCCTAATAGCTATAGACTACTTTTAATCCACGCACAATGTCCGTAATATTACTGCTTCGGTGGCTTGGTCGGTAGTGCTTTCGACTACAGAGTCTCGGGTTCGATTCCCGGGTCCAATATTTGTGTGATCCACAAATGTTTGTTTCGGACTTTGGGTGTTTTCTGTGTATGTATTTAAAAATATATAAGTATGTTTATCAGTTGTCTAGATCCCATAGCACAAGCTTATAGCGTAGTTTGGGCTAGATGACGTTATGTGAGCATGTCCAACAATATTTATTTAAAAAAAAAATTGGGCTTCCATCCAATTTGATTTGTCAGTACATTCATGACAGATGATTTTGACATAAATAATGGTAGCGGAAATCTTTGAGATACGAATTGTGAACATCTTCTAGACTTTGTAAAACATTGCCCAATTCCTTTAAAAATACTTTATTATTAGAACATCTCTGACCTCGTTTTGACCCACTTATGCTTTAACAGATCAAGGGATTTCAATGTGATTCGGCATAACGATAACTCATGGCTAGGATTAACATGTTATAAGCGTACCATATTATCCAAATATAATAAACATCGAAGCGAACCCCAAGGCGCGTAATAAAATAAAATGATATCATAAAATATTTTTGATATATTTATATAACAGCAACTGTTAAGAGTTCAGAACTTTCATCGGCAGGCACGATGCCTGTGACATGTTGAGTTTCGAAACATACTTCAAACGTGAACTTTTTAAATGTTTTTATTTTGGCATTATGTTATTTTGGCATTATGTTGCAGTTTAGTTCACACAAGCTTTTATTGAAGAGATATTCTTTGATTTGATACAAATTATACCATCAATATTTTTATGAATTCGTAAACTGTAACATAAAACCACTTTACCTTATGTCCTGTCTTGAGGAGCTAGGTACAGTGCGTTTGGTTCTAGAACAAGTTTTTTTTGAAGTCACATATATCACGCATATATCCCCGAAGGGGTAAGCAGAGGTGCATTACACACCCACAATTTACCACGTAATAGGGGGTAATCTTATTGCCGTCACTGGGCACACATATCAGTGGTTCTGTCCAAAATGGTCAAATGAATTTAATAAAAGCAGCAGCTAGGTATATTGAAATTGTGAAAAAAAAAATTGAAACCTTGTGATGAAATGTTGATGAAAGGCAACAAAATCTTACGTGCCAGTCGCTATGGCAGAGCCAATTAAAGTCCTGGGCGTCTCGGACTTTTCTTTTTTTGAAGTCATACGTAAAAATTACCTCAATCTGACTTTTATAAGCTAGATTAAGGTCCAGATACTGAGAACTACTACGCTACGATACTAACAGCCGAAAACTTAAACGTCACTCAAATATCCAGATACTCAAAATAGTTGTTTTTGCTTGAAAATTTTAAGTTTAAGGGCTGCTCAAACACTTAAACAGCTTCTAAATATTTGAGTGACGTTTCAGTATTCGGTCGTCACATACTTAGTCAATGGTAGTAAATATCATTTTAACTTTAGCAGCAGGGTAAGCAGGGTGTCTTCCAAACTACTCCCCAGCTTATTTAGGTCTTACATTAAAAAGGTAACAAGAACAAAATATATAAATTATATAAATTCTAATTAAAAAATTTGCACAAGGAAAAGATACAAGAGAACTCGATACCAGTCTTTGAAAAGCAGAATTTGAGTACGTCAAATTATACATCGCAATTATTTTATTTCAAATCCCAAATCATTCATATTAAGCATTCTAAATACTCTCGCTAACAATAATCTTTGGGCGCTTTGTAAAGCCGCTTCCGTCATTTACAATGGATGCATGCAAACTTTGTGAAATGGGTAAAAATAATCCTCTATCCGAGCCCAATACATCACGCAAACTGTCAGTACCGACCACACGAACAAAAATATACCATTGTGAACGAAGAGCCGCGCGCTTTATACCAAAACTTGAACAAAAACTTGTGCAATTTCAGTTTGTACGCACCGACGCAAATGTACCTACACAAGACCCTTCTTACCATGCGCATACAAAAAAGTAATCGTCCCTTGTCAAATACTTTTCACACGAAATGTCTATTTTACTTAAAAATCGATTGTCGATCAAGATAGGGTTTTAGCTTGTAAATCAACGTCGGTACTGAGAGATTGATGGTAGCAGCAATTAAAAACTAGAGCAGTCGACAAATGTATTTGGGACTGTTTTTAAATTGGAACAGGCACTCGTATCTTACGCACAACAACTGACAATTAATCAATTTTAAAAGTGGAACCATTCATATCTTCAATCCCCCTTAGTGTGGGTCCTCGTCGTTGCCGCCTCCATAGTTAACAGCTTCAAAACAAATATTATTCAGTACGTGAGTTTCTATTTATTTTTATAATATCGCCCACGTTAAAAGTAACCGCGTGTGATCGTTACGTACAAGCAGGTTGCGTGAGAGCTTCCTAAAAACGATTAAGGTACTAGTTTATTTTATATCCATACAGCACTCTCAGACCGTTTGATTGACCTTAAGATTTATTTGTAGTGTTTGATTTAGACTCAAGGAAAGTCAATTTCTTCCTCAGTGTTTACAAGGCAATTCTATTACGATACTAGACTTTTTTATTAAGTTGCTAATAGATTAGTTGATACCAAATTTGGCTGTAAATAAACTGCGCTGACTACAGCGGTATGTGAAGTGGTTTGTCAAATATTATGAAGTCTAATGACTTAGTGCGTTTGCTAAACGAATATCCAAACCAATTGTTGGAGCAAGTAAATGTTAACATTTCTTTTGTACTATCGAGTATGGTCAAACTGACAATAGTTGATGTCACACATACTTCTTGAAATAACATTAGGAAAGTACTTTATGAAGTCTGTGAGTTTGATCAACTTATTTTTGATGCTCGTCACCCACAACATTATTTATGTTTGTTTTTCTAGAATAAACAAAGTACCTAAGTTCTTTAGTTAATACCTGCCTGTACCTGTCTACATTATATGGCAGTGTGATACGTTTTTGTTGACTGTAGGTAATCTGCGCCTGCGTGGTATATTGTTACTCTAATACGAACTTAATCATGCAAGTTTTTGCGGTATGACCGAGCTGTAAATCTTACTTATGTTGCCTCTTTATTTCCTTTTATACGAATGCAAGTTGAATAGACAGTAAAATCAAGACATTGTACCATACATATATTTATGAAAAAATTTTGTTATTGAGCGGAGTGAAGCGAAGCTCTATCTTAGATGACAAGTGTAAATCGTTTGTGTGCCAACTCTTTCGAAACGGCTCGACCGATTTTGACCAAATTTGGCATGCTGGTCGACATCATACCCGGGAGTACATATCTCGGAAATCATGAAAATAGAGCATAAAAAAATTAAGAAAATTTGCTCTGCTTAACATTTGCAATTAGTAGCATGCATTGCATACCTAGTATTAAAATTGTAATATAGTTATTACAATAAATAAGTTTTGACTCTGTTAGTTATAACATGATTGTGTGTTTATTAATTTTAGTAAGTGTATATCAACATGAAAACTGATGACTGCGCTCACTTTTGGAGTTTTACAATTATGCTTTACTAACCCGTCGTCACTAGCTTCTATTACAAAAGTAACCGTAGACGCAATCAAAATTTAATGGCACTCGAAAGCAATGGAGTCATTGTTTACAAACAATTAATTTGAACCCAAACTTTCCTGTCATCGGTGAAGTGGCCATAAATTATGAACTTAACCTTGGCCGTTTGTTTAAGTTCAGTGTCTAGACGCAAAACATATGCAAGTATAAACGCATATGTCTAGGAAGACGCATGTGTGTTTCGTGAGAATATTAAAATATTCGAATAGGTATGTACTCTGATTGTTTGTACAGTGAACAATATTGTTTATCTTTAGAGGTTTGCCGCACCGTAAGGGTAAATGACTTTGGTTACTTTTTATGTATTATTAATCAATCGTATCTTACACTAAATGCCCTTTCTATTTACGGTAGGTAGAGACAACCGATTTTTACTTACTGTATTTTAATACACTCGGGTATTTCTGTTTTTCCTCAACTTGTAACGCAAATAGACGTAGGCACATTCCTATAGCGCGATCTAGAAATAATTATAATACTTATGAAGCAAAAATTGGTTGATGTTGGTATTGGTCATCGTAGCTCAGTGGTCAGAGCATTCCCCTTGTTAGGGAAAGGCCGTTGGGTTGACTCCTGCCGATGAAATTTTAGTTTTTGTGATTTATTTATAATTTACATCTAAATATTTTATGACAATTAGTTTGGAGTTTTATTACGACTTAAAGATATTCGATTTTATTTTAATTCTCTATCTCTTGATTATAAAATTTAAAGTATGCTTATTCTAAATTATAAAAATCCTACAACTGTGATACTCAGTTCAGTACAAAACCAACAAATCAGTCCTTAAAATATTCAATCGGAAATCAAACTTCAATCTAACTAAAATATGATTGGATTCAATCGCTACCGAATCAGATTTTCAATTTGATTTGATATATTTTGGGATTACCTATCACCATAATGGATTAATAAAGAAGATTACTGGTAATCGTCACTGCTTCTATTTGAATAAAATTAGGTTTATAAGCTTGCTTTAACAATTTCCTATTGCAAGATAATGTGTCGTTAAACAAAATGGCATCCGTTACTGTGGCTTTATTGGATGTCTGTATTAAATTCTATTTCAAATCATCCGTTAAAAATTTAATAAACCCTTGCTTTGTGTTATTTACTTTATTCTTTTTGCAAGTACCTTTATGGGTCCCACGCATAGCGAACCAACTTTTTTAAGAATTTATACGGTCCTATATAAATTCTAAAAGTTGAACTAATTAGAACCTTACGAAACACAACGGCAAAATTGTAATGTTCCAGTAATCCTCTTATTTACAACAGGACGTTATCTTATCAGGCCGGCAAAGTCTTATTACAGGATAACATTGTAAGAAAATATTTTCGAAAAAATAAGTTATGATATAAGTGTTTATGGTGCTACTTACCTATGTGTTATGTTTACATGCTCGTAAAATAAATAAATAGAATTTGACACACACACATATCACGCCTATATCCCCGAAGAGGTATGCAGAGGCACATTACACACCCACAATTTGCCAGTATATTAGTCTTACATAATAGGGGGCAAGCGTATTGCCGTCACCGAGCACTCTAGAAAGTGGGTTATGTCCAAAATAGCTGAATTAATTTAATAAAATAAGCAGCTATTTTATAATTTTGAAACTAAAATTTGAAATCCGTTACCTTGCGATGAAATGTTGATGAAAGGCAACAAAATCTTACGTGCCAGCCGGTGTGGCACAGCCAATTAAAGTCCTGGGCGTCTCGGACTTAGAATATATTTGTGACAAAATAGAATTTGACACAATATCTAAACAACTTAAAATATACTTGCACACAAAATCACATCTTTGTCTCCAAAAGGGTAGACAGAAAGGATTGTTACACCAATATTATCACTACTTTCTTGGACACTTTGAATATATTTGCGAGAGCACACGTAGCGACACAACACTGCTAATATCAAGAGACACTGCTTTTGCAAAGAAACCTATTTTTTTAATAATAGTTATCCTTTATATCCTTCCAAAATTATTGAAAACTTGATTTGCCAAAGAAGGTTTTAGTCTAATCTTGAACTAACGGCAGTACCCTTACTAGGTGCCCTTACAGGGAGAATACCCTGCCAACTTGAGCTCCGAGACAATAGCCATTGACATCGAACTTTGCGATCATATCAACTTCGCCTTCCTGGTGAGGATATCTGAAACAAATCAAGTATTTCTATGACAGTCAATAAAAGGAAAAAAAGGCGTACCTACTCTTGCTATAATATCAAAGTATCAGAGTCAATATTCCTGTCCGACTAACGACGGAAGTAATCACAGCCACTTGAGTTCGAACAAACTAATTTGTGCCAGTCGCAAGTTAAATCAGGGTCACATACGATAGGGTTAACGGTACAAAGGTTAAACTATAGTATTTTGGCACAAAAGCTTAGAATTATTTTGAATAATGATAACGACTGAATGGTATGGTTGTTTAGATTTTTTTTGTGATTCAAGATTACTTTACTTTATTTTACGTAGAATTGACGTTCGTTCTGATCTGAATCTAGGTTGAAAGTACTTAAAATAAAACATTATTAGATCACACACAAGTACATACTACAATTATTATTTCAATTATCTTTCTTGTACGAGAACTCAACTGGCATTTCCTTTTTAGAAAAATAATTATCTCAACTAATTATATCCCTTTGAAAGGGTGAAATGTTAAGTTCTCACAGGAATGAACATAACTATGCAATATATTTCCTTGTAGCCAAGACTCGAAATTCTTTACCACTTGACGTAAGTTCAATACAAAAACTACATACTTATTGATTTTAGTTATTAGAGTATTGAATACTTGCTGCCAATCAATAATATTGATATTATTGGATCAATGGAGAAACTGTCAAGTTTAATTGAAACATCCTTGTCAATCAACAGCTTTGACAATCGTTGAAACATCCGAGAGGCTCTCAAGTGTGTTCTAAGTTATAATTATGTGCTTGAAACTAAGTGGAATGTTTTGGTAATATTACATTATTGATTAGTTAATATCTGTTCTACCCTGGACTTCAATTTTAAACTATTTTTCATTATAAATCTATTCACATTATTGTATTTATTTCAGAATATTTACAAGAAATAGGAAATAAAACAATTACGAAAAGCTCAAATATAAACTACAAAATTATTTACTGTCTAAAACTAAAACTAAACACCTAAAATAAATATGTAAAACTGGGAGTTTTACATATTTTATATGTTTTAGTTAAATAAATACTTACTTACTTACTTGGAGATCAATAAATACTTACTTACTTACTTTAGTTGTCTCCTAGTTTTCGTTATCTACATACCAAAATTCAGTTACAAATTAACAAACACGCATTAAATTAATTAACGTACATTTTCGCCAAACATTAAAGTTCTATTTCAGTGACCTGAACAACTCTAGCATCAAGTTTGTCACTTACAGATATGAATAACTCTTTATTACTGCCACTATGAAAGACCTTTCAGATAAAAATTTTACCAATTATTATTATTACTTAGTTTTATATTTCAGATAAAGGTGCTTAAAATGAGAAGTGACTTTATAATATACTATAACTATGTGTATAAATTTTATATTATAATGGTATATATGTAGTTTATTTGGGTATATATTTATGTAATTAAGTCTTTAAGTTTGTATAGTCAAGTTTGTATATGCAACTACTCAGTCGATTTTCTGCATCACCCTAAGGTTGGCTGGTATAGAATGCCTTCGGCATTAAGTCCGCCTTTGTACATATAACTTGTTCAAAAATAAAAATTAATATTTTTTTATTAAAGCCTTTACATTAGGTAAATGAAAAAATTACAGTTTAAGTATCTTCCTTAAAATCCGTACCTACCTAACAGAAAACAACTAGAAACAAATTTGTATAAATCTCTAATTTGTCATATAAATGTAAAATGTTCTAGTATCTTTTTCTAGACTAAAAATATTACCCAATCGTTGTAAATTAGGTGAAACTAATTTAATAATCATCACATTTAGTATTCTGACTCATGTTTCTTTTAAATAATGTAAACATAACATAAATATTGTGAGACTTTTGAACTGTTTCACATTTATTATAGAAACACATTTCCAACTTGACAGAATGGCGTTGTTAAATGTTTGACGTAATGTAGGAAGTGTTCAAAAGCATCTTAAAATACATCGTATTTTAAATTTTTGATAATAAAATTAAATATTATGTTTACTTAATAATTTAAGTTAATCAGAAGAAAGTATGCAACTAAGTGTTTAAAACTAAAAAAAAATAACGGTTTGCTTTTGACTAGCATTATAAAATCAATACTATCGAATGGTATTCTTCAATAATATAGGTAGTCATTGCTATAATAAGACAATGAACTAACTACCTATCCCATTCTTCCGTGGTGTAATAGTTGTTAAAAGTGTATGTATTTTCTACTTTGGACTGCCTCGGTAGTGCAGTGGTATCCGTCCGGTTATTCCATTGTATTAGGTATGAGTATGCGACTGCCGCCGCTAAGGTCCCGGGTTCGATTCCGGGTCTAATCAAATTATTTGTGTGATTACACAAATGTTTGTTTCGGAGTTTGGGTATTTTCTATGTATAATATGTATGTATTTAGTAATATATACTCTTATATAAGTATGTTTATCAGTCGTCTAGATCCCATAGCACAAACTTATATTAGCTTAATTTGGGCTAGATGACGTCGTGTGAGAATTTCCTAAAATATTTATTTATTTACTTAAACATTTTGTGAAATTAAAAACTAGAACTTAAAATATGGATGTACAAAGAAGGCGTATTTACGATAATCACAAAGTTCTCTTATCTAAAATACTTCACAAAAAAATATTACAATAAATTAGATTGGAGTCCCTCACAAAATCTAATAGATAAATAGACGGAAGCACTCACTCCTCAAATTTACAGCCGGGACCCACGGGTCCTGTTATCTCGTTATATTATTGAATAAAAGGAAAGGGTTTTATCAAATCCGAAGTATTAAGAAACTAAATTACGAAGGTTGATGAATATAATCAAATTACAGCGTACAAATTTGAACAGTGTTTTTCAGATTTTCGATTGTCATGGTTTCTTGGATTGGGGAGAACTTCATTTCCTTTATTATTGGTATTACGTGAATTGTTTATGAGGTTTCAATTTTCATTTATACAATCTCTCCTTGCGAGACTGTGAATAGAGCACTCTTTGGTGTTGCACATTTAAAATAAGGTTAAATCGTTTATTGTTTATATAAAAGTAAATTCTCTCTTCAACTTACTACATTACTTTCAAAGTAATGTAGTAAGTTGAAGAGAGAATTTACTTTTTTATTCGGCAATGGAGAAGTGACACGGATTCATTGCTCTCGAAAGTGTTCAATAAAAAAAATTAACAAGAAAATAATTAAAGTAATGGTAAGTAAGATGTTCAAACTTTTTAAAATAATTGCATCATTGAGGCATTCGAGCATTCGTTTAGAGGTGAAACATTTGTCGACGTTTTAATGTCTTATATTTTTGCGAGAATGATGCAATTATTTTAAAAAGTTTGAACATCTTACTTACCATTACTTTGTCATGGATTTTCGCCAGGTAACGCCTGATTCTATCCAATATTTAAGAAAATAATTATTAATACATATTGTACGTTAATATAAGAAGCTTACAATTTTTTTATTATCTTTGTTACAGATGAATCAAGAAACAGAAAATGTTAAAATCTCTTCATTCCCGAACTTATTGGTTAAGCTGATAATGTGTTAGTAGATCAGCATGGATCTGTTGATTGCAGTGACGACTATCTTAGGACTGATATTACTGCATACTGGTAAGTTTATCGTGTTATGTGTTTTATCTTAGAACTAGCGGACGTCCGCGGTTTCGTCCGCTTGACAAATTATATACACAAAAACCTTCCTCGAGAACCACTCTTTCCATTGGTGAAAAATGCATAAAATCCGTTGCGTAGTTTCATAGATCTAAGCATACATAGGGAATTGAAGCGACTTTGTTTATACTATTTTATGTAAGAATGATAAATTTTAACTTCTATAACGAAGGAACTCTTTATATTTCTGTAAAAGTTTTTAAATGGTTTTCTTCAATTCCCACAGGAATACAATCCCAGGATAAAAAGTAGCCAATATTATACCTTACTATATCAGCTTTCAAGTGAAAGTCTTGTTAAAATCGGACAAGCCTTTCCAGAGATAAGCTTGGAACAAACAGACAGATAGAAAATTTAATTTTTTATATTGGAACCGTATGTTTTATGCATTGAGTGAAAAACTGTTAACTTGTAATTTTACCTAGACACTTCTAGGACTCTCTATGTACTAGTATTTCCGTTAACACCGTTTGCAAAAGAGGCTCATAATAGGTATTAGGTCTCTAAGTAGTATGGTATGTATGGAGTTGAACTCCTAAATCTGACTCTCCTCTTCCTGACAATAATATAAAGTGCCGCAAAGTGATAAATAAATCACATTTATTTTATTGGCGAAGTATTTCAACAATCAAAGACGGTACTATAAGGCACTATTATAATATCCGAGGGGGATCAGGGCCCCCTGAGACGGAGCCCTATTAATATTGAACCTTGACTTCAACGATTCTTTTGGGTAATTGTTCATGTAATTTCGTGTAATCGGCCAATTTCTCGTAGTACCTTTTGAAATATTTATATTGCGTGGGGTAATTTTGACTGTTATTTGTTTCTTTATGCTGTTCGTCTCTCTATTGTGAAGTTCGATCTCTCCTCCCTCTATTTCGCTTTAAGTAATTTCTGCCAGTCAAGTGAATTAAAAAAACTAGTATGTACCTACATACTATGAGAGAGTTAAGAATATAAACCTGCTGGAAGAGATTCCTTTAGGAATAAGTAATGTCCTTGTACTATGCTCACTTTATTCTTTTGTACTTCTGTTTCTTGTTCTTTGTTTGTGTGTATGTACAAAAGTTATAAATAAATAAAATTAAAAAAGAAATTTAAATATTGGTTCTACATATTACGATTACTATCATTGTACAAAAAGTATATAAAAACAATATTATTATTAAATAAAAATGTAAATCAGTTAAATCATAATTATGAACTCTAAACTATAGAATTATAAATATGAGCCGTTGAGTTATTTGTGTTATAGCCTATTTACCTCAATAGTTAATACTATAACGTTATTAATCCTCGAGTCTGCAAAGATATGAAGCAACATAGACACATTAGCCATTATAAATGTTTAGATTTTTAAATCATAAGACAATGAACAGTGGTAGTTAGAATAACGCAACATAAAAAATTAACTCCCCCGATAAGAACGCCACAAAAATATTATTCCCGCATAATAAACCTTAGTTCACACAATGAAGCTAACTAACACCCAATAAAAAAGCCCTAAACGAACCACGCAATACGGAAAAAAATAGCCACGAGTCGGTATAAGTCGGTAAAAGTGGTGTTTTACAAATAAACACACCATAACGATACTCTCGGGGCCCATAGGAGGCGGGAAGCGTAACTTATTGACAAATCTCATTAGGTTAACAAAACACATGTGTGTCCCGCATCTGTATATATAAAAATACTAAGCACATGAATATTGTATCTGGACTTAATCAAATAGAAAATGTTTAAAAAAATATATTAATTTTTAACGTGAACTAACGAAAATGTTTCCATAAAAATCATCTCTAATACATAAGTACAAAAAAGTAAATGTTGGTACCTACTGGTGGTATAGTTCGCGAGGGATAAGCGGAGCTTTGCATTTGTGTGAGTGCACATACACTGCACTCACACAAATGCAAAGCTCCGCTTACGCCTTTTTATCTATACCTACCTACATTTTTTTCAAAATGACTTTAATTCGTAACACATAATATGTTAACTTACCGTTACGCTGATCAACGCCATCTCTACGATGATTGGTCAACGCGGGAAACTATTTTTTTTTTTACATTCTCACATGACGTCACCTAGCCTGCAATAAGCTAATATAAGCTAGTGCTATGGGTCTAGACGACTGATTAACCTACTTATACATTTCTAAATACATACATAGAAAATACCCAAACTCGGGACGGCTCCGCGAAGTGTCTGCTGGACGCTCTCGACGCTATGCAGCGACGGGCTATCCGTATTATAGATTGTCCGGAGGTAACGGGAAGCCTTGCATAGCTTCCTTGGCCGCATTCTACCGTATTTACCACGGCGAGTGTTCAGAAGAGCTCTTCAATCTGATCCCACCCTCTTCCTTCCGATCCCGAACAACGCGTGCCGGGCAGAGATGCCACTCCCACACAGTGGATAGCATGTTCGCGAGAACCGAGCGTTTTAAACGTTCGTTTTTTCTGCCGAACGATGGTGGCCTGGAACGCCCTGCCTGTGCACGTGTTTCCTCCCACATATAATCCTGGGTTCTTTAAGCGGAGCGTGAAGAGGCACATCAGTAGGTCGTCAAGTTGAGGGCCACTCTCTATAGTATTGTGTGCTGTGAGAGTGGCCCACAATCGCTAGACGTCGTCACGACTTACCACCAGGCGGGCGGCGTCAATTTGGTGAACCCAATATAAAAAAAAAACTACGAAACAAACATTTGTGAATCACACAAATAATTTAATTCAACCCGGAATCGAACCTTAGGGACGGCAGTCGCATACTCATACCACTGCGCCACGGAGGCACTCACTATAAAGTAATCATAATATCATTGGTATGATACCAATTAAGTCTCTGTTAGATATAATGAGTAAAAATTGTACAAGTTTAAAAATTACTATCCCTGTTTCTGTTTAAAATTAGAGAAAAAGAATCTGAGAAAGACACCATTTACATGTGTATACACTACCTGAGGTAGTTAAAAAAATAAGACTGCATTATAACACCTCCGATTATTAAAAAAAACAGGGTTATTTCTATTTGCAACACTAAGCCGGGTGTCGTACCCGTGGCGTCTATCAAAGCGTAAAGAAGTTAAGCTAATGTCAAATGATGCTTATCTTTTGTGTCTGTTACGCTACATTATAACAAAAACTGTCACACAAAGGCAGCAGAACTAAATGAAAAATATAGAGATTTTTACGGTGTAACATCTATTGTTATTTTGGTCAGATCGTACAAAAATTATATACGCGTAGTGTAAATTGCAGCAAGTTATCAAATACAGAATAACAATATTCTAGCACACTATCTAAGAAAGAAAGAAAGAAATAATAAAACAATCTAAAGACTACTACTAAGACACATCTATTGTTATTTTTGACAGATCGTACAAAAATTATATACGCGTAGTGTAAATTGCAGCAAGTTGTCAAAAACAGAAAAACAATATTCTAGCACACTATCTAAGAAAGAAAGAAAGAAATAATAAAACAATCTAAAGACTACTACTAAGACAGTTATATATTGTAGGTAATGTAATGTAAGAATAAAATAGCCAAGCTCAGAAGACGTTGTTTTTTTTGTAATTATAGCAATGAGTACGCTACACTTTTGGTTTAAGAAGTTTCAACGGACTTCCAAAAAAGGAGGTTCTCAATTCGAATGTATATTTTTTTTATGTTTGTCCCATTTCAATTTGGTCCCATTTCGGTAAAAACAGTATTCTATCACACTATCTAAGAAAGACAGAAAGAAATAATAAAACAATCTAAAGACTACTACTAAGACAGTAATATAATGTAAGAATAAAATAGCCAAGCTCAGAAGATGTTGTTTTTTGTAATTATAGTAATGAGTACGCTACATTTTTGGTTTTATAAGTTGCAACGAACTTCCAAAAAAGAAGGAGATTCGACTGTATATTTTTTTTATGTTTGTCTAATTTCAATTTGGTCCCATTTCGACAATTATTTGGTCCTATTTCGGTACTTTGCAGTCGGTTGTTGTATCAATTTTTGACGTGTATTTTACAATTTAAATAGGCATCTACCAAAAACCAAATCTAAGACCACCGTCACCTTAAAGAGAGAATACTGAGCTATCAAGACTGTTTGCGCCAATGTGTTCGCAGCCTTTACACGTAACGTGTGTAATCGTCCTTATAATCATCCCACCTGGTTCTCAAATCACTTATCTCACTCCAACTCAGTTGAAGCCTACTTAAGTGAGCGAGATGGATAGATGACAGTCAAAGTTCTCGAAATCGCAACCCATGTCTTAGGTTAGTACGTCTTATGGTCATTTCCCATGTAAGGGACTTGGCGCAGGTTCAAATCCAACCTTCCGTTATTGCGATTGAATTTGTAAAACATTTAAAGATATTTTTTTAATTTTGACTCCCACTTAGAATGTTGTCCAATACCACAGAATAGGGAATAGTACCAGGCCTCCGTCACTCCATGTACTTACGCGCTATAATTACCTACCACCCGGCGGGCCGTTTGAGGACCAAATTCAGTGCGGTTTTCGCAAGCGAAGCGCACGCACGTTGTTCAATTTTAATAGTTCCATTCGTTCGTACGCGTACCTACGATGCCGTCCGGTGCCTTATGTGCTGTAGATGGGTGCAAATCAAGTAAAAGAAGGGATAAACACTTAACATTTTTCCAATTACCTGTCAATGACGAAAGGTAAGAACAATTGGTACAAAGGTAAGAATAAAAAACTATTAGTATTTTTTGTCGTTTAAAAATTATTTTTAATAGGTTTTAATACTAAGCTTGCCTTTCAGACACAGATTGACATATTTTTGTTACATAGAGACGTTATACTTTATTTTAACAACGTTTAAAAAGCTATTTTGATTAGAATAAAATTGTGATAATATTTGACGGACAGTCGCGCAAATACCTACCTACGAAACTTCCAACACAAGTCAGCCCTGCCCCCCAAGAGGCAGCCCTGTGATTATTGCTGTGGAAACGCGCGGTGCGAAGCAATCACAACTGTAAGCTTGAGCATTTAGGCACATTTTAGCATGCAGTGGTTGCTGACGCGACGGAGTAGGCTATTATAGCAGTAGGTATTGGAAATTTTCTACTGAGTGAAGTATCTGTTACGTAGTAACTATTTAGTAATCTGTGATAGTACTACGTACCAGTACCACAGATTAGTAAATAGTTACTACCAGTACTATCAGTTAGCACTAAAACTATATAAGTAGCTATACTATTCAGTCGACTTACAATTCGAATAAATAAGATTACGCGGGTGAACAAACAAAAAAACTCTTGAGTTAAAATAATATTAGTTTAAGAAGATGTATGTAACTAAATAATTTTTTTATCTACTTAAATGAATTGACTACTGTCTACCGTTGGCGAAAATAGACCAGCAACCAACAAATCATCTCTAAATTATATATTGACTATAATATCTTAGACGTAGCGACGCTTGTGTACGTTGTCCCCTATCTCTGAACTTACTAGACCGAATAAACGGAGCAACTATCGATCCCTAAATGACGTGTGTCATGTCATATACAGGATGTGTGTAGTCTGTTTGTTTACTCGTAAAATATATTGGCGAGCTTTAATAGAGTTATCTCCTTTACGAGTATAGCTTCGTCGATAGGATTGAAGCCAAAATACGTTATGTGAGCAACAACAATGGTTAGACAGAAAGCATTTGAAATCAATTTACTGACGTTCATAGTGTTCCAGTACTTTGTTTTAAATTTCATCAGAATGCTGTAGGATTTTTCGTGGTAGATATACTTTTACTAACCGACTACAAGAAAAAAAAAAAGTTTCGACCGTACAATTTTTTATTTATTCGCGGATAACCTTTGTACGAAAGTAGATATTGCCAAGGTGGTTAAATCGTATTATCTTTAATTTCATGTTGAATGGGTACAATCAAGTTGTATACCCTGTCGTGCGTAGGTACAAGACGAGATATTATAAACAAGAGAAGGAAGAATTTCATAATTGTAACGTAATAGTTATTTGTGAGACCATCTACTTTTGTCAAGTTATTTTGAACTTTTATCCCTTAAATTATCATTTTAATTATCTCAAAAAGAAATTGTTAAAATGCCCGTGTCTCGTTTACTATGAATAGCAGTATTCTCAAAAGAAATAAACTTAAATTCTCCATTATTGAACAAAATGGTCTTACTGAACACAATGGTCTCACTTGTTTAATGCCTGTATTGTTGATGGTACGTAATAAATAATAATATCGTATCTATTCAAAGTAATGAATGCACAGTAAGTTTATGAAATCATTTAAGTATATAGGTAAATTTAATCTGTCCCCATCACTAGATATCTACTCCCTAGCCAATCACTACAAAGAACAGCTTCAAAAAGGTTTTGTTCTCAAAATCAGATAACTTTCGCAAACTTTGTAGTTATAAGTTTTTTAAGATTTTATTTAAACATTGAAGAATAACAGGCCGTTCGTCTGATTTGTTTTTTTTACGGTAGCTTCCATTCATCCTTGTTAGGAACTGTCGGGTTTTGTTTTTTTGCGCCACCTACATTTGAGCATCGATACGGCAATCGGCATTGAGTGAATATTTTTTTTATAAGTAATACTAAAAAAATTATAATGATTTAGGCTTTTTACCGCTTTTTTGTGTCTCGGAATCTCGCCATTCAAACTCGTTTGTTTAAAATCGTGAATGTAAGATTCAAAAATCACAGAAAATACTACAGCTACTCTTGGTCGCGATAATGACATCCTTGTGAAAGAAACCACCGGTCTCTGCTTGTATGCATAGGTAATTATTGAATGTACTTATACGACGTGCGGATGAACCATCTTTGATCTGACATATTTTGGTAGCAAGATTGTTATTGCATATGCCCACGCGCCAACATAGGTATCGACTGTCGCCGACGCATTTCCGTAAACATTGCTCCAAAACGGCTACTCGCAAAACTAAACAAAGTTTACCGCTACCAATATATTCTGCCCCAACTTCTTTCTAACTTTATAACTACTGAATAGAGTCGAAAGTCTAATAAAATAATGTCTCTTCTGTCATTTATTGCATGGATATCCCAGTTAAAACCAGGTATCGGTCCCCAGGAAAGATGACACTACGTCAACATGTTGTCTCTCATGCATTAGACGCCTTACAAATAAACAGCATAACTCACGAAAAACACATTTTGGTAATCCGTCCATCCGTCGAACTAATATTCTAATTCGTAACACATGTGTAAAATAAAGCTTTTTTTGCACCGTAAGCTATAAGTGTTATTTCATTGAGCGTGACTTTGTTGGCTATTTTATGTTTTTCTAAAGTTCATTTATAGCACCAAGTTCACACGTGAGTGCTACTTAAATGTGCTAAGTCTTCAATAAAACCCCTAAAAAGTTACATGATAATCTTAATTTAAGACATAAATAATATAGTAAAAACTTTTAGAGGTTTTTAACTAATAATATTCAAATTATCTGTTAAGATTATATCGAAATCACTATAAAAACGAGCTGCATCAAGCACAATCGGGATATCTATAAGCTGAAATGGTATGACGATATGATACTTGCAATTGGTAAAATTTCACGCAGCGAGAATTTTTATGGCACATAGTTAAAAAAATATCTACACAAGTTAAAAATATTAATAATTTACTGTTAATAGGAAACTTTTTTTTGACTGTTACAAATTAGTGTTGTTTTTATTCTAAATTTGTGACCAACAATTTTACGACATCGGGAGTTTCATATTGCAAAGGGGTCCAAAATTGAACACGTGTTCATTCGAAAAATCATGATTACCTCCTAAGGGAGCCAATCACTGCTATTCTAATTTAATTTCTAATTATTGCTATAGAATTAGATATTCGAAATTCAAACGGCTATCGAGTTACTTGGGGTGACAGTTATGAACATTGAAAGTGCTCTCTCAATCTGTAATTACGCAATTACAAGATGCAATTCCACTTTTTGATGTGCATTTGAGCAAGTAATGATCAAAGGGAAAAGTTTGATATATGAAAACGGTGATAGTCGAAAAGATTTAGCTTGTACACATCCAACCGAATTCGATTGAACTTGTAAAACTTTATTAGTTCCTTTCGGTCATGTCCACATGAGAGCTATCAATTTCTAACCGACAAAAAATATTAACGGATCAGTTCAAACGGACTTGCAACACTTCAGCCTCGTGTCTGCCGAGTTAAATGCGAAAGCCATGTCTCCATAACCGATTTTTTTTATTTATTTTTCTTTTCCGACGCGTGTCGACATGTGCCTGTAGTAAATTAGTAGGGGACACGAATCACCCTCGCAAACTTTTTTTTAAAAAAGATTTTTGAACAATAGAGCGTAACTATTTGCGTGTGAGTTGAAATGTCATTCTCGTTAGGCGTTGGCGTGTAGGCTTTAGGCCGAATCTATAAATTACAATATTTTTAATATCCCACTTTTATTCCAACAAAGATAAACTTGTTTGTTGAAAGAAAGTAACTCACTCTCCGTACATGACGATTAGAGAAGCTAACGATAGGAGTACCTAATTGTACCTATCGACTACATGCAATCGACAAATGTCAATTGTGACATTTATGTGCTCAAACGAATTACGTTTGCGCACATAAACTTATTGTAGATGTAGATAATCACGCATGTCCCAGAAAGGATAATCAGAAGCGTATTATTCGTTCACTTTAGTTGTAATAATGGTAAGGATATGTTAACCGAGTATGGACATTTTTGATTTGGTCAAACCTCCATCTAGTAATCTGCTGTGAGCTGCAAGTGAGGTTTACTGCGGTTTTAGGGGATTTGGTGGATTTCAAAGTTATCACTTAGTTATGTCTATTCCAGTAACATTTGAAAAATTAATTCACGGGTTTCAGTTGAGTTTTTATTGTCTCACTTTATTTCAAAATTAAACAATGTTATCTCTCCATTAAATTAGACTATTATTAATAGATTACATTTTTTATTATTTTGAAGGAAATCAATATACACGATGACCTATTTTTTAGAGAGAAATAGCACCCGAGTCGCCAGATGGATGAGTTCAGAGCAAGAAATACTGTCCATACCACGCCAATGTGACAGCTATAAATTAAGTGTTGCCATCGTGAAGAATGGCCGATATCATACAACTCGCTATATACGGAATCTGAGGCCATAGAGTTAGCGTTACAAAAGTATAATACCATCTAGTTACTGCTATCAACATCCACTGAGCCTTTTCCTAATCCAGTTTGGGTCGGATTTCCAGTCTAACTGCGAAGCGGCTGCAGCATTGTTGTGCATTTCGTCTATTTATACATATAGCCAAGAAAACATTTTTCTTTGTATGTACATTAAAGTATTCAATCTCAGTATTTAAATTTCCCGTGTCCCTTAGGTAAATAAATATTCCAGAGATAAAAAGTACCCACTGTTGTACACGTTACGCGTTGGCACGTTTGGCTATCTGACTACACTTTGGAACCACTTTACCATAATTTTAGACTTTAAGTTAAGTAGAAATTCTCTGCAAAGGGTCGACAGCAGAGAGTTTATGTAACATACATATTAAAATCGCTGTTATAAACGTTTAATACTCATGGTTTAAAAACTAATTACACTGATTTATTGCTTTTTATTTATCTCAAAATTATATCTCAATAAAAAGGTTGAAAACGCTTATTTTGTGGCTCCACATTCTTAGACGTGCAGTGATAAAAATAAGATTTAGCAGATTGCGTGGAACATAAAATATTGTTTATGTTTATCTATATACGTTACTTTATCGCAACATAAAACTAACATTATAGTATGGCTCTGCGGTAGAACTTGGTACATGGAATCCAAGTAGGTACCTACCTATTTGGATTACTAGACATAACTCCATAACTCTCAATTTTTCTCGATGCTTTACGATCTAAAGTTTATTTTGTGCTATAAAATATTTATGTTATAAACAATAATTTTTATTTATGTAACAAAATTTACACAATCAAAATCACGTATTTGACCTCGAAGGAGTAAATTGAGGTATTTGGCATACTTGATGGACCCTCCACGCCAACGTTGCATAATGCCATTTAAGAACTTTGCATATAATTTACTAAAGCATAATTATCAGGAAATTCATATTGTCCTGAAAGTTTGGTGTGGGTTTTCATAGATATAATTGGGTATTAACATTTTTAGTTGTACATAATTGGCACAGATCATTATTTTCCGAGAAAAAAATTAAAATAGGCTTTACACCCGAAAATCGGAAGATACCAAATCGAATGGAGATTCAATTATAGATTAGCCCTTGTATCGTACCGCATTCACAACGCTGGGACACGTGAATAAATAAACACAATTACTCCACACAAAAGAGTAATCCCTATTGATTTCGCTCACAAAATACACACAACTTCGCATATGAAATCGATTCGCCTATCGATTATGAAGGTTCATTTTGCAAAAATCGGACACCGAATCAAATTTTTTTCGCATCGATTTTTACGTTGTTACAATAGTGTCCTATAACAATAGGCATACATCAATTCAAGTGTCAAAAACTAACATCTGCGCGTTTCGTTGTAAACAGAATAAAATAGTGGGGTAACCCAGCATCCTTAGGGGTCCCTGTAGCCTGTGTTTATAGCTCATTATTATTGTGCGACGCTTTATACTAAACTGTAAATGACATACTCCACCTATTATTAAAGTAAACCTTAGTTTAGAACGGGCTTTTGTTACTTGAAATTTTAAATAAACCTTGTTATATTCCATGTGAAATTACAGTACATAGGTTAGTTTGTTATTGAACGTTGCCTTTTATTAAGGTTGGACAACTCGCCACTGCATAAACACTTCATATAAGTGTTTACACTGTAATTTATATTGTATGGGACCGTAGCGAGTGTTTCTATTTTTATTATAATATTAAGGTACATTTATTATTGAAATCTATTGATTTCAATTATAAATGTACCTTGAAATATTTTTCATTGTTCCAAATGTAAATTATACATCATCATAACATTATAAAACAAAGTCGTCCGTTCCGTATGTATGCTTAGATCTTTAAAAGTACGCAACGAATTTTGATACGGTTTTCACTAGTGGATAGAGTGGTTCTTAAAGAAAGTTTTTGTGTAAATAATGTGTCAAGCGGGCGAAGCTGCGGGCGGCCTATATAAATCAATACAAATTATACAAATATTCTACTGGTGTAAATGAAAACGAATAAAGATTAATATCTCTTTTATCCAATCTTAATACTTATGCAAAAACAAATGCTTTGTAATTTAATAGAACAATAAAGCTTAAAACAGACTGGTCCTTCACATACGACGTATACCACGCGACGTGGGAAACAGCGACACACTGGTCCTTCGTCTTACGACGTCTGACTTTACGTTATCTCCGCGGGATGACTTGTGATAGCGTCGTACGCGTGGGATAGCATGGGATCACGCGAATCTGGCGCGGTGACGCGTAAGACAGCGTGGTGAATGACCAGTGTGTTCGTTTCTATACAAATTGTATAGGCCAGATCCTGTTCAGATGTCATAATGTGTGGTGTACCGGCTGTACGTCGGATGTGAAGGATGAGTTTGCCCGTCCCTTAACCCGTTAACCAAATAAAAATGGTCCTAATGAAGAATACGTAGTAGTCAAAAGTAATTTATTCAATGGTATTTTCACAGTCTCCGTAGTAACTCCGTCCACTTTCCTAACTCATCTACTATGTGGAAGTGGACGAGTTAGGAAAGTGGTCAACTTAGGAAGTGGACGAGTTAGGAAAGTGGTCAACTTAGGAAGTGGACAAGTTAGGAAAGTGGTCAACTTAGGAAGTGGACGAGTTAGAAAAGTGGTCAACTTAGGATGTAGACGAATTAAGAAAGTGGACAGAGTCGTTCAGAGGGTTTTTACACTTCAAATAATCTTAGATTTATCGATAAAGGAATAAAACACATGAAAAAATTTCCACCAACATTAACATTATGTTTGCCTTGAGTATGACGGGCACGCTTCGTGTTTGTTGCTAATTAAACATAAGTAATTGTTTTATTACACCATTTACACGTAATAGTCACGTGTTCGGGTGGTTTGTTCAAATCAAAATAGTTAATTGATCGAAGCGAGCGTAGCGAGCGGAGCTCCTTATCAGGTGACTCAAATGCAACTCGATGTGAAATTGTTTCTCGACAACTACCCAACCGATTTTCATGATTTTTTCACTCAAAAATCAAGCATTCTCAGGAGCAGGTTTTGTTAGAGACCGAATTTTGATTTAGGACCCTCAAAAAAAGTTATTGACCAAAAATATGACAATAGTCGCTTCGCTCAATTGCATGCTGCAGAGCAGTACCATGGCAGCGACCGCAGCGCCTAGTTTTATGAATAAAATATCTGATTTAATCAAAAATTTAGGTAATGTGGTACGAGACGAGTACGAGAAATGATCACTTAATTAAAGTACCTAGTCTGTTTCTAATGACACTTACTGATTAGTACCGGGTCCTATAGGTACTTCGCATAAATAACGTATTTAAAAAGTTATGAGTGTAAAATATAAAATATGAATTAAAACGTCACGTAGAGGCTTCGTTTTATGATTATTATCAAACTCAAACTTTTCGAAAATGCGTAAAGTGTGATGTAGGCTAGCAAAAACCTCTAGATTTAAGAATTACTTTCATTCCAGAATATATACAACGACGAAAACTTTACATATTAATCATTATCCATTCAACAGGTCCAGTAAAATGCGGCATAAGTGACGACTATGTCAGTAACGAAGAAGCTCCATACATCATCGAACAACCAATTGACGTCACGGTGGCACGTCATCAGCCTGCAACCCTCAACTGCAGAGCTGGTGGCTCCCCGCCTCCAGCCATCAGATGGTATAAAGGAGGAGTGCTTGTCGTTTCTGACACGCACAGAAGCCTTCTGCCAGCTGGAGGACTATTTTTCCTGAGAACTACTCATGGAAGAGCTCACTCAGATGCGGGTGTATACTGGTGCGAAGCAAATAATCCTTATGGGACGGCTAGAAGCAGAAATGCTACATTGCACGTTGCAGGTATGTTTAGTATCATAGTCAGCGCCATCTACCGGTAGTTGAGGAATTAACTATTATGGTAGGCTGTGACTGGCTGTGCGTAAAGTTGTAATTACGTTTAGACACAGCTTGAGGGCTGCGATGCGAATCCATTAATATATTATTATAAGCACATAGTAGTTAGTTCCTCAACTACGTAAGTCGCAATATTAATTAGATGTCTTGGGTTAGTGGTGTCTTGGTCAGTTGGTAGAACGTTCTTCCTGGAAAGGGATCAGTCGCTGGTCCCAGTCCAGTGCAAGACTATAGTTTTTGTGAGTTTATAATAATAATATTGTTAAATTATATAAAAAAAGTTAGCATACTTCACTGCTTATAAAAATTTATTAATATTTAAACAATATCTTAAAATAAATCCACCGCGTCATTGCTGAATGGGAAGGTTCCCAGAATGCTGGATGTGTTGCCACTTTGGATGGCGATAATTATTCATCGGGCCAGGCAATAGGCAGCCTTCTGGTCCTCAAAAGCATCGATAAGTATTTAGGGATGTCTATTTGTATTATGCAACAAACATCTCCATTGACATCAGATAAGGCAAATATAGAGAATATTTTTTACAGTTCTTCGTGAGGAGTTTAGATTAGAACCTGTGTCTGCGCAGTCAGCTCAAGGTGAAACTGTGATATTAGAATGTTCACCACCCAGAGGATCTCCTGAACCAACTGTTTACTGGAAAAAAAATGGACAAAAGTTACATTTTGATGGTGATACCAGGTAAATACTATAATTTTGATACACACAAAAAAATCACTCCACTTTCCTCAAAAGGTAGACTAGACAGTACCGATCATTAGCCCTACATTTCGCCAGTCACTGTCCGTTCCTTGTAATAGGTGTTAAGTCTAATGCTATTTGGGGTATTTTTGCAAAAGCTTTGTCCGTCTGTTAACCTGCACCTGCAGGAGGAGCAGGAGCAGGTGCTCCTGCTGGTGAGGATGACTTGAGCCTTGATGGTCTTGATAATTCCCATAGAGATGTAGGTAAAGGCCAATTAGTCGTTAATAGTATATTGTATCAAAAAGTCAACTTATAACTATAAGCAATATTTTACCTCTCTTTTCCCACCGGTACAAAGCGATAGAGATCGATTTTGATTCAATAACTGGGTATTTACTGAAGGATATGATTAAAATGAAACTGAATAGGTACATACTTATCACATAAACAAACATTACGTCTACTTACATACTACCTTTTAAACAAATACAATATACACTTATTCAGGTACCGATTGTTATGAACAAATAAACCAAGCTTCAGTAGGTATATTTAAACAAAACATAGTGCTTGTGCGTACCAGAGACGCCCGGCAATGGACGTAGGAGCGGGCGGCGGACGTAGGAGTATTGCCGGAAATAAAAATTAAAAATAAAACCTACTAGATAAAAAGTAGCCTATAGCACCCAAGGATAAAGCATCACAAATCTCAAGTCAAAGAAAGTTTCTTTTGCACGTTCTGGTTTTACAAGATACTTGCAAACAAATACTTCCTTATAATAGTAAAGTAAGTTTGAAATGAAAACCAGACTAATCTTACTCAACTTTACATTTAATATAGCTGAAGATATCCAGCAGAATTAATGGCGTCTGAGGCGAATTCGAGGGTATTCACAAGTGCTCATACGTATCCAAGTAGGATGGTGGAAACGTGATATTCTTGAACAGCTACTCGAATAGACTCGTTTGATATCTGATATCTCGTACTTTCGTATTATAAAATTTACTCTAATCTAGATCATGAGAACTGAAACTACCTAATTTATGTTGACTAATTTATTGGATTGGATAAGGTTTTTCGTTGCTTTACTTAATTTATAAACTTAGAGTAGTTTTAACTAACAATATTATGCATTTGTTCTCTGAGGGGTAGTGGGAAACGGTTGTTATATTCAAATTTCTCCTTTCATTTAGTTAGTTTACATTAAATCCTATTTGTTGTTACTGGGAACTTTGAGTATCTACGATTCTTGTCTGACTGTCAGCAAGGGCAACATGTTTAGGTACGAGAATATGACTTGTGCCCTAGAGATCTAGATAAATTTATTTAGCAGAGAGTTGTAATTTCTCTTCCCAAGTATTGATTAAATTGGACATGTTTTAATGTGTACTTTTGTACGACGATCTACAACTTTTATCCATAGAATTAAAAACAATATAGCAGACTACTCAATATTATTAATAAAAAATATCAATGACTGTGATTTCTCTGGTCATGATTGTCCAAAATCTAAATTCAATTGGAAGCCGCCGTTAGGCTTTACCTAATCCAAACTCCAATTGAATTTCACACAAAGTTTTACTGGCAAAATTTTCACTTCACTTTCTATGAATTTTTATGAGCGCTACATCTTGAGGGTGCGTTGTTACGTATGGTGGAGCATAAAAATAATTAACAGCCGTGCGCGTAAGGGTAGGTACATCAAAGTTATAAAAAAGGGGATATTTGAAGAGCTCGACAAGCAATCAAGTAAAAATCTCAATAGTTCTGACTCACCGGACCCTTTATTAAATGTTAATTTCCCATAGAATTATTCCGCCCCACATTTGAATGACTTTGTTACTATGCATTTTGTTCAAACTAATAACGAGTTCATTATTCATATTGAAACAAATGTTTACTTTAGATGATTAAATATTTATATTGCTTTTTTACAACAGGATGCATTTAGCTGACGGTGGCAATCTCGTAATACAAGATGCTAGGCAAACCGATGCCGGCAGATATCAGTGCATAGCAAGGAATGTAGCCGGCACAAGGGAATCGGCAATCGCTACACTTAGAATACATAGTAAGTGTAACACAATCAACAATGCATTGCGTAACTTGAATGTTTGCTGGGTATATTCGTATACAAACTATCCAACTCATACTTGAAATTGTGTTTGTTGAACTAATTTCGCTTCGTATAAAAGCTTTTTCTTGTGTAAAACTTTTGTCGTGTAATTTAAAAGCCATTTCTCGCTGTGCAGTTAAGCCATACTTAATCGCGGGACCTGAAGACGTTGTGGCGCAGACCGGTGGCAGTGTTACATTCCAATGTCGGGTGGGTGGAGATCCCCTCCCGGACGTGTTGTGGAGAAGGACTGCTGGAGGAGGGAACATGCCACTTGGACGCGTCAAAGTTCTTGACAATCGGGGCCTTAGACTCGACGACGTTATTTTAGCGGATGAAGGGGAATACAGTTGTGAGGCCGATAACTCAGTCGGTTCTGTGACAGCTAGTGGATACTTGACTGTATACGGTAAGTCTTTTTTCCAGATAAATAATAATTTATCATATTGCCACTACTTGATTTGATTTATTATGTAGAAACGTTACACTAAACTGTTACGCCCAGTTTCTTCACACTACTACAAGAACTTTGACGCGTCCAAGTGGCATGTTCCCTACATGCCACTTGGACGCGTCAAAGTTCTTGACAATCGGGGCCTTAGACTCGACGACGTTATTTTAGCGGATGAAGGGGAATACAGTTGTGAGGCCGATAACTCAGTCGGTTCTGTGACAGCTAGTGGATACTTGACTGTATACGGTAAGTCTTTTTTCCAGATAAATAATAATTTATCATATTGCCACTACTTGATTTGATTTATTATGTAGAAACGTTACACTAAACTGTTACGCCCAGTTTCTTCACACTACTTTGTCAACTTTTTTCTGATCTCCAATTAAAATAAACTACGTATATTCTACCTATAGGTATCAATAGTTCGAGATAAAATTTATTGAGCGGAGTTTACGAAGCTCTTTCTTAGACGACTCGTGTATTTCGTTCGTGATCGAACTCCTCCTAAACGACTGGACCGATCTTTTTGAAATTTGGCACGGTCATAGTGACCATCACCGTGAGTGCATATATCTGAATTCATAAAGATCGGTCCAGTCTGCGCGCCCAGCAGTCGTTGGCCATGCGGACGATAGCTAAAGCCCCGCGCTACGTGCGGAATGATGTGATAGCCAGGGATCTTCGCTTGGAGAGCCTCGATGACCACATTCGCCGCCTGAGTACCTCGATGTTCGAGCGGGCCGACGGAGCGCAAACACGCAGCTTGCGGGACATTGCGCCATACCATCGGCGACCGCCGGACAAGAAGGGACTACCACGTGACCTCGTCTCCAGGGGCACCCCCCTGACCTGACACCGCTCCTCGCCGCTGGCCGACGGGCGCTCGCCACCCGGTGAGCTTGCCCTCCGCTGAGCGGCGGGTTGTAGCCTACCTGCTTGGACCTGTCGTCGCCGGCCGCTGGTCGCTCACGGGACCTCCCTGAACAGGGTCTCCTCCTGTGGGCTTGACCGCGCCGGCCGCCACGACAACACACCGGAATAGACAACCCCAGGACTCGTTTACGAGTCCGACCCAGTGACCCGCCTGTCATTGCAGGCGGCGACCGAGACCACCGAGATGGGCCTACGCCCAGAACTGGTTACCCCGGGACCCATACGGGTCCGCGTGGATGATCACGGACGGTCCAGTCGTTTAGGAGTTCGACCCGGATCGACAAACTCAGCTCAATTATTGCAACAGCAGGCATTGCATACCTTGTATATTTTACTATCATAAAATATTTATCGTAAAATGTATTTAAGTTAAATCTGTGACGTTGGTGGAAACTCCAAAAGACAACACTAACAATCGTGATGCAGGTCTGTGATCCAATCCATTTCAATTTTGTTTTAGATCCTCCATCAATCAACATGAGACCAAATTCGTTGAACGTTGAAAATGGAAAATCAGTGACATTCACGTGTACTGCAACTGGTAGACCAGAACCGACTATGTTTTGGAGCGTTGAAGGAAACAGGACCATTATTTTCCCTGGTACATCGAGAAATAAATATCACGCGACAAGAGTAGTTGATGGAGTGACTGTACTAACAATCAACTATGCAAATAAAAATGATACTGGAAATACGATAGTTTGTTCGGCGGTTAATTTTGCTGGCAGTTCGTTTGTCAGAGGGAAACTAACCGTAACGTCAGACGATGACCGCCCACCGCCAATCATAACAAACGGGCCCTCTAACCAAACGTTACCTATAAAATCGATGGCAGTTTTCCCCTGTACAGCAGTTGGAACACCTGAACCAATCATTGCATGGTATTTTGAAGGGGAAGCATTAATACAAAACCATAGAAGGAATATTACTAATGATGGTACCCTCATTTTGAAGGATTTAGATAAATCCGACAGCGGCATTTATACGTGTGTGTCGTCTTCGCATCACGGCAAATATGTTTGGAGTGGAGTTTTGTTAGTAGACAGTCCAATTAATCCGAACATTCATTTTTTTCGAGCCGCTGACATTTCGTCATTACCTGGTTCACCTACAAAACCACTCATTTACAATGTAACAGATTCGTCAGTCACAATAACGTGGAATCAAAACAATAAAATAGGGTCATCCTCAATATTGGGCTACCAAGTAGAAGTCTTTTCAAGAGAAACCTTATCTGGTAACAATACTCCGAGGAATTCAAGAGGTTGGATAGTAATGGCACGACGGGTTCATCATACCCAATATGTAGCGAAATCATTAGTGCCTGGGGTAACGTACATGTTCATTGTACGAACGGAAAATTCCCATGGGCTATCCGGACCGAGTCTTGTTTCTGATGCCGTTACTATTGGCGACGATACTCATTATTTGTGGGAAAGTGGTGTGTTTTCAAATAATACTGAATTCAGAAATAATATTTTGACAGATAATATTGTTGAACTTATTGAAGCAACACCTATAGATTCGAAAACTATAAAACTTATGTGGGAAATACTGAATTTCTACAATTTGGAAGGCTTGTTTATATATTTTAGACCCCTAGACAACATGACAACAGAGTATGAAATGAAAACTATTTTGCATTCCAACGACGTCTCTGGCTATGAAATAACGTCTTTGAGAAAATACACAAAATATGAATTCTTTCTTATTCCTTTTTATAAGAAATTTGAAGGGAAGCCTTCTAATTCCAGAATGGCTCAAACATTGGATGATGGTAAATACCTGGTTTTTATTAAATTTATTACCCAGTTAATTAATGTTTAACAAATTTGGTTATTATTTTTATATTTGTTTGCAGTGCCCGACGGTCCACCAATTAATATAGAAATGTATATTGTAAATACTACAACAGTTCATTTAAAATGGTCTCCTCCAGAGACTCATTTACAAAATGGAATTATTACGGGTTACAATGTACTCGTTAATTGGCTGGACATACCTGCGAACAAATCCATGGTGGCCATCAACACCACTGTCTATCAAACAACAAGCCTCATCATGACAAATTTAACATCTGGTGTTAGCTATTCAGTACAAATTGCTGCCGCAACAATAGTTGGTGTTGGACCGTTTAGTCAAAAAGTCTATCTAAACATAGACTCTCGTTCCGTTGGGCTGGATCCTTTATCGAGGTAATTTCATCACAAAATAAAATGAATACCAAATACAAAGAAAATCTTATTATTAGTAACATTTTGAGGTTAAGACGTTTCTGATGTCTTTTATAATTTCAGATATCCGATAAATGGGGAAGTATCCATAGTCGCAGGGGATTTCGTAATGGAAACATGGTTTTACTTTTTGATTGGAGCGATTGTTTTCATTAAAATAATTGTGATTGGCGGTATTATTTACGTACGAAAACACAATATTTTTGCCAAAAAGTCAGCCCTGCCAAATATTTACGGTATGTATACCAGCTGGTTTTGTCTACCACTCTTCCATTGCAGTAATAACAATAAATGACTCGCTTATATCTTTCATTATACAAATCGTGCTCACGTAAAACAACCAGTGCTAACTCGAGCTGAAGCAGTTATTCAGCTTATCTGTAACGCTCTGCTATTTTTTTCGAATTCAGCATCAGAATTTCAAAATTAAAAACATTCCTTGGGTGTCGGGGGTTATACAGGGTGGCGAACGTTTGTTTGACGGAGGCTTTGCCATGCGACGGTAAGGGAGGGGAGCTAGATTACTTTCGAGTTGAAAGGTAGCGCGAGCCCTCTCGTGAGCGCAGTGGATCTCTTTCACTTTGCATTCACGTTCGGGCTACAAAGGAATGATACAAATCCGAGAAATAAAGACCCAGTAAATGTAAATGTTTTCTATTTTGTTTTCTCCAAGCGATTCGTTTGTTGACTCACCCAGTTACCTTTAAGCCAATTTCCCTCGTTTTGTTTGTTTTAATATTAAATTTACATCTTTTAAGTATTGAGTAAAGGGAAATATTTAGATACAGTTTACAAACCGCTTATTCTGTTATGCTTAATTGAGAATGTTATTTTAGATTCCAATGGGACCAGCTTAGTGACTCAAATGAATATAAAAGCGGCAGTGTCTTTGTCACATCCTTTGAGCAGTTGCTACAATAAAAACACTGTGACTAAAACTGAGTCATTGTTGTGGATGGAGAATCAACCGGGACTATGCATGTCGAGTAATCAAACAAATCAAAGTATTAAAGAGAAAACTAATTCTGAGTATGACAAAGTCGCTCAACAGTTACCTGAGTATGCTGAAGTGACATCCTCGCGAGTGAATGCAAATGAATGGAATACAAGCAAAACTGCAACTTCTCCAGCAGCGTATGCCTCAGTTACTCTCGTTGCCAACACCAGGCAATGTGTTAGTTCATTGGTAAGTGTCCAATTATGTAATAGTGGCTATTACAGAAAATTTGAAATTCTGCCAACTGTAAATTTATAGCTTACTTAATTAATTTCAAACCTTCAATGCGTTTTGTAAGTAATTGACTAAAGTATATTATTTAAAAGTTTGACTTATTGGCTATTTATCTTGCTGCAGGGATGGTTTCCACCGACCGGGAAAAATATTGATTCATTTGATAACCGGTATCCTGCTGAAGAGGAAATGTATCCAGCTAGCAATGGAGGGTATTATAATAGGAATGTATACAGTGAGAAATATTTTCAAGGTCATCCAAATATATTGAAATTTTATGATCTGCCGTCTCAAACTCAAAAAGCCCAACTGCGTTACAACCAAAATCGAGATGAAAGGAATGGTGATAAAAATTCTAAACCTGAAGTAGCACAATCGTTAATAGGTCGTACTTATGGAATAAGTTCTCGCAAAAATTCCGAAAGTGAATCTACGTATAGAGCATTTGGTGAGGAGGACACTGATGAGGAAAATTATCCTGAAGATTGTGGGTATGATGAGTTACAAGCAATGCAACCACAGCGACACAGACCACAACATCAGTACGAAAGGCCTAATTTTGACACTGATGCCACGAGAACTTTGGCCCGTCTGACGTCTTTCAGACAAGGTCAAAGTCTAACTGCTGCTTCTAAGTCGTCTCTTGCACCGTCACATCCACCTCCAGCGCCTCATCCTCGTGTGGACTCTGTAACACGGTAGTATCACGCCTTGCCGGTTTTCGGCGACCTGTGCCAAACGGACGTATAGACTGATGTTTCCTGATAGTGTAGTGTTGTCATTGAGAGGTATCACAGTTCTTCCTGTCGTTGTTTAGGGACAGTATTCTAAAGAACTATTGACTGGTTTTATTCAACGCTGAAGTGAAAGTGTGTGACCGACTAAATTAATATTTCTAGAAACTGTTTAGGCCTAAGTGATACGGCCTATTATTCAGCACAAAAAATTGACAACTTGTTTAAAATGACTTATTTTTTCAAAGTATTCCTAGTCCTTGTATAAATTATGTAAATTGTGTATATAGAACTAACTTATGTTAATTATTTTACTGAAGAGACTATACTTGATAAAGTTAAAATATCAATTCTAATGAATGTTAACTGTGTTATAATTGGAATTGGAAATTCAATTGATATGTCCGTCTGAATATCAATAAACGAATTTGTAATCCTATATCATTAGTTTTAGTGTAATAAAAAATGGACAAATAACGCTTAGCAATAATTTCAAATAGACAGCATCAATGTTTTTACATAAACTGAATTGTAAATAAATCATAAAGATTTTAATAATTTACAAATGCGGATAACTCACTCGGTTCATGTTGATATAAACCGACTTGTTTCGAGCCACTCAGAGGATCCTTATCACAGAGTGCAGCGTGATGCTAGTTAAAACTAGCCACTGACTTCAACCGCGTGATTTATCCGTTTTTTTTAAATTCCGCGGCCCAAGGCATCGGCCGCTCCCACGTCCGTTGCCGGGCGTCTCTGGTACGCACGCAGAAGGTATTTCCAGTGGCGCGCGGCGGACTTTGACCACCATGATTTATCCGTGTTTAAAATAATTGCGAAGACTTAAGTTTCAGTAATACGAGTAGCTTACGATCTTTTATAATAATATAAAAAAAATAATATTAGTTTTGCGAAGTACCTATATTAAATTAGTATTATTATTCAGTTTAATTTCATGTGCCATAAGTAGAGTTCATAGCTGAATATTATTAGAAGTAACATTGGAGTTGTGAAATAAAATTCATAGGAAGCTTTTACAAAATTAAAGTTATAATCTACGTAAGATATTGTGATAATATGATTTTGTATAGCCACTTGTTATAATATTAAATAGCACGACTTGTATTGCATATCAAATATAGTCACATAATAGTTAAAAATGTTATTAATTAGGATGCTTCCATATCTGACAGAGAAGGGAATAAAAATTACAATGTAATCGTTCTTCATTTTTTAAATAGAATATGTCTAATGAAATTGCTTTTACATTACAACTGTTCTTTTCTTTCTATACTGTTAAACTATTTTCGACCGAGATCACAAGGATTGCGACTCGTGGCGACAGGCGATCAAACAGTAGACAGTCATTAATTTAAATCAAGAGAGTGCCGCAAATACCATAAAATGTGTCCTACAGACAACACTTGGATGCGTTTTAAATTGATGTCTCCTGACCGCGTGGCCTCGAGTTGTAGCGATATTTTAACATAAATATATTACTATCCTTCCTGTGATACAGGTTTCACCAAACTTTTTGACTTTTGTGAATAACACGGAACGATAGGGTTTAAGTTAAACTAAATACCATAAGAATTACATAATATAACATACTACTTAGACGGTCTTAAGGATCAAAGGGACATTCAATTAAATATATATTGAATAAAAATCAACAACATCAGATAGGTATAATGAGGCTCCATGTTTTTTAACAATTATTTATCTTGTGCAGGCTTTTTCCTTAAGTTCAGAATGACAAAAAGTTTGGTGGTATCTGTACCTTCTTTGCGCTGTTAAATTGTTATAATAAACTGTAGGTAGGTAGAAGTTATAATTCAAGTCAAACTATTGGTTCAGATTTTTGGTAACTTACTACTATTAATATTGCACTTTGGTTGAGAGTAGTGGCCATAAAAATAGTCATTTCACGTGCTTCTAAGAGTTTTTTTTACAATAATTTTTAATCTAAAACTATAAGAAGGTACTTACTATATTCTTCAATAGCTATGTTTATGTTCAGATCCGAAAATTTATTCATTATTCGATATATTTTAATTGAATAATAGCAATTACAAATATGAGTCATTTCAGACCCACGGTCCCCTGGCCATACCCCTGGTGGTACCGTAGGTCTTTTAAAGTTAAACGGTACCACCAAGTAAGTGACCCTAGTGATGTGTTGACCTACCTGTGACTAGTAGAATAGGAGGTTCTGGTTTTGGAAAAAAATGTATTGTTTGATAACTGGTTATGAAACAATGAAAAAAAATCCATATTCATAACCAGAACCTCCTATTCTGTTATGATCACCTGGTACTTTTTCGGATTAATGAGTTCAAACATTCAATCGGTTTTCACTAAATTTAAAAGAATTTAAAATCTTGAAGGCTCTTATGTTGTTATGTATTCCTGGTACATTTGAGGTTTGTGTCTTTTATAATGGACAATTATTTTCATCTGTACCAGGGGTACCGTGAATCTGAAGTGCACCTGTTGACACATTTAAATAAACTAAACGGATCGAGATTCAAATGAGATTTCGAGAGTGCTTGTGTAGTTCTGTAGTCCTAGTATTTTATTCAAGGTGCGTGTCATTTATAATAAAAGATGGCCTCACCATCTATGTGACTAACGAAATATGGGTACAATAAACAGCAGGATCCCAACTCTGCCAGGATCTCATGGAGACTTGGAGGGTGCGACTTGAGCAACCAAAGTGGGGAACTACCGTCATGGCGGCCGTGAGACCGATCATGGACGAGTGGCTGCAGAGGCGGCATGGTGACCTCACGTATTGTGCGACGCAGATCGTTACCGGGCATGGATGTTTCGGTAGCTATCTGTTTCGCATCCATCGTGAGGTCAAACCCCGGTGTCAACACTGCGAGGTTTCCGACGACGATACCGCACTCCACACGTTGGTGGAGTGCTCCGCGTGGGCGAGTCAGTGCCGGACCTCGTAGTGGGTCTGGGCGTGGATATCTTCTCGCTGGAAACCATGCTCCAAGCCATGGTCTCCAGTGCGAGTAGGTGGAACGCAGCCGTGTCCTTCTGCGAGCAAGTCATGCTCGCGAAGGAGGCGGCCGAGAGGGAGAGGGAGCGTACCCTTCCCGCTGAGTTTCGCAGTCAGCGGCCAGGGCGCCGCAGACTCATCTACGCCCAGGACCATCGACCTCCATGATCGAGGCCTGAGGACGGCGGGATAGCCACCTGCCGTCCTTACAGAAGCAGGCTAGAAGAGTTGCGTGCTGCGGGGCCTTTACCTCACAGCACGCAACCAGATTCACTCACCGACGCGGGATAAAACCCAACCCAACGACGCGGGATTTTCTTTCCGACCAAACCACCGAAGAGGCCACACTGGTGGCCAAAGTCTGCCGGGTGCCACTAGAAATGCCTTCAGTGTCACCAGAGACGCCCGCAGCAATGGACATGGGAGCGGCCGCGGTCTCGCGGAATTAAAAAAAAAAAAAAAGAAGCACTCTCGAAATCTCATTCGAATCTCGATCCGTTTAGTTTATTTAAATATGTCAACAGGTGCACCGAGTACAGATGAAAATGATTGTCCATTATAAAAGACACAAACCTCAAATGTACCAGGAATACATAACAACATTAGAGCCTTCAAGATTTTAAATTATTTTAAATTCAGTGAAAACCGATTGAATGTTTGAACTTATTATTCTGAAAAAGTACCAGGTGATCATAAAAATAAAACAATTTAAAATTAAAATAATTTTTATTTAAATAATGTCAGCGGTAAAAGTAGGTAGTATAAAATTACATGGAACAAATGGGACAAAAATCGTATATTGTAAGGTTGCAAAAGTTCCAAGTGGAACTGGCTTCATGAGTTCCATGAAGCTGAACGAACTGGGAATAATCCGTTTTTTTTCAGTCGTAGATGTTAACATCACATCACTATTAGTCGGTGGTACCGTTTAACTTTAAAAGACCCACGGTACCACCAGGGGTATGGCCAGGGGTACCGTGGGTCTGAAGCGATATGAGTTGTACATACTTGTGCTGATACTATAGTTAATCTGATTAACGGGAATTGCCATGACTCGTTTTAATAAATTTATAAAACCTTGTGATTTTCATATATATTAATTATAACAATGGATATTATTTTGTGGATTTAAAATAAACATTAATTCGGAATTTGTGTTAAGAAGTTTCATTGGATAACATTGTTTATGTAAACACTAAAAAGTACTTACGTAAAACCAAATTATTTACTAACAAAACTGGCCTAATACAGCAGGTTTTTTACGATATTATGTATGTATTATGCCTACTTTTTGTCAACGATATCGATGATTTGTAATTACAACTATTGTATAAACTTTAACGGATTTTAATTTTTGTATTAGCCTTTGAATACCTATTTTTAATAAAAAAAAAATATAAATACATACTAATGCCACCGTAGTTTTATTATTGAATGAACCCAATTTTCAGAAAGTTTAATAAATAAGTGAATATTCAGACTGTCTGACATAATAAATTCGGCCCAAATTGGTGAAATTTAGATTTATTACACATGGAATTAACAAACTGATGGTGATCTTGATACAATACTTAAGTACGATAACTACAAATACCTAATACAAAAAGGTTACAACACCTGAGTTCCTAGTCAACAGGTACTTATAGAAGTATGATAGTCATTTCGTACTAGAGCCGTTACAGTTCTGGGTTTAGCGAGTATATAGAGAGAGAGAGTAGTTCAGAGAGAGAGCAAGTAAAGTTACGATATCTTTTAGTTTGGCTTCCCATCAGATGAGTTCGAATCTTGAGCCCACTTATACAGAGCAAGTCATTAACGGGAATACTTTTCACGTGGGTAAGCCTATTTTTTTAAGTCCACCGAAGCGCGGCCGCGCTTATGTCCACTGCCGGGTGTCTCTGGTACGCACCAGAAGTTATTTCCAGTGGCGCCCGGCTTTCCAGTGGCGCCTGGCTGCTGAAAGCCTAGGCACATTATTAGGTTTATTTTTAAGAGTCAATAATATGGGCATTTGACCTTGACTAGTTTGTTACAGACATAAAGACCGTAGTTGTAGTAACTGCCTATAAGCATCTGCGTAACTGACAGACTAGTCAAGTTGCAATAAACCGCGTCGTGAGCGGCATACTTAACTTTACTGGAGGCCCAAAAGCGTATTAGTATAACGCGTATTAAGCACATCACAACTCTCCACAGCGCACATCCACCAATTGGCACGGCCCATCCTACCCTAACCCTGTGTAAAATAGGTTCGTTAGTAAAAGAATATTTTAACTCCTAGTAGGTAAGTATCGCCGATGTATACTATCCGACCACTTTTCGATAACGATGGCGATTATGCACCGATCATTTTATGAACATTTTTTTGAAAAAAAAAATGTAATGCTTTATAAGAACAAAATGAGCTAAATTATAAAACAAACCCTCACTAACTCCGGTCAGCACGTCATTGTCATCCTTATCTTATTCCCGTAATTAAACCACATTAAACTCAATGGCACCCTCCAACAAAAGTATTACGTACAAATGAAAATTTAAATTTCAGTCAACATGAACTGCCATTGTTAGAGCAGCTCATTCAATTTATGAGCTCGCAAATCTCTGTCGTGCACTCGCCGTAAGTACTGTATTGACGAATATTTAGGACTTTAAAGCTGTGATACACTGGGAGCATAAGTTATCGTATAAGCTAACGTCATCCAGAAATGTGATACTTGACATAACAAACGGATCTCTATTTATGAATACCTACTAAAGTTAGGTACAGAGTACATGAGTAGTCATGCAGAATTAATTTGTATGCAAACTGTATGTCTTCCACTTTAATAATTTACTAGAATAATGGATAAACATAAAGGCATAAGGACCATATATTATTAACCCAGACTGCAGTAATTGTAGGGATTTTCTATTGAATTTTTTCATATAATATTCCGTATAATAGAAATAGGTTTCCCCCCTGTTACGTTGGTACAAAAACGACTTGCAAAATTTGGCTAAATGTACCCCTGCCTCTGTACCTTAGGAGTGATGATTATGTATGTTTCTTCTTCGTGGTAAGGTACTATTATTGTTGTAGAACAATAAAATCTTCAAGTTAGTTATGGTATCATGTGTGCTCAGAACCTAAGTATCGGCTTGCGGCCAGTTGGTTTGCCTGTAATGTGCAGATAACTAAAACATGTATTGGATAGAAACAGGCGTTACTTGGCGAAAATCCATGACAAAACAATGGTAAGTAAAAATTTTTTTATTTAAGAAAAAACTTTTTAGCATTAATTAATAGCATTAATTTTTCGCATTATCAAGACTGTCTCAGAGAGAACAGCCTGTTCTCTCTGAGACAGTCTTGATAATGCCTCGTTTAGAGGCGAAACAATTGTCGACGTTTTGTTGTCCTTTTGATTCTGCGAAAAATTAATGCTATTAATTAATGCTAAAAAGTTTTTTCTTAAAAAAATTTTTACTTACCATTGTTTAAAACATGTACTCAAGCACATATTCATTTGATTCCACTTTGTCTTGTTACACTTTCAATGCTAAAAGCATTTATGAACAAATAGGTATTATGTAAGGAACGATCTACTTTCATAGGTGAATAGGGAAGGTTCCCTATTCAAATTATGAATTTTTTTTTTTCACCTTTTTAGAATTTTATTATTTCATTATGAATATATTATTCAATTATGAATTACCGAACAATAAAACCTAATTGTAGAAGAAATAAAACAAAATTTACAATTTCACATGAATAGTGGCAGGTAATTATATTGGTGTAATTTAACCTCCCTCTGTAACAGTAACAATAGGACTTTTTCAATAATAATATGCAGAATTCTCATCTATATATTTAATACGACAATTTGTCCGTCCGTCGCGTTTTTCATTTATAATTAATAATACATACATTTGCATGAAATATATATTTTTTATTTTTTTATTTTTTTTATTTGAGGCCATACAAAGTTCGCTGGGATAACTAGTAGACTTTATCCTGCTATGGGCAGGGTAAAGAGGACACCCAGAACATACCTACCGACCAAATCTAGACGACGATCTTATATTGACACGTTTGCGGTGACGTGTCTTGTATATAGCTATTGTATATACCTATAATGTTTTTAAGAAATGTAGTTTGCTAACTTTTCTCAAATAATTTTAGAATATGAATAGCTAAAACAATACTCTTGGGCTGTACTCGTTTCAGCGATAGTTTCCTAGAAGAACGTTCTACCAACTGACGAACATGGTTATTGACTCCCTAAGTCGTAATACATTGATAATAACGCAAGCCTAGGTCTTGGTCATTTGGGAGCACGTTCCTCCTTGAAAGGGCACAGTTGTTGGATGGAGTCCAGGCCAAGACTATTTATTGTGGTGATTCATCCAATATCTCATTATTTTTGAGTCAGTCTGTACTTACCTAAAGTTTATACAAACACGTGTAAGAAATTAGAAATAAATTTTAACCACCCATATTCTACAAAAACACATCCAACAACTAGCAGTGAAACTTTTTAAAACGAAGCTAACTCACGAAACACAGTCTAGGTATCTCAGTCGTTCCAGTTTTATTCGTTTCCACAATAGACGTGCTCGGTGTGTGTTGCCTCGGGTGGCATTTTAATTTTCCGCCAGCCTGAAAATTTACACGAAACGAATGAAGCATCTATTTTAATGAGGTTTAAAAGTTAACTTGTCTATGTTCATGCTAGGGTTACAAAATGTTTGCTATAATAAACATTATAAACACAATGGGGAACTTGAACTATCATAAACTTTTATTTGTGTGTTTTTACGAATTCTGTAAAATTACAATTTTACAGTTCCTTGTTTCTAGTTTCTAGTTTTGTCTGAGGGAAGAGACTGGTGATCGTCGCGCAGGCAGCTTTCTCGCGCAAAAACTCTCATTGGCAATTCAGCGCGGGAATGCTGCCTGTGTTATGGGCACACTGCCTTAAACTCCCTGCTTTACATATTTATTTTAGTTTTTAGTTTTAGATAGTATACCTAATTTGTAGTTTGTTTAAGTTTTTCTTAATTTTATTTTCCTGTTCCTTGTAAATATTATGTTTCACACGAGTCGTCTGTTTGATTAAATAATAACCTTCATGTCTCTTCATAAAAATACTTACATGAACATTGCAAACAATAATTTCGGTAAGAATGTATTATGTCCGTTGAATCACTATTTCATTTTACTTTATGAACCTAAAACACAATTTCAAGTGATAACCCAAGTTTAAACGATTAATCGGAATACAAATCAGGATCCTGTCAATACATATCAATGCGTAGCCACTCAACCTCAAACCCAATGACGTATATGATTGAATTAGGGTTAATTGCTAAATGAAGTGTCTCCCGCATCGAATTTGTCCTTTTGCCTGATATGATTTGATCGGGCAAGGTATTTTCCAAACCAATTAAGGTAATGGAAAACTGTGCACCCAATGTCAATGATGTTTAAGTGGTCTGTGTAAAACTGATCGATGGAATTGTCAATCAATTAGCGAATTTAAGTGAAAAGGTTTTTAATATGAATTGACATTATGTATTTTTACCGCTAGTAACTCAAAGATTAGATTAAAATAGGTATACATATAAGACTCATTACCTACCAGTGCATACTTATTTCTTCTACACTTGAACTGAAACACTTAAATTATTAAAGTAATGGTAAGTAAGATGTTCAAACTTTTTTAAATAATTGCATCATTCTCGCAAAAATAAGACATTAAAACGTCAACAAATGTTTCACCTCTAAACGAGGCATTCTCAAGACTGTCTCAAAGAATCAAAGAATCAATTTCATTTATTCAGTTTAGGCACATAAAGAGCACATATGAATGTCAAAATTTTACAATTTTATGTCAAGCACTATTATAAAAATACTAAATTAATTACATAAATAACCATTTGAAAATGATTATTTCGCTAGTTCGGTAAGTTGGTTCTCCTGAGAAGATACCAGCAAGAAACTCAGGTAGATTATCCATTTTCTTTTTAATAATGTTTTGTTTACATTGTGTTACAATTTGTATTGTACGAGTGGCTAACAACAGCAGATTAGGGTGACCATGCATTTTTATCATTAAGATATTCGTCTACATTATAATAGCCTTTCTTCATCAAACGTTTTTTCACTACTATTTTAAACTTATTAAGAGGCATGTCAACCAGATCCTGCGGAATTTTATTAAATATTTTTATACATTTGCCTACAAACGAATTACCAACTTTATGAAGTCTAATTTTTGTCATTGCCAGTTTATTTTTATTTCTTGTATTATAATTATGGTTGTCGGATCTTTTTTTGAAGAGTTCTATGTTCTTCCGTACATACACGATGTTGTCGTAAACATATTGAGAAGCAACGGTTAAAATATTAATTTCCTTAAATAGTTCCTTCAGCGAGTCACGGAGTCCGAGTCTATAGATTGCTCGTATAGCTCGTTTTTGTAATATGAATATTGTCTCAATATCGGCAGCTGAGCTCCATAGCAGCAGACCATATGACATAACCCTATGAAAGTAGCTAAAATCACCTCAGAGAGAACAGATAGAACAGCTAGCCAGAACCTTTGGTTAGAAAACGTTTTAATGTCTTATTTTTGCGAGAATGATGCAATTATTTTAAAAAGTTTGAACATCTTACTTACCATTACTTTGTCATCTTTTCAAGTTCAATTTTTCAGAATATTTGTCTCTAAGTGTAAAGAATAAGTTGAAATCTATGAATCTGATACCCTAAAAATAAAATATTTCATACCGTTGTTGAACGAGTTCAAATGAAAATGCATTTTCAACACAATCCGTTATGTAGGTAGGGATAATATACGGTTAGGTCCTTAAGACAAGTGCCCTTAATACAGTGTTAAAGTGGGCGAGGTTCAGAAATGTTCGGAGGCCTTTCAGGGCAACGCTCTTAAGCCTTTTAATATCGCGCCCCTAGACGTGCTTATCGGATCTCTCAACTGTTACAATTTTTAATGGCGTTTGAAGTTAATTTTGATGTTCTTTTTAAAGAAAATGCATGAATAAATAACTTTAAAAATAAATGGTTAAACAAAATGAATTTTCCCATCCAATTATTCCAGAATATCAGTTGCCTCTTGCATTAAACACCCAAATCATTTCCCTCACACGGGATTAAGTACCTAACCAACAAATAAACAAACATCCAAAGAGTTGCATTCATGATGTGTAGCAATGGGATTTACCTACACTTTAGCTAGACCATTTGTGGTCATTCAAAATACCTCTTCAATGGGCCCGCTTTCATCTGGTTTCAATATACCTATAATTTACTTTTGGACATTCACTACGTGTTGCTTTTTAATATGCCCCAACCCTCCTGCTGCGAACATGTTAAAGTATATCAAATGACAGTTCACTCCAAATGAAGACAATCAGTTACATAAACATGTTAAATAAGCGCATACTCACGCCTGCGTCACTACACGAACGTGTTTCAATTTAATTTCCTTAATTCTCTTCGGGGTCACTGATAAAGTAAGGACATTTCAACCAGATACAGTGCGACAATTGTCCAAATTTAATTACGCACTGCATATCAACCCTTCTGCTTCGATGGGGCAAAATGGGCTCTAAACTTCGAATGGTGTCGGCACATGGGGCCGTACTTTTGTAATTTTATTAATGACGTAATAACAGTTCTGTCAGACGCATGTGTGTGCCCATGAGCGATAGTGGAGTCGTTAGCTCGGACGGGTTAATATTGGAGGGTTGAATTGGGGATTATCTATGAAATCTACGATATTATTGGGTATTAAAGGCAGCGTTGAATAACTTAAGTTCAGAAGTTATATTCCCTTTAACTCTGTCAGACGAAGATAATCATTTATCACAATAAATGTACCTAATTCAATTTCTGTGAAGTTAATTTTATGAACTGCAAATATTCTAAAACCAGAAATTGAAATTAAATGTGCGAGCAGCAAACTAAACTCGTAAAACAAACCCCAAATCACTAAAATTTGCTGCGTTGAAAGTTTAGGAGCCAGTCGCCATTTTATTGGTCAGACTCTGTCAGACAACTATTAAGTTTTGTCAGATTTTATATAGTTTTAAGCAAATTAAACCAGTGTGTCGAAAACAAGCGTCTATTACTCACAAACTTAGTCATATTAAAGTTTTCCGACAGCTCCTCTGAAATATTAGAAGCACTCCGTCGAAATTTAACTTTTTATCTGATCGAAGTGTAAGTGGAAGGGAAATTTTGTATCATTTGTTAGGTGTTTGATAATAAACGTTACTTTTTGAAGCTTTACAAAGGTTAGTTTCGTGTCAGTTTCTTTTGAATAATTCGGAGTTTAATAAGAGACTATACTCTGTCCATTAGTTTATTTTCTTTTTGACAGTACCATTTGACTAATCTAAATGAAATACTTTATTAATTTTAGTATTTCATTTTACTAGACCTTCGCACTTTGTTATAAAGATCATTATTGAAAGTCAAATCGAAATAAACGAATGGACAGAGTATAGTAACACGAAAGTTACATTTATTTACCCATGGTGCCTGACTTAAAGGAAAACCACGAGACTATCTCACAACATACCTAACCATCATAAGTATGAAAATATTCAAAATTATTTTTGGAGTTATCTATTATTAATTAGTTATGTACATCATTCAACATACAATATTATGCTCACCAAATTAAAAAAAATGGAGGATAATGTTTAGATATGCATAATAACTAAACATTATACCTACTCCATTTTTTGTACATGCTTTGTTTTGAAGTTGATAAACTTTTGTACTCTGCAATTAAATGTGGTGTGTGCTTAAAGTTATTCATTACCAAGCAACCTTGGGGTTGAGCCAGGGGCCTCTTTGGTGAGTTGAACAATCTTGGCCACTAAACAATGATGAGAAGAAGAAAAACACAAATGAATAATACTACTAGGTACCTACTAATAATATACTTACCTAACCAATAAAAGACGAACGCGTAGGTACTCCCATACCCTCTACTACAACCCGTTACCTAGATACAAATATGGCATATTATATTTGTGGACGACTGAGTAATTATTCATTGTGCAAAACTTTGAATGCTGCCTGAAGTCCTCATTTTGTACGAGTTGTATTTAATTCGTTTTAACGAGCAAGTTGTTCGTCAAATACCGTTGGAAGAGTTAAAATGGAATATAAAGGGGGAACATCGTACTTTGTAATCTGATTTTAGAGTTTTGTATCAAAACCTTTGAAGGGATACTCATAGTCATCAGAGGAGAGATTCTGATGAACATTATGGGAACAGATTCCTTATTTTAAGTATAGAAGTTTGAGAACTTTTTGAGACTTAAACAATTACATAAAAACGCTGTTAGAAGATCATTGATAACTTTAGAGATCACGAGAATACAAAAATTCTCGTGTCAGTGTTTGTTGCCTCCAAAATGGTTTGACCGGTTCTTTATATTTAGGTCGACAAATTGACGCCACCCGCCTGATGGTAAGCTGAGGCGACGTCTGGCAATTGAGGGCGACTCTCACAGTACACAGGAATACTTTAGAGAGTGGCCCTCAACTTGACGACCCAGTAATGTGCCTCTTCACGCTTCGCTTAAAGAGCCCAGGGTTATATGTTGGAGGAAACACGTGCGCAGGCAGGGCGTTCCAAGCCACCATCGTTCGGCAGAGAAACGATCGTTTAAAACGCTCGGTTCTCGCGAAGACGGTTTCCACGGTATGAGGGTGACATCTCTGGCCGGCACGCGTTGTTCGGGATCGGAAGGGAGAGGGTGGGATCAGGTTGAAGAGCTCTTCAGAACACTCACCGTGGTAAATACGGTAGAACGCGGCCAAGGAAGCAATTGTTCGGCGCTGGGCTAGCGGCTCAAGGCTTCCCGTTACCTCCGGACAGTCTATAATGCGAACAGCGCGTCGCTGCATAGCGTCGAGTGCGTCGAGTGCGTCCAGCAAATACTTCGCGGAGCCGTCCCAGAGGTGAGAGCAGTATTCAACGCAGGGTCTAATCTGCGTTTTGTACAGCCTCTGGTGCGGTGTAAAGAATCGCTTTACCTTGTTCAGTATTCCTAGTTTCCGCGAAGCTAGCCCAATACATCTCTCAATGTATTTTGTGTTATTGAGCTCTCGACGAACGTCTATGCCAAGGATGTCTAGATTGTCCTTCATTGGTAATATTGCATTCTGAAGAGTGGGTAGGGGAAGGAAAGGGGATTTTTTCGCTGTAAATGCACACGCCTGTGTTTTGTGGGCATTGAACTCGACCAAGTTCTCGGCACCCCATTGGGAGATACTGTCGAGGTTTCGGTCGAGATCACCCACGAGATGTCGTCTCTCCTCCTCTATCACAGATCGCCCCGCCGTCGGACGAACCGAGTAACTCCCGTGCAATGTACTGTCATCTGCATAGCAATGAATGTTCCCGAGGGAAAGCATATCATTGATATGCAGAAGAAAGAGAGTTGGTGACAGTACGGACCCCTGCGGTACCCCGGCATTCACTTGCAAGAAGCGAGAAGCCTGGCCATCGCAGAGGACCCGCACTCGGCGCTCGTTTAAAAAACTGGCAATCCAGCTGCACAGTTGAGGAGGTAGACCATATGCCGGAAGCTTGGAAAGGAGCGAAGCATGCCAGACCCTATCGAAAGCTTTGGCGATGTCCAGGCTAATAGCCAAGGACTCGCCGAACTTTTCCATAGCCTCACCCCATACATGCGTGACGAATGCCAGGAGGTCACCCGTTGATCGTTTTGGCCTGTCTTATGAAAAACTTTGTGCATATTTGGTAGGTCTCGTCTCGTCGATCGTTCGATCGTTCGTCTGTAGAACGACCGAGGCCTGGAACGTCCTGCCCACGCACGTATTTCCTCCTACTTACAACCCAGGGTTCTTTCATGGGTCCCGTAGCGGAGCGTGAAGAGACACATGTCTAGGTCGGATGTCATGAGGGACACTCTCAGTAGTACATTTTGCGTACTGTGAGAGTCACCCAAAATCGCCAGACGTCGCAGCGGCTTTCCATCAGGCGGGTGGCGTCAATTTCGCGAACTAGGTATAACAAAAAAAGGTCTTTGGAGGTCGTAAACTATGTTTGAACCCTTAAGTGATAAAAGTGGAAGCGTTATTCCCCAGTAACTTTCCTGGTCCCACGTAATAGGAGGCGAACCTATTGCCTCTATCTAGGTACTATTATGTTTGCCAAAGCCTAGTCCATTGATCAGCACTAGCACTACTTGCAGGTGAGGTGGGCTTGTGCCGTGATGTCATTGTATCAATATTGTAAATGCAAAAGGCATTGCTCTTCTATATTACTATTATAAAGAGTAAAGATTTGTATTTTAGTGTGTATGTTTGAGGAAAGATTTGTATTTTTGTGTGTATGTTTGTAATGAATAAACTCAAAAACTACTGTGCCGATTTCAAAAATTCTTTTACCATTGGAAAGCTACATTCACCCTGAGTAATGTAGGCTACTTTTTATCCCGGTATGTTCCCACGGGAACCGGGAACGAGTAAACTAAATCACGCGGGCGGAGCTGCGGCGATCAGCTAGTTTAAGATAATTTAAATAAATAAATAAGAACATCGCAGGATGAAGTTCAATTTAACGATGGTCTCCTAAAAACTTATAACTGTAGCGGTTAAGTTAGTATCCAGTTCCAAAATCTACCCTAAATATGATTTCACATTGTTATATTAATTTATGAATGAGGATATTTCCACACTGTTGCATTATTTACGGTCCTGATATTCTGCCTGCACCCCATGTTGAACAAAACCCCTTTACCTGATTGATGAACACTGCAACAAAAGGTTTAGCTTGACGCAACCTATCATGCTGTACATAGATAGCTAGTATAACATCCTTCATCGCATTATAGTGGACATCAATACCTACTAATATTATAAAGAGGTAAAATTTTCGAGATTGTGGGGTTTATCTCTGCATCTCCTGCAGTGATCTTAAAAATATACGTACGAAAGAAAATATGCAGTAACCTATCTACAAAAAATATTTTTTTAAAAATCCTAGAATGGTTGCTGCGTTGCCACGTTGGAAGACGATACTTATTCTTTGGGCTAGAAATTAGCCAGCCGTCTGATCCTCGCCGGGTGCCACTGGAAATACGTTCTGCTTGTAACCAGAGACGCCCGGCTACGGACGTTAGAGCGGCCGCGAAAAAAAAACAAAAAGCCTCTCTCTCTGATCCTGAGAAGCATCGATTAGGCATTTAGCAAAGTCTCTATAAAGGCGGCGAGCGCTCGGACCCATGACCCCAAGTGTTGATTAATATAATAGCAGTATCGTCCATCAGTGCTATAGATTTTTTTTTATCTCGGTAAAGAGTTCCTGTAGGTTTCTTATTATGTTACCTGTTGACTAGCAGAGCTATCAAAGCCACAAATTTTCTCATGCTCATATTATGCGTTTTTACTACTTCAAATATTTTTATACCAAGCCATATGTAACTCATCTCCAAGGCAATTTTGTACGACGACGTGTCGCAATATGGTTTCTTGTTCGTGAATTTTCTCAACTGACGGCAGTAGGCTTGCCCCCTATTACGTGGGACTATAAATACTGGCAAATTGTGGGTGTGTAATGCGCCTCTGCCTAACCCTGCGGGGATTTAGGGAATGTGTGTGTGTGAATTTTCTCAATTACATGCCCAAAATTGTTATATTATTACCTACCTCCAATATTTCCTTAAGTGTATGTTAATAATAAATAGTGTTATACGATCTATTTTACATACATAGTGATCTGACAATGGTTATAATGGTGATGATTAATTGATACCTTTATATTGTACTACAGAAACAGACAATTATTGTATTGTATTGTTGGTTTGTGTCTGTTACTCCTTCACGCTCAAACAACTAGGAAATGTTTGGCAGGAAAAAATAAACATCATCCGCCCTTCCACGGGTGCGGGTATGCCCGTGGGGCTTCCACCCACTAAAACCAACCTGCCGTGTGCGCTGCTCTGCGCCTGGTGAGTGGACCAGGTGAGTGACCAGTGGTGAGTGAAACCCTGGGTTAACACAGTCTAAAGTTCGTTAGAATTGGAAACGACAAAACTAAAACACGCGTGCAAAGTCCGGCTATACTGGGAAGTCAACCATTTACAGTGCATTATTTTTTTGTCTCAGTATCAAGACGGTTAATAATCGGTCATTTTCAAACTAATATTTGTTTTCTACCTTGACATTTTGTAACATGGACCTATAACCTTTTTGAGATTTATAATAAATAACAAGTAACAGTATTACGACTCTAATATTTTTACTACGCTCTCCTTGTTTATACGCAAAATAGCATCCCATCTAAACACTTACACAAGAATATATTAGACTCAGCTGTTAATTCTTAATAGTTTATGCAAATCTATGTCAAACGGTTGGTGAGTAAATATTCCTTCTCTCTCTAACATCATCTCATACCAAGATGAAAACAAAATGCTGATTTGCATGTGCAAATAACATTGTAGAGAAATCCAAACAGTAATTTGGTAGACAATTGAAAGCCAGCTGTGTCGTCCCTTTCAAGATGGGTACAAGAATTAAACCATAATTTCGTGTTTCTACGAAATATGTCACAAGATAGAAGCCCTTTATTAGTGAGTGATTATTCACCTGAACCAGTCTTAAAGTGCGTGGATTAAAATCACTTCTATTTTACAAATCAATGTACAAAGTTGTATAATTAATAAAATTTTACAAATCATTTTGTAAATAAACGTCATTTAAAATAAAAAGGCCGCCTATTGTACATTATTTTTGAAGGCATGTGTTTGAATATTTCTTTCTGTTTTTTGTACATACAATGATAGGTACCAAAAGTGATCTTTGGGTTTAATTTAAACAGATTGTAAATATTTGAGTGACGTTTCAGAATTCAACCGAGTATTGCATTTTAGTCCCTATACTGCCCGTACTGCAGTGATAGGCGTGTAACATCCGTCCTGGCTGTTGGAATTTAGTTTCAGAATTGTAATAGATTTTCTAGTGTATCTATACGGTGCCCGATAACAGCAACAGGCTTGTCCCATATTACGTGGTACCAACAAATTTGTTAGCAAAATGTGGATGCGTAATTGCAAAATAAAAAAAAACACAAAACTCTGTAGACATTTGTGCATTACACTAATGAATAGGGATCAAACATCTTCTATTTTTGTTCATAAAAGGAAAGTGCAACAACTAATCAATGTTAACGCACACATACAAATATTAGCAATCCATAGAAGAATGATTAATGAATATCTGCAAACGAATTCTTTCAATAAGGGACCCTAAAAAGGAAGCAACAATAGTTCTCTATCAAGCGAACGCCGAAAACATAAAAGTGTCATATGCATAATGCACACAATGAATGTCCCCTCTGAGACCTCTAATGCTATTTAGTCTCTCTCTAGAGATGTAGGTCACTATGCTATCTATGATTTCCTAGTCACAATCTATTGTGTCCCCTTATTCTGTTTGCATAAAGTTCAATTTTCATATTTATTTACTAACTATAAATTTTCAAGACTTACAAAAATATTCTCTATCCTTGTATAGTTAGAGTAAAAGTTTATATGAGACGTATGTTGTTCGAAAAAAATTGCATATAATCAGGGTTACAGATTTTGTGCATGCGTGGGGCATCTAATGGTCTGTGCATTCGTTCAGTACACGAGTGCATTTAATTTATGGTCACCAAGAAAAGGGTGGTTATCCATTGTCAACATTATCTTAAATATTTTATCCTAAACTAAGCTTCCTTTTATGGTCTCAAACTATAAATTTTAGCCACGACACAAGATCTGCATGGGGTATTGTGTTTAAACTAAAACCCATTGTACTCGTATTTTGTAAAATATGGCCAAACTAATTAATGTTGTAAAATCATAAATATTGTAATGCTTATTTTTTTTGTTGATATAAATACAAAAAATATCGTGAAACGTAGTGTGCATTTAGAATAAGCATGATTTAAGTTTTTTATAATTATTTATGAAAGTTATTTTACAAGAGTTATTTAAGTTACAAACGAATCCTCACTTCTCAACATTGCCTTCTGTTACATTTTTCCGAAAACCACCAATTTATACAAAAAAAAAATTGTATACTACCTGTTTTATTCATACTACTCGTATTATAGGTACTTTTTATAACAAATAAAAAACCAAGTATGACAATTCAAATTCACTTCAAACAATAAGAGGGAATCACACAAGCCAAGCATTTCCATACGTCAGCGAAGAAGACAAACTCCACTCAGCATTCAGCAAGCCGGTAATTAAAATAGACAATAAACTTTATCCTCATATACCACGTCTTAAGCTCAACCAACTCAAAGGGCAACTACCCCTGGTTTGTTTGCACAGTAACCTACATTTCTACTTAGCATAAGGGATGGCATCATTAATGTTGGACGATCGGGGGAAACCGTGACTTTGAATGCGTTGAGAAACATTTGGGAGTTTGTTTATAAGATTTCAAGTTATGTCGGAGTGTCAAAAATTTGTTTACTCCCGGTGATGTGGGTTGAAACGTTAATTAAAATCACTTTAAACTTGTTCAATATCATTTTGCAGTTCTTCTGTTCTTCAGTTAATCTACATTTAAAAGAAAGACAATCTTTCCTTTAAATACAGATTTGAAACGTAGTTTAATCTCTTCAAGGTATGTTTTTAAGTATATTTATTGATATGGTAATGATGTTGTCACTATCATTTACAAGTTATCTACTAGTTGTTAGCTCATGTAGATTCATATGGAATACTCGTAGTTAAATTGTTTCAAATTAAGAAGAATTGTTTCAAGAAAGTCATCATCGCGATAGTAAGTCACCAACATGGCTTTTAAACTGTCATCCAATTCAGTCACACCATTTTAACCAAGAACACGAAAAAACAAGTAATCTAAATTCACAATTTTATAATATGTAGGGATTAGAGGCAGCTTGTAGATTTATATACTAAAATGCAGTCTGTAAATAAAAGAAATCGAATGTTAGTTCAGCTCCAATTTCAATATCAGCTCGAACCGTGCCCATGTATTGTGAACCACGTCCGAGTGGTCGGAAGTATGCACTATGGACGCACCGAGTAGGCGTCACCGTTGCCTTTCATGCCACCCTGTACGTATATTCCATTCAAATTTTTACCCTCAGAATCATGGGCATGCTCGATGAGTGCTCTAACGTCCATTCAATGCAATTTGATGAAGCCAACGCTGTGTACTCCATTCAAGCTGAATAGGATTGCCCACGACAATGCTATGATTTAATAGACCCATACCAACACTCGTTAACAAACGAACGTACAAACTTCGCATCGCGTTCTATTTTGGTAATCCGGTTAATTTAAAGAGGAATTTTAGACATGATCAAAGGCTGTTCGGAGTTTACATAGGCTTAATAGGAAATTTAGCAACAAAGGAGTGTTATAATGTTATCAATGTCATGGTAACTGCATTAAATAATTTGATTAGGTACCTACATTTTGGTTTAACTAGAAACATTATGTTTATCAGTCATCTAGATCCCATAACACAAGCTTTATTAGCTTAATTTGGGCTAAACTGATGTTGATAAAATAAAATAAATAAAATAACGTTTATTATCTTTGAAATTTTTAGAAAATTATTTAGATTCATCAAAAGTTGGTCTGACTCTACCGAGGGTTCCAAAATGCAACGAGACTGAGAAGAGCCCTCAAGAAACGCAGTTCGGCTTTTTTTAAATATTTCATCTTAAATCTAATACAGAGTTATTTAGAAAGGAGCAATTCGTGTTACAACCAGGCAGCCTTGTCATCTAAGAAATCATTAATACTATAATAAGCTTTATGGCACAATTTACTTTTTATTAGTTTTTTAAATTTATTGACAGATAAATTTGCTATTTCGGTTGGAATTAGAATTACTCACTTTATGAAGCTTAAATTTAGGAACAGCCAGTTTATCCTTATTTCTTAAGTTTAGATTATGATTATCACTATTTTTCACAAATTTACTTTTGTTCTTGTAGGTATACAATAAAATTTCATAAATAAACCGTGAAAACACTGTAAGGATGTTAATATGCTTAAATTTATCTCTTAATGACTTCCGAGACCCCATTCCATAGATAGTCCGGACAGCCCTCTTCTGCAACACAAAGATGCATTCAATATCGGCAGCGTTACCCCACAGTAGTATGCCATATGTCATGATACTGTGGAAGTAGCTGAAGTAGACAAGACGCGCCGTTTTAATGCCTGTAAGTTGTCGGATCTTTTTGACAGCATAGGCTGCTGAACTAAGCCTGGCCGAAATTTTCCCGATATGAGGCCCCCATTGCAATTCGGAGTCTAACGTTATGCCCAGAAAGACAGTGTCATCGACCAATTCTATTATTTCATCCCTAACCTTAACACTGGTTTTAACAAGTCTTACATTAGGTAAGGTAAATCTTACACATTTAGTTTTATTTTCATTTAATAATGAATTATTAGCACAAAACCAGTGGACTATCCTGGAGAGGGTAATGTTTACATCGTCAAGTTCGCGCTGTCCACGTTTAACTTTAAATATTAAAGAAGTGTCATCAGCAAACAAAACTACCTCGTGGTCGTCTCTTATGAGGTGAGGGAGATCATTAATATATACTAGAAAAAGAAAAAGTCCCAAAATTGAACCCTGCGGTACCCCCATTGCTACAGGAGAACCATTGATCACTACTTTCTGGACCCTATCACTTAAGTAAGAATTGATGAAATTCAAGGCCGTCCCCCGGATTCCGTAATGATCAAGTTTCTTAATTAAAGTCTGGTGCTGAACGCAATCGAAGGCCTTAGATAAGTCACTGAATACACCATAAGCATCATATGACTCATCCCAGGCCCTGTATATACACTCTAATAATTTAATTCCGGCATCAGTGATGGACGGACCACGAGTGAAACCGAATTGTTTTGTGTGTAATAGTTTATTAACGTTAAAGTGATTTTGCATTTGATTAAGCATAATTTTTTCAAAAATTTTACTAAATGTAGGTAGTACAGAAATGGGACGGAAATTGGACGGATCTGAAGTACTACCCGATTTAAACAGGGGAATTAATTTACTAGATTTCATTAAATCAGGGAACACACCACTATCAACGTTGTGTGTGAATGTCCAAAAATATAAAAATAATATTGAGGCTTTTCATAGATGTTTATTAAAATGTGTCAGGTTTATAATATACTATAACTAAGATTTTGTTGTTAGAGTTCTGGTCACTTATTAATTATTTAAGTTTTTTTTTTTAATCAAATCTCAAATACACTAACAAAGCTCAACTTGTAGTTTAATCAGCAATTTATTTTGTAAAGAGTGACTTATAAGTAGGTCAAACTATAAGTTTTGCGTAACTTAAAAAAACAACATGTAAAAACCAAAATATTATGTTTATTGCTTTTCAAAATACTCTCCTTTACATTTTATGCATTTTTTAAAACAGGAGGACCACAGATCTGAAGGCATGTTTTCTACGCGCTGATTGAACGCTATCACTGCCTCTTCGGAGTTGGTAAAAGTGAAACCTCATCAAATCTTTGATTTTGGGGAAAATACAGAAATCACAGGGTGCTAGGTCGGGACTACGCGCAGGATGGGTGACAAGTTGTACTTTTTCGGAAGCTAAAAATGACTTTGTTTTGTTGGCCGTGTGTGAAGAAGCGTTGTCATGATGTAGGCAAACTTTTTCTAACACCCTGGGTAAACAAATGGTAGAATTAAAACGGCATTAACACTCTTTTGATCTTCAACTGGAATTGTACAGATGGGACCCGTAGCTGAGAAAAAAACGCCATAATTTTTTTACCAACGTTTCTCGCCTGCCTCACTTTTGTTGGCTTGTTCTCATTTTCAAACACCCATTCACAAGATTGCTGTTTTTTTTCGGGTTCAAAACAATAAATCCTCGTTTCGTCTCCTGTGACAATGTCATAAACTGTATTAGAATGTCCGTGGTCGTACTTCAGTAGCATCTGTGAGCACCATTCCACGCGAGCCCGCTTCTGCTCCGCTGTCAGTTCATGAGGGATCCAACGACAACAAAGTTTCCGAACTTTCAATGCTTCGTGTAAAATTTTCTGGATTTGACTCATACCAATCCCCAATAGTCCTCGAATTGTCTCATAGGTAATCCGCGGGTTTTCTTCAATTAACCGCTTAACAGTAGCCACATTATTTTCGTTGACGGCAGTTGAAGGCCGCCCTTCACGAAATTCGTCATGTAAAGAAACTCGACCTCTCTCAAATTCAGCAAACCATCGCTTCACGGTGCTCAAACAAGGTGCTTCTCTCCCAAAAGCATTTTGAAGACGAGCGGCACAGTCTTGCGGAGAGAGAGAACTTTTAAAATCATAAAAAATCATCGTTCTAAAATCTTTTCGACTTAATTCCATTTTCGTTGCATACGTAGAACTTTGATGTGTGATAAAAAACAATTGACAAATGATTTCCCGCCAGTTGTTTTTTTTTTATTACTAAGAAGGTTGCAACGTTTAAAAAAATATAACATTCGAAATTCAAATAGTTCCGATTAGCTAGAAGTGCAAAACTTTTAGTGTGCCCCATGTATGTCACCACTTATGACTTTTCGCTTCAATCAAACTTGGGGTACCGTTAGAGCCTAAGTTTTTCTAGTGACTCGCCAAAGGGACCTCAACCCGCATATTGATAAGCTGGATTGAGATCCTGATATTGAGAGTAATCAAAAAATTAGGTCTCTTTTCATAGATAAGAGGTTATCTATGTCTCTTTTACACCTTGCATTCGGGATTGTAGACTAAAGTAAAATATACATTCAGGGCATCTATTTCACACAAATATTATCATAAACATTATTTACGATAATATTTGGATCGGATGCTCTATTCCATTTATATATAATTATTTTATTATTACATTTATTACATTTATAAAATAATTAAATATAAATGGAATAGAGCATCCGATAACATACACACATTCAAATGACATAAACTTAGTTTCCAAAACCCACAAGTACTTAGTCGACAAAGCGGCACATTCAGTCATAACAATACTTGTCGCTTGTTTAACGGAATCCAGTAAAGCAATAAATCTGCCAGCGACAAACAACTAAAACTAAGTTACAACAACAAAGTCAAATTACTGAAGGAGTTTACCGCAGCCAGAGGGTTGAGGGGAGGCCACCGACACCGGGGAGTGTACGGTCATGGAATACTGATGCAGTCGCGGCTCCAACTCTCCTAAGATTTTCGGATCGGGATTTTCCTTTCTTTACAATGGGTCTACTCTTGGGGCATATCAATTGCAAGTGGTTATGTCGTTAGAAAGTTTTCTTGTGAGCCGCGCTGGCATCTCTATCGATTTTCGGGCTTAACAGGGAAGAATGCGCGTGTGGTAAGAATAACTTAGCTTATGGTGACAAAGTGTTGGTGGATTTAAAGTACCTGCTGATCGTAAAGTTTTATTTTTTTTTGGATCCAAGTAGGTATTATCAGACTCTATTTTTTGGCATTAGCGGTATCCTTCTAATTAAACCTAATGAAGGCCATTTTTTAATAAAAGTCCAGCTCATCGAGTCAGGTCAGTTCCAGGCATTATTTATTGTCTTAGTTCATTTAACTAGTATTTCCAGAAGAATTAGGTAGGTGCTCACTATCACATTACATATTCATACCCATGATCAGAAAGACCTAAGTACTTACAAAGTATTTTTTTGTGTACGACGTGAAGTAATAATAACTGAGAGTACGGTACACGGAAATTAAATCAATTGAAGAAAATGCTAGTCATTATTTCAACTAGCCTTAGCGCGACTTAAAACTATAATAACCGTGACGGTCGCCAATCTATCATAATAGACTTAATACCGGAGGGAACTCTATTTAGTAAGGATAATCCCCTTTTACAGAAAAATGAATAGCCAATACTTTCATGTAAATTAAATGAAGGGATCGCATGTTCATAACGATAGGACATTTGTAGGGAGATCGATTATTTCATATGGAATTTGTTGTAAGCTCTCTAATACCGGCCAACTGCTCTGGTACTGATTGATTTAATGCATCTGACCGTAATCGATGAGATATTCAACTCGTAGTTAGATATTTATATATTTATTCATCTATGAATTATTGAAATATATTGCCAATATCGCATTCTGGAAAGTTTCTATCGGAACTATACATCGAAATGAAATTGGGCATATAATATATTAACATATATACATTGGCAATACAATATCTGAGGCTATGTCACAGATAATATTAGACTTTATTCTGGAACAACTTGTTGTTGTTGTTGTATTGTATACGAAATTGTAAAGAAACCAATTCTACACAAACGGAGCAGCATTTTGTATAATTATATTTTACTGAAATACGTTTCATAATATCGTTGTTAATTGTGAGGGTAGATAGGGCAATTACGCCCACGATTTTTCAGTTGCTTTGACTGTCTCACGTAATAGAAGCCGAGCTTATTATAAACCAGAACCTCGTCTTGATATGACTTTGGCTCCGGCTATATTGACAGAGCCTTTTAGTGCCCAATTTTGTCACTTATACGTAATACTATTGCCAGAGCTTAATATATTTATAGGTATTAAAGCAAGTTATGAGGTTAAAATTTTTTTAACACATTGTTCATCAAAGATTTAACAATCTGCATCACAAAAACGACAGTCTTGGGATAGACCTGAACCCGCGACAGTTTACTTTCCAGGAGGTTTGCTCATGCTAACTGCCTCTAGAGACTTCAGTGGCTCTTGGTCGGTTGGCATGAGCGTTCCTCCTGGAAAGGAAACTGTAGTTGGTTGGAGTTCAGCCCAAGACTATCGTTTTTAATAATAGTTGAGGAAACCTACTTCATTTGCAAAATATATACCTATATTCATCATTCACCGAGCCTTTTCCCAACTTAGTTGGGGTCGACTTTCCAGTCTAACTGTGATTCGGCTGAACTTCGATATTTTCCGTGAAGCGACTGCCATCTGACCTTCACAACCCATGTATCGAGTTCTGTAGTTAGACCGGTCGGATTTTTAAGGGCTCCAACTACCCCTAACGACTGCCATATATATTCGTATGACAACCGGGACCGACGGCTTAACGTTCTCTCCGAGGCACGGAGGGGTCTCAGTGTCTTAAGAAATGGTCACCCATTATAATGTACATATGAACATGAATAATGACGAATAAAATATACCTACATTATTCGTCGTTTAAACTAGGAAACATTTAACTTCTTATTTTGTTGCTTAGCAACGTAGATAGCAAACTGCAAGCCAGGTATATCAGTAAGAGGCCGGATCAGTTCGGGCCCCGTCTAAACTCTGTTCACGGAGTCGGAAAATTGCATTCGTTATCGCATATCCGTATACTGCTACTTGCATCCGTAGCTATGGAACTGGGGGATGAGACAATTCACTTGAATTGTAAAATGAAATTAAATGTTTACTTTAAATAACTTTCATTTTGATTTCAGTTTTTATGAAATCATCTATGGATAGATTAAAAATAGGTTTGTAGGTAATATGGGTATTAACTATTGGAATTCAAGTTCCGGTTACAGAACGGTTAACAAACGCCTCCTACGTGGAACCAACAAAAAAAGGCAAAATGTGAGGATGTAATACACATCTGCCTCCCCCTATATGTTCACGTAGGAATTGGGAATTAGAAACTTACTACTGCACTATCATTTCAGACCATTACTTTCAATACACTCTCTGCAGCCACTCAAACATTCGTCTAGACACAACTACACCTACCTATATAAGCATACGGGTGGCCCGTCTCCCTTTCCGCTGAGTTTTCGCGACAGTCGACATCTACTGAATGACCTATTCATTCCCTGCGTTCATCTGCTAATGGAGTTGCCTTTTTGAGGTGCAAATAAATAGTCACTGCTTCTCAAAGACGCCCGGGCTCACAGTTGGAGTGATACTAATTAATTAAAAAATCTTACATAAATTAATATCTGAGTTGGAGACTTTATTTCTTTTATTTTATGATACAATATCACTTGTACTATTATTTTACAATAAATTATAAACTATTTACTTCTTTAATTTTGAAATGTGTTGTTGTTATGTTAAATAAATTGTTCACGTCAGAGGCTTTACGTCTGATTGTGCTGAACAGTTAGATGCCACAACAACTAACGGAAGTAGGTACTTTCATCTATCAAATTTCTTCAAGAACAGTCCAGCTATTGTTAATTAAAGCATTATATTATTATAGGGTTATCCTGAGGGCGTACGCGTTACTCAATAAAAAATAAGAATTAGTTAAAGGTTGCTTTCATAAATGTTTTGAATGTACCAAATGCAAAGTGGCATTTAATAACAGGCTTCAATCTTTTTATTCAAATTTAGATATTCAAAATTTAGTTATATTACAGTTTATGCGAATTCTCTTACAATTCTCTTACACAGGCTTAATCTTAATCTATACGCGCGTTGTTGCTGCTAGACATTCTCAAAGTTAGCTCCGTACTCTACACGCTAATATAATTAAATACTCTGCATGTTAAATACTTCAGATTTCAACTCGCAAACATATTAAATACTGATAATTATGCAATATTTTGGTGAATACTTTTATATGAACATCGGAACAGGCAGCTGGTATTTAGGTTAGGACGCCATAGGCTTTGATTCCAGGGTCGAATCTTAATATTTAGGTGATCCACAATAAATGTTTGTTTCGGAGTATGAGTATTCTCTATGTACAACATATGTTTAAAAATACATAAGTATGTTTATCAGTTGTCTAGATCCGAATATTAGCGTGATTTTGGCTAGATGAAGATGTGTGGGAATGTGTAAAAATCATAACATAGTATAAAACAAAGTCGATTTCGTTCCCTTTGTATGCTTAGATCTTTAAAGCTAGCAACGGATTTGATGAGTGGTTCTCGAGGAAGGTTTTTGGGTTTACAATTTGTCAATCGAGCGAAGCCGCGGGCCTCTGCTAGTTACTAATAAATGATTCTATTAAGTAATTTTGTCTTTGTAAGTCAGTCTTCCCTACTTGAATAGTAGCCATATGATTTGCATAGGTTATTCTACAGTCTTAACAATAACTTGTCAATGCAAATTGCTTAGGTGGATATTCAAGCAATACATAATAAATCAAATCGGGTTAACCCTTTCGCTAGTCACAGTTCAGTAAATATCAGGTATGTTGAAGTGCACAGTAAACGTTGATTTTATAATATGATTAGCTTTAATTTATCCTATAGTCTGAGACGCCCAGGACTGATATTGGCTGTGCCATAGCAGCTGGCACATAAGATTTCGTTACCTTTCATCAACATTTCATCGCAAAGCAACGGGTTTAATTTTTTTTCAAAATTACAATATAGCTACTACTTTTTATTAAATTCATTCGGCCATTTTGGACATAACCCATATAAATATGCCCGGTGACGGCAATAGGCTTGTGTGTAATGCACCTCTGCCTACCCCTTCGGGGATATAGGCGTGATATGTGTGTGTGTGTGTGTGTTAATTTTTCCTGTATTATACAATACTCTCTAAGTCCTTCTCGCGAGCACGTGGTGCACCCGCTCAGATAGACAAGGTTACGACAAATATTTTTTTTTAATATAAAGTGCCCAAATATGGCAATAGGCTCACTCTGATTAAATGCGGGTTTATTAGAAGTTTATTGAGCGAAGTTCAATCTTAGGCGACTCATGTATTTTCTTTGTCCGCATACTCCTCCTAAACGCCTGAACCGATCTCCTTCAAACTTACCACAGTGATAACGTGTGATAACGTGTGGCGTGAGGGTGGTTTAAAACAAACAAAAAAATAAAAACAAAAAAGTTTGAACATAAAAAAATAAATCGTTGTCGTTCGAAAATTTAACACTTCGCTCAGTTTTTTGCAACAGCAGCATGCATTGCATGATGCATTACACCTTTAGAGATGAAGACGTAATTTGCTGGTACGACTATTTTAGGCTTCCGTACCCAAAGGGTAAAACGGGAACCCTATTACTAAGACTTCGTTGTCCGTCCGTAATTCCATCCGTCGGTCTGTCACCAGGCTGTATCTTATGAATCGTGATAGTTTGAAAGTTAAAATTTTCACAGATGATGTACTTCTGTTGTCGCTGTACATCGTGAAAATACCACCGTTTAAAAAAATATGTTATACTCAGTTTCGATAACAGAACCGACTGGAAGTCTAACTTTGAAAAACAAGCACATTTTATAATAAAATTCTTATAATTGATATATTTTCTTTTTTAATTCCGCGGCCCGAGACCTCTGCATCCTATGTCTATTGCCGAGCGTTTCTGGTTAGCACCAGGAAGATTTTTTAGGGCAGTGAGTTACCACGAGTACTCATTTTATGTCTAGAGGCTACATCAATTTTAAGATTTTTGTAAAAAAAATGTGATTATTTTTCAAAGTAATACCTCCCAGTCGGTTCTGTTATCGAACGGGGTCCAAAATTTTTTTTTGTAAATGGTGGTACTTTCACGGTGTATAACAACAAATACTAAAACCCAGAATAAAATCAATATTTAAGGGGTCTCTAAACAACAAACGTATTTTCTTGCCAACCCGCACTTTATCAATTTATTTTTCTTTAATAATTTCTAAGCATATGTCCTAAATAGGCATGTGTGCCTCATCATAGCTTACTATGTATACAATAATTTAAGCTCCTATCGTTGATCAAAACTAGGTAATTTAAAGCAATAAATAAAAACACAAAATGCAAACTTTAAATGCAGTTTGGATAAGCGTCACTTTATCCTGCTTTGTGAACGGTGATCGGTGCTCGGGTTCGGGCATCATGAATGAGTAAAGAAGAGGTCATGAATGTTTTATAAGTCTACGGTGATACGCCCGCGCTGGTTCAATCACAATTTATCGTCAAGGACATCTATGGAGTCTGCTTATTTTCATACAACTATTCTTGTACAAATTGCATTTAATATTTTTCGAAAAATTTTCAACAACTGTAATACTCGATTTTTAAAAAGAAAATGGCTGATTTTGACTTTGTTGTGAGTAGTCTGCAAAGATCTATAATAAATGTAAAATATAAGTGCGGATAAAAGCTATCACGAAAACTGTTTTGTTTAGCCGTTTTGTCGTAGCTCACAGCTTAAAACGTAGTCCTTGTGCCAGAAATTTAAGAGACAAATATTAAAGCTTTTCGTTGCATACGAACACTTTAAGAAATATTATAAAAAGTTTATTTTAACAAGTGAAATGACGATTGTTCATACTTTTTGTACTTAAAAAATGTATTTTCATTCACACAACGATACAGGAAAAGGTGAAATTTAATACCAACTCTTTCCGAACGTAAAATCTTGAAAAACGAATCCCCGCTTAACAGGAGTAATTTTCATATATTATTCCATACAGTAAACACATCGTGACGTAACATGAAATATCAATCGTAAGTACAGATTTCCCGGATCGAATCGAGGCGGACATTGTGCCCCCACTCGTGCCCCTATCCGATAATGGCGTGGGATTTATAAAATATTCAACGTCTTCAATGTTATTTATGAGCACCTTCGTGAAACAAAAGCTCTGAGTTAGACTCTACAGTGTTGTCGTTGAGGAAATATCAAGTATGGTTAACGAGGTTTTACAGATTTAAGCAGTAATACGTAGGCCACACTATATAAGTATTGCGTAACTTAAAAAATCAACATGTTAAAACTAATATATTACGTGTATTGCTTTTCAAAATACTTTCCTTTACATTTTAAACATTTTTTCATGCGATCGAACCATTTTTTAAAACAGGAGGACCACAGATTGAAGGCGTGTTTTCTACGTGCTGATTGAACGCTATCACTGCCTCTTCGGAGTTGGTAAAAGTGAAACCTCTCATCAAATCTTTGATTTTGGGGAAAATACAGAAATCACAGGGTGCTAGGTCGGGGCTATGCGCAGGATGGGTGACAAGTTGTACTTTTTCGGAAGCTAAAAATTACTTTGTTTTGTTGGCCATGTGTGAAGAAGCGTTGTCATAATGTAGGAGAACGCGGCTTTTGAGTCGTCTTTCGCGAACTTTTTCTAACACCCTGGGTAAACAAATGGTAGAATACCACTCGGCATTAACACTCTTTTGATCTTCAAGTGGAATTGTACAGATGGGACCCGTAGCTGAGAAAAAAACGCGATCATTTTTTTACCAACGTTTCACGCCTGCCTCACTTTTGATGGTTTGTTCTCATTTTCAAACACCCATTCACAAGATTGCTGTTTTTTTTTCGGGTTCAAAACAATAAATCCACGTTTCGTCTCCTGTGACAATGTCATAAACAGCATTAGAATGTCCGTAGTCGTACTTCAGTAGCATCTGTGAGTATTATTCCACGCGAGCCCGCTTCTGCTGCGCTGTCAGTTCATGAGGGATCCAATCATCCAACGACAACAAAGTTTCAGAACTTTCAATTCTTCGTGTAAAATTTTCTGGATTTGACTCATACCAATCCCCAATAGTCCTCGAATTGTCTCATAGGTAATCCGCGGGTTTTCTTCAATTAACCGCTTAACAGTAGCCACATTATTTTCGTTGACGGCAGTTGAAGGCCGCCCTTCACGAAATTCGTTATGTAAAGAAACTCGACCTCTCTCAAATTCAGCAAACCATCGCCTTACGGTGCTCAAACAAGGTGCTTCTCTCCCAAAAGTATTTTGAAGACGAGCGGCACAGTCTTGCGGAGAGAGAGAACTTTTAAAATTATATAAAATCATCGCTCTAAAATCTTTTCGACTTATTCCATTTTCGTTGCATATGTAGAACTTTGATGTGTGAGAAAAAACAACTGACAAATGATTTTCCGCCAATTACTAAGAAGGTTGCAACGTTTAAAAAAATATAACATCCGAAATTCAACTGGTTCCGATTAGCTAGAAGTGCAAAACTTTTAGTGTGCCCCATGTAGATGATAGGTTGGATGGATGGAAGAAGCGGCCCTTCAAAGGAGAGGTCTATTTCTAGCAGTGGACTGATGTAGGTTGTTGAAGAATGTCCAAAATACACACACACACACATATCACGCTTATATCCCCGAAAGGGTAGGCAGAGGTGCATTACACACCCACAATTTGTCAGTATTTTTAGTCCTACGTAATAGGGGGCAAGCTTATTCCCATCACCGGGCACTCATATAATGGGCTTTGTCCAAAATGGCTGAATAAAAAGTACACGTGCCAGCCGCTATAGCACAGCCAATTAAAGTCCTGGACGTCTCGGACTATAACAAAAAAATACAACAGTTATTTATTGTCTTCACAATAAATAACTGTATCATTAAAGTTTGCAGGAAAAGTGTAAGCAACAAGACAAATGCGACCATTTGTAATTATGTTTTTATGGGTAAGATTATTTTCTGGATTTAGGGTACTTGTTACCTGGAAATGTAAGTCCGTGGGACTTAGGGACGAGAAAACTATTTCACGCTGACAAATCCAGTATCCCGCTGCCTCATTGGCAAAGTTTTAAACTGTTTTCTTTGTAAGCTGACTGATTAAGATCACAAAGAATATTTCGTATTTTATTATTATCTCAGTTATATATATATTTTTTTAAACTTTTATTTCAGGCAACTTAGATTAGTTACAGATCTTATAAACTAATCTACGGCCCATAGATATATACCTTAAAACTAAGAATACATAATAATATAAATATTGATTAGGCATCAAGGCCCATAATAATAAATACCTAAACCTAAAATACATATCTATATATTATATAAAACTTAAATCTATGTCGACGTTCCTTTGTGCCTTTTGATCGGCGTTGTCTCTCGGCGTGCCCAGGAACCGCCGGAACACCACACCCCTCGCCCACAAGTCTTCTTTGGTGAAGGCTCCCATTTAAATTTGGTCTCATTCAGACAATTATTTGGTCCCAGATCGGTAATTTGAAGTCGGTTGTTGTGTCAATTTTTGACTTGTATTTTTTTATAAATGTTTTTGGAAATTGCCACTTAACGTCATCTAGCCCAAATTAAGCTGATACGGACTTGTGCTATCTGATAAACATTCCCAGGTATTCCTTTTTTAGAGAATACCCAAACTCCGAAACAAACATTTGTGAAACCACAAATATTTGATTCGACCCGGAATCGAGAATGGGACCTCAAGGACGGCAATCAGACACACACCAATGCGCCTCCGAGGCTTATAGTTTCAATTCTCTTTGAAATAACAAACATTCATAGTTTTTCAACACAGACAGATAATTATTAGTTTAAATAGCATGCTTTTAAACAACATGAGTTCAAACCCACACGATTTGATAGTCAATTCACAAAAGAGCCAACCACTTGCAGGTGCTGATAGAAATATTAATAACTGATAGAACGCAAAGGTAATAAACACAATATCGACGGTAGAAGCATTGACAGTTAATTATATGTTACAGTCTTATTAACCCATCGTTAAAAGTGATAGAGGAAGTTTAAATAACAATTTCTGATTCAAGTGCGACGTTCAATAAACAACATAGAATCAATCATCATTTGTATTTAATTATGTAGTTAGAATTAAAATACACTTCTTAGCTATTTATTTAAACTGTACTACATTGTAGAGAAGTAAGTTGTATATGATTGGTCTCAAAGGATTTGATTGAAATCAAAGGATTTTAATGCATTGATATATTATCTTTTATTGTATTGCACAAAAACACATATACAGTTCCACTGGTATAATTTTTATTTTGACTGACTGGTTACACCTCACGGCATCATCAGAGATTTTAAATAGTTTCAATAACTCACATAATAATATCGTACTACATATTCGTAAGGAGATCAAAACACTAGTGTTTCTTTGATGATGCCGTGAGGTGAAACCGGTCAGTAAAAATAAAAATGACACCAGTGGAAAATGTGTTCTTGTGCAATATGTGGCAGATTCCACTAAGTGCCGTCAATCGACAGTATAAGTACTATCTTTTATTGGTATCGGAATTGAGATATTTACTATTTATCACAAACAATCTAGTGGTAATAGACAAGTCTGTTATTTTTTTAATATTTTACAGTTATAGATCGCTACAATGAAAGTTTTTGGTTAAATTTAAACCAGTCTCCGTTTCCTTTTAGGAGATTGCTCTGATAACCAAAATCAAAATACTAGCTTAGACTTGCATTTTCGCCGGGCGCCACTGGAAATACCTTCTGCGTGTGAACCAGAGACGCCCGGCAATTGACGTACGAGAGGCGGAAGTCTCAGGCCGCGGAATTAAAAAAAAAAGACTTGCGTTTATGTGATTTATTTTGTAAAATATTCGGTGGCATCTACGAATGTGTATTAGAAATGTTATAGCACTTTTATTTATAGTCTCTACTGTTATTGTTAAATGCTTCAAAGGTAGGCAACAAGCATAATTAGCGAAATAATTGAGGGAAAATCAAACAGAATACTAAACACTTTTAAAGCAACGCCTTTTCCGTGCAGAGATAACAGACACGTTCGAGTTCATCATACATTAAGTAGTTTCATTCTCAATACCTCGGTGGCGCAGTAGTATGAGTATTTGACTGCCGCCCTTATGGTCCCAAGTTCGATTCCTTGTCAAATCAAATATTTGTGTGATCCACAAATGTTTGGTCATCTTAAATCATAAGGGATAGAGCCTATGGCCGTTTCTGCGCACATACAGTATTCTTGCTAGAACCTTGTCAGTCCGTCAGTAGAAGTACCGCGTGAAGGTGACGTTGACGCCATGAGATGTTGATATTAGCTCCCAAAATGAAATCTATTGTAGTTCGCCAATATTAGCCAACTACAATAGATTTCATTTTGTCAAAGTTGTTTGTGGTGTTTGGCAAAAATTGATTTTCAACAAAAAGAAATTTCTCGCGACTACATTTGGAGACTGGACATTTTTGCTTTCGTCCGTCCGTCTGTCTGTGTGTATGTTCGGGGCTAGCATAGCAGCCACAGTTTTAATTTGATCTCCACGAAACTTGACACAAGTATTCCTTGGCTTAAAAAAAATTGCCAATGAATTTTTTGAAGAAGAAAAATGGGGGGAAATGCCCAAATATAGTTTTTAATGTTCTACTGTTTGACCATATCATGGGTGAACTTAAATCTAAAAGTCATCATTTTCACATTACACGCAAGTGCTATTTATTTTTTCACAGAATTAAATTAACGTCAATTGAATTTAAAAAATAAATGACGTCGTCCAAGGGAAAAGTTTCACGAGATTAATTCTCTTGATAAAATTTCACGGTTCAAGAAATCCAACTACCGGTTACGTGGGGGCGATCAACGATACTGATTACTTTCGTTTCAACTAAGACCTACAAATATCTTAGAATAGGCCTATTTTGATAGAGTTCAAGTTGTAAAACTATTTGACAGCGTTTGTTTATGAAACATACACAAAACTTTTTTTTGTATTTCAAAGCAATGAGTTTGCTTAAACTATTCTTAAATCCTGCCGATGACATCAGCTTTTGTGATTTATTTATAACTAGCTGTTGCCTGCAGCTCCGCCTGCGTGTTATAGCTTTCTTGACCACGAGTTACTGATTTAAGTTGAGCGATATTGTATCTTAAGATAAAATATTATAGTATCTTAGCCGTGTGCAGCGCCCCTTAGTGAACTCCACTGCGGGTGACGTAACCTACGACAAACGTATTATTTGCGGTTGGTACAGTAATCGGGTCTAGGGATCAAACCGCAAAATTAAGTTTGTTTTTTATTGTTTATACTTTTCCGGGATAAAAAGTTACCAGGGTGGTGCCCAGGATATTAAAGAATAATTATACCAAGTTTCATCGTAATCGAACCGGTAGTTTTTGCGTGATGCCTGAACAAACAGACAGACAGACAGACAAAAATTTTTTAAATCACATTTTTGGGTTCGTTATGGTCTAGTAATACCCCCTGCCATTTATTTTTTTTGATATTTTCAATATACAGAATATTCACTTCTACAGATTTATTACAAGTATATTTATTTAACAAACACTTGATCGGATTTTTTTTTAAATTATGAATCATTAATAAAAAAATTCGGCCAAGTGCGAGTCGCTCTTGCACACCGAGGGTGCTACAGACGTTGCTTCATACCATGTTTCAAGATTCCGATTTCACGGGAAATACGACCCTGTAGGTTTTGATTCCCTTGTGGGTGTCGAAAATTTGCAGCATAAACGGCTACTGTATCTTCCGATGGCGTTGGCTTACAAGTTAAATTTTTTCACAGCCCCAAGAGACAGGTAAACCTGATAGTACTTTTAAAGAATTTCAGATTAATGCCTTTACGCATTCCGGTGAAAAAGACAGACAGACGGGAAAATAAAGTGATCCTATAAAGGTTCCGTTTTTTCCGTTTAAGGTACCTTTAAAACTATAGTCAAATTGAAAACCATTTTCGGTCGGTAATAATATTATATTTGTGAGACATAAAAAATAAAACTAACAAAAAACTATTCTGATATTTTAGTTGGTCTTTATTTCTTACCGTAGCCAGTACGTCTGGGCTACGAGTCGTAGAGGCGCTACGAGTCCCTCGAGATGAAAACCGTCGTAACCTTACAATGTTCTGCTTAGCTTTGAGCTAAGCTGCCTTTTTACTATACTAGATCACTTTAAAGACCTGTTTACACTAGAAAGATTACAAATAAATATATTTCTCAACTAGACATCAATCTTTGGTTTTGTCCAAAATGTTATAGTGTCCAAATAAGTGTGTCATATCGTACCAAATGTAATGTAAAATATGGATTGAAATATCAATATATTCAGGTGTCTTTTCATCGGTCAGAATATTTCACATTCAATTATTTAAATTCAAGTTAGAACTTGAATTTAAATAATTGAATAAATCCAAAAATCCAGCCTAAAACTTTCGTTTCTTGCGTTTTATACTGTATGATAATATTAAAAAATAGCATACTCAAGAACTAAAAACCAATTTCTAGGTGTTTAATAATCTTAAAATATAAAATTTCTCGACGAAAATCTACGTATAAACTCTTCCTTAGCCGTCAGAGCAAGTTGTAAGCAACTTACAGCCTCACATCAGCCGTCGGCTATGAGCCAAGCCAATCTGCCTTGTTGTTTTACACAATTAAACTGAGAACTACACTTAGATACTTTGAGCTTGGCTAAAGTTTTCGGTTATACTCTATTTCTTGGCAAACATACAAGGTTTTACTACTTAAAGAGTTAAAACGGACCTGCGAGTGATATCTTCACTATATACAATATACACGTTATATTATTTGTACGCTCACAGTTACGTACGCGTGAAAAAAAAACTTTTTTTATTCAAGCACTATATTATTTAAGTACTTTCATATACATTTAGTGATTAGCTGTGGAACTAGGTATCTACATACCTACAATAACTAATAGTTACTTGTATTTCGTACTCTCTTCGTAATAATATTTAGTGTAGGTAGTAGCTGTTAAGGGCGTTGAAGTATAGCAACATTGCAACCAAATATTATCATTACTTTATGTTATGTATAATCTTGCCTCATCACTGTATTAGCAGCAGTTATTACATAAAATTATGTTGAACGTTCACGTAAGAAACAAGGGCCGGACGCAATGTAATTTATGGGTTTGGGCGCGGTCTGTTCATTGTAGGGCACATCTGGTTTTATTCAAGACATTACCTTTCTGTATCAGCTCCGAAATAGAGCGGTTTCTATTAAAGTCCAACACGATAATGTACCTACGCGGAACGCCTGTGCCAATAAAGTCGGCAATCTATTTTCACTTATAAATAGTTTTGCTATAAATTTTATATCAGGGGTTGTTTTTATGTATGTGGAAGTAAATTTATACCAAAAAAGAAGAGTACAATGTCAGATTTTATCGCATTAATATTACACACATTAGTGTTATACGTATATTCATAACTATCCAAGCTTTTGTATGTCTTATTACATGGGTAAATATCCCCGAAAAGGCCATATAGGTGGCTAAGGTCCGCCGGGCGCCACTGGAAATACCTTCTGGTGTGTACCAGGGACGCCCGCAGCAATGGACATAGAAGCGACCGCGGCCACGCGGAAATTTAAAAAAAAAACAAAGAAAAGGCTAAACATTATTTTACAGATCTTAATTAAATTTTTGACATTTTTATTCTGTGTACTAATTTTGACATTGTATAATTTCTAATTTAATGTGACTGAGTGATATTAATTTTGGTGTATATGAGTTTGGCTTGAAATAAATGAATTATTATTATTATTAATTAAATGTATAAAAGTTATCCTTACAATACATTAATTTTTCTTTCAAAGGATTGCTGTAAGACCTTACACGTACTAACCTAAAAGCCTGGAAATTTTCCATTAATTTTTATACGCGTTAACCATGTTGCTGCAGTGATTTCACGTTTAAAACAGAAACGGTAATTAATATTCATGTTTCGGTGTCTCGCACCATATTTCGGTTAAGTTCGGTAATGGAAAAAGTTTTTTTAACTGCCCAAATCTCGGGTCCGTTCATAAATATCTGTTACGGCAAGCTGTTACGCACGAGCTACTGTAATGGGTTGCCAGTTAGCTAGATTTCAGATAAATTAATTATTTTCCTAGATTTACCTTAATGTTTAACAGATGGTAAAATTATATGTTTCACCTTATTTACGAATTTATGATATTTACGAAAGTAAAACACTTACCAATGCGATATATGTGCAACCTGCAAGCTCTATGTGCCTACTGAGATTGCTAAAGCGGAAAGCATGCAGTTCCGAAAAACACGCGAAATATAAAAGTTATAAAAAATTTAAGAAGTCGATTTGACGAAGGTTATCTATCTAGGGTTAACATTGTTTAGCTAGCCCGATAATGCCAATAAAGGCTTGCCCCCTTTTACATAGGACCAAACAAAACTAGTGGCAAAATGTGGGTGTGTAATGCATATCTGCCATCCGGTTCGAAGGACCATAATTATGTTCTTGAGGTTGGTGGTAAATGAAAGTGGACTGTATTTTACTGGTACTGGTATATTGGTTCTTCAATAAATTACAATTGGTCACAAAGAAGCAAGGGTCGCGGGCGGTGTTCAATGTCTGACAGTTTTTGATGTTAGATGATCGGATGAATGTAACGGTACGTTCACACGGAGCCACGTTTTGCCGAATCTTTATTGTCATCGGATCTGGAAAACCCGAATGTTGTATTCACACAGCACATCTTGCATTGCCGTATCCGACGGCCTCGTATCCAGATCCCGTGTAAACACACCATCCGGTTTTTTAGCAAGAACGCGCACAGTTCCTCGCGTTGATTTCAAGATCCGGCAAATAACCGAATCTACCCCTGCGTGTATCGTATGAACGCATGTATTGAATGCGCTATACCACTGCACCGGATCTTACATTTTGCAGTACGGCCGGATCGGTTTGTAGTCGCAAAATCGGATGTCAACTTTAGCAAGATTCGGTTTTTTGCTGTGTCTTGAAACTGAATGCATGTGTGAACTCATTCGTTGAAATACTGTTGCCACTAAACCGAATCCTGCGAAAAACCGATTCGGTAGAGAAACACTGGACGCCGTGTGAACGCAGCGTAAGTGGGGGCCGGACCAAGCAACGTTTCGTTCCCCCGGGCGGCCACGCGTTGTCAGGCGCTGGTGTGCCAACACTACCCCTTCAGGAATATAGGCGTAAATATATTTATGTTTGTATAAAATCTTAACTCGTTTACTAAACTTACCAAAAATTCTAGTTTAAATGCATATCTGGTAAAAAAATTCTCACTTCTCGGACAAAATGAGTACATTCACATCACGTAGGTAATTATTTAGAAGACTGTTGAAAAAATGTTTGCATATTTTAAGTCGTAAACGAGAATATACCTGATTTTCCTTTAAGATTAAGTCAAATTAGGCACAGCGATAATATGTTTGGAGTGGCCCTTTAAATTTCATCTTATCTACTGTGTTTTTATGTTTATTTTAAAGACAATTTTGTACCATATTCCTTTGAAGAATTAAGTTAATTATATTAGGGAGGTGAGGTCTACTTCTCCCGTTTTTGTATCAAAAATAAAATGTTTTTTTTTTATGTACGTTGGAGGAATTATTGGTCGGTGTAGCTAAAATTGCTTTTTTAACAATTATTCACAATATAAACTTAAGACTAACGGGTCTTTTACGCGATTATATACATACCTCTTAGTCGCGTAAAAGACCCGTTAGTCTTAAGTTTATAATGTGTACAAAACGCGAAAGTTTAAAGAAGTAATTATTCACAATATTTAAAACTACAGATACAACAATCGTTAGTGAATAAATAAATCTATATATAGGTATCTATCTATCTATATATATCTATCTATCTATATATATCTATATATACCTATTTAAAACAAAGTGGTGTTGGTTACGAGATTAGTGGCTCGAGCTACACCGAACGGCTATACCGATTTTAATATTTTTTTTGTTGTGTTCCTTATTATCAGTAGGAGGATCTTTTGGAAGAAAAGAAAAAGGTTTGCGGAACATTAGAAAAATTAATACGGTATGAAATTCGCCGGGGCCGCTAAGTTAATACGAGAATATAGGTAATATATGTTACAGTGAATTGACTATGTTAAACTTTTTAAGTATATTTTACAATTTACTCGTAAACCACAAAGTGAGTCAGCCTGGATTGAATGTCTGACCAACTGACTGGAAATCCTAACTCAACTTTATATTTTATGTCTTTTTAATTTCGCGGCCCAAGACCGCGGCCTCCCTCACATCCGTTGCCGGGCGTCTCTAGCTCGCACGCAGAAGGTATTTCTAGTGACGCCCGGCGTATCCGAACCCAACTGTGTTAGGAAAAGGTTCAATGGTTGAAGACTGACCAACTGAGCTACCAACGTAGCAGTCAAGGTTCCGAAATTGCGATATAAAATAGCTAGAATTGTTCAAATTACATTAGTATTTTTTTTCATAAACGACATTTGTGAAAAGATGCCGTTGTTTTAAGTCATAGGGATTTTAATACGATCTAATATCCAAACATTTATCACAGACACTTTTGGCCCCCCTTTAAAACCACAAAAGGATCTTCGCAGGTCAAAATAGGACACGCTATCCAGACCGGAGGTTCTCTCGTTGAATTATGGTCGACCATATCCGGAGAGTGTATTTCCGGTTTTGTGTGTTCGATATCAATGGTCAGTTAACCACTCAATGAATCATAGATAATCAGGTAGTTTTAATGTGTCGTTAGGATTTTAAGAGGGATTACGTTGCAGTTGAGAAATTCCTGAAATTTTAATGATTGAAGTATTCTTTACTATTTTTACAAACATTATTTTGCTGGCAGTGTATATTTATATTTTTGGATATTCTCGCACAACATCATCTAGCCCAAACTAAGCTATAATCTTGTGCTATGGGATCTAGACAACTGATAAACATAGGTACTTATATATTGCTAAATACTTACATATTATACATAGAAAACAACCAAAGTCCGAAACAAACATTTGTGGATCACACAAATAGTTTGATTCAACCCGGAATCGAACCTGGGACCTCAGGGCCGGCAGTCCCATACTCTGTGCCACCGAGGCAGACATTTTAATGATTGAAGTATTCTTTACTATTTGTACTATTTTTACTAACATTATTTTGCTAGCAGTGTATATATACCTATTTATTTTTTTGGACATTCTCGCACAACTTCATCTAGCCCAAACTAAGCTCTAAGCTTGTGCTATGGGATATAGACAACTGATAAACATACTTACATATTTATAAATACATACATATAATATGTATTTTACATAGGTAACACCCAAATTCCAAAACAAACATTTGTGGATCACACAAATATTTCATTCGACCCGGGAATCGAACCCGAGACTCTGGATCCGAAAGGCGATGCACTACCGACCGTGTGTTATTTACACTTTACTTACTATTTAATAATAAAATTTCAGATAAAAAGAAAGTAAGACCGTTAAAACAAAGCCCAGAAACAAGGCATCATGAAACACAATTTGCATTCCAATACTCCCATTATGATGTAAAAATTCATTTCTTTATCTACATGTACGGAATATTTAAGCTTTCATTAATGTTTGACTTTCTCAGCGATCTCGGTTAAGGCTCATAAATATGTAATACCGCGAGTTGCGGACTATGCTAAATTTCCCGCCCCTCCCCTTGTAAACAGGTCAACTTGAGTTTGAAGCTGCACTTCTTATTACTAGATGGAGCGTTAGTTTGATTTATAAATTATGCAATATCTTGCGTTTCTCTAGTTTTACCTGTAATTCAAACCAAAATTCGAACAGTCAGGTAGAATGTAATTTTTTTACGAGAAGGGCCTTTATTGATACTTCAGTAACAATATCAGTATAATTAAAAAGAACTAATTCAAACCAAAATTCGAACAGTCAGGTAGAATGTAATTTTTTTACGAATTGGACCTTTATAGAAACATTGTTCTGATCAATATTAGTACATTTAAAAAGAACATTATTATATAGCTTGTAAATTATGCCAGATATTTTAAAACTACGTATCAAAGTAGGTAGGTATAACAAAAGATCCACCGTAACAAAAATGCCAAATATTTTAAAAGGTCAAATGGAATTTCATTTGTCTCGATAAAATACTGAATTGAACTTATTCGTCTTATATTTATTAAATTCCACTCGTGCCAAACATAAATAAAATGATTTTAAGAAGTGAATACTTTTTATTCATACTTAAAATACCATGATTAGGTATCGCTAAGAAAATATTCTTGGAATTTAATTTACTTTTCCATCGCCACTGGTAGCAAATAAGTGAGTAGTTTAATTTTAAAATAACAACGACAAGATTCACTGGAATATTAAAACATAATTGGGATACCGGAGGCCGCTGGTTATTTTTATATAACCCGTGGGAAGAAGTCTAAAGATGAACATTATACAATTTGTATATAAATTGTATAATGGTCATCTTCTTTATAATATTATCATTGGGGTCATAAAGGGTCAGGTCATTAAACGGTCAGGGACGAAACAAATCTGCTATAATTTATAGCAATTAATTGAATCAAAATACTTTAATTACTTTTGTGTATTTATAGTACATTTTAAATGACAAAGAAACTTAGAAACAACCGATACACTAGTTCATCTTTCTGTTTATTATGAACCAAAATTATTTAACACGGCATTCTTTTTTTATGTTTGTTAAGACATACTCGTACCTACTATCTTTCGAGTGGGAGAACTGATTTTGAAAATATACTCTATTAAATATTGGATGGAACCAGGCGTTACTTGGCGAAAATCCATGACAAAGCAATGCTAAGTAAAATATTAAAAAAAAAAAAAGTTTAAAACTTTTATTTTTTTAATATTTTACTTACCATTGCTTTATACTCTATTAATTGAAAGCGGCTGCTTCCCAAGTAGTCCCATTGCAATTTGGTTCCAGTCCGACAATTATTTCGGCAAATTCCGGTAATTTGAAGTCGGTTTGTGTCTGTACTTAATACATTATGAAATGACTCACTTGTACAGATATTCCACAATTTTAAAATTGTGGAATATCTGTACAAGTGAGTCATTTCATAATGTATTACTATATGTTCCACCAAGTGCCGACAATCGAAAGCATAAATTATATCTGTACTTAATTTTAAACTATATACATAAACAGATATACCTACCCGATGTGACTTTTTCTCATCATGATTAAAATCCCCTGGTTGAATATTGTTGACTTAAGCATAATTTCGCACGGTTACAGAGGTGAGGTGACGAAGGAGGACCCTTTAACTGTAGCGCTGTAGGGAGAAGGAAAAATTATTCTTGCAATATGACAATTGCCTTATGTCCCCTATCGTCATAATAATATTATTATTATTGTAATTTATAACATAGTTTAGTGGTTTAAGTAACATGTTTTGATTGTAATTTTATGAGAATAGGTTTAAAGACTAATATTAAATAAATACTGAACTGTATTTTTTCTTTTTATTATTATTACATATTTTCTTTTGAAATAAAAAGAAATGAAATGAATTATTTATTTGTATAGGTCACTAAAGGGCTCGTACAAACGTCAGTAAGTACTTAAAATAAAAATATATCATTGCTTCTATATTTACATGTACTGCCAGATTCGCAAAGCAACATGTAGAACCGAGAGAAAGAACCTGGCAATAAAACTCTCGGCTCTCTTGACATTCTCATATAGCTTCATCTAGCCTAAATTAAGCTCATATAAGCTTGTGCTATGGGATCTAGACGACTGATAAACATACTAATATAAGAGTATATATTACTAAATACAGACATATTATACATAGAAAATACCCAAACTCCGAAACAAACATTTGTGTAAACACACAAATAATTTGATTAGACCCGGATTCGAACCCGGGACCTTAGCGGCGGCAGTCGCATACTCATACCACTGCGTCACCAAGGTATATAAACATAGGTACCTAGATAAAAAAAATATATTATCATACAATTTTTTAAGGTAGAAATCAAGTCCACACAATATACTTTTACCTACTATATACTTTTTTTATAAGTCCGTGACCCAAGGCCGCGGCCGCTCTAACGTCCGTTGCCGGGTGCCTCTGGTTCACACGCAGAAGGTATTTCCAGTGGCGCCCGGCACCTACTATGTAGTAAACTAGAATACCTAATTATGTTGTGGAGTTTAGCAGCCTAACCACGTCAATGATAAATCGAAAGTAATAATGAACTGATTGAGTAATTAACTACTCAATCACATACCTATTAATTTTTATTCTCAAATATAAGCCTCATGTCTCATCAAAACTCAAACAAACTGTCATCCCACATTCGAAAGCCACCAAATTTCATATTCATATAACTCATATCATACAGTACAATTTTTCATCACGAATCTAAATAATGTTACCCCTGACCGGTCCTCATAACTCGACTGGTCCAATAATATCGTCATATTTTTTCGACATTGCGAAATTGGTCTGAAAGGAAGGGAAAGTTTCAACGAAATTGTTGGGACTTGTACTGCTAATAAATAATACACGCAATCTGGGTGACTGTTGCCTCGGCCGACACGTTTCTGCGGCACGTGTGTCGTAAGTTCAAAACAGTAATGGCTTCTTGAAGAATGCGATTTTTGTATAAAGTTTTATTGATGAGTAATAAGTAAGCCTTTTAGATTTGTTATATTTGTTATTTTTAATTAAGTATTATACTCGTAATTTAAACGTACTCGTAGAGTAAAACAAAATCACCCGCTGTCTATCTGTTCCTGTGTATTCTTAGATTATTAAAACTGCGCAACGGATTTTGAAGCGGTTTGATTTAATAGATACTGTGATTCTCGAGGAAGGTTTAAGTAGATATTTTTTCAAGCGGGCTAAGCCACGGGCATCCATTAGTATTAAATAATTAAATAATACTTAGGGTATGTAGTGACAATACTATATACAGGTGTCCCAAGAACATGCTTTTGGAGGGAATGTTAAAAAAATACACGTCAAAAATTTGACACAACAACCGACTTCAAATGACCGAAATGGGACCAAATTGATATGGGACCAAATTGATATGGTACCACTTTGGAAGTAGTAGCTTTCATTTAAAAAAAACAAAATCGGTTCACCCAGTCCAGAACATAAAAAAAAGAATAAGTCGAATTGAGAACCTCCTCCTATTTTGGAAGTCGGTTAAAAACAGACGTTTGGGTGGCGTAAAATAACATGTTTTGCTTTTTTACCATTTATGGTCGGTTCGGTTCCCGGTTCACATAGGTGACTTTTCAAAAATCTATAAATGCAGTTAAATATGGTTTCTGAACATAAAATAAAGTCCCCTTTCAATAAAATTGTCTATCTACAATTATTTAAGGTACTTTGCCTCCATGTAGCATGATCTTGAGATATACTGTATAACACACGTTCTATGGTTACGTTTCCGTATACAGGTTGTTACGAAAGGGTTATATCAACCCGAAGCCAGCATCATCAGCTGGTCGACCATAATCAGTTTCGATATATGGCGACCGCCAAAGAAGAAAAAAAAAGTTAATCAAAAAATTAAAAAGATATTTCAAATCAAAACAAACGTGTCCCAACGCTACGGCTTGACGTAGCTACAACTAGACAATGAGCGCGTGGTACGTGAGTACAATGCCCTTGGCAGTGGCGCGGGCGTCGCGACGGTGTGGGCGTCCTTAAAGGATTATTTTTGTTTATGTAAATAAAATGTTGACCAACACATAGTTATGTTTCCCCAGATCCTCGTCCGTGGTTCGACAGGTGCACCACGTGCAAGTGATAGTAAAATCTCTGTCCCTAATTTTAGAAAAATCTTACCTGTTTACAGGAAAGGTTAATTTCTTGTGTAACAGTGCTAAATGCGACTTCGACTCGACAGCATACAAAGTATTTTTAGGTATCAACGCTCACGGTACAACTCGCGGGCAGCGCTCAAATTGCCTTCTGATGCTCCTACACAAAGCATCATCTCGTAAAACTCTTCGTTACTCAGAGCCATTACTACACAACACAATCACTATCACACACAACTTGACACAACTCCCAAATTAACACACTAAACAATTATTTAGCTACCTCACTGCACAAAGCAAAGAATGCAACTGAACTGACCTGTGACCTTGCTAAATTATTTTAAATTAAATTCTAGGAATCTTCGTGACTCGACCGAGCGCTTCGTGTTCGTGAGGCATCGCTTGATGCGAAACAGAGACAAAATGTTCCTACCAGGAGTGAGACGGAAGGCTTTTCACAGGCGCGCATTATTTGTACCTATTTGATGTCGATGACCGAAGCAGCTGATTTTAGCTAGTGTTGTTTAAACAAGTGTGTATTTTATTCGGTAATAATGTTTTTTTATGAACTTTTTTTCTTCTCTGGCGGTCGCCACATATCGAAACGGGTTCTGGTCGACCAGCTGATGGTGCTGGATTCGGGTTGATATAACCCTTACGTAACATACATACATACATACATATGGTCACGCCTCTTTCCCATTGGGGTAGGCAGAGACTATGGAATTCCACTTGCTACAGTCCTGGCATACTTCACTACTTTTTTTTTACGTAACAACCTGTAGAATAATGATCACACAAATATTTTCAGATCGATTAAACATTTAACTCGATCTGTAGATAAAACAACATCAACTTAGTAAACAGTAGGATGTCAATGTAACGTTTCGGTAAGAAATACGGTAAATTATAGATCCGAAATACGGTTGTCTATTATCATAAATAAGTGAATAGGTCGTGCTAGTCGTTTGATGGCCGGTTACGCCTAGTCGATGTCTGTGGCAAATGAGAGGGAGCTGATGCGTTTCCCCCTTGCATCTATTGGTAAGTTCGATGAAGACTTGAATTGAATGATGCAGCAGGAATTATAAATTGAATACTGCACCTCAACAATATACGAATATTTTTTTCTCTATACATAAAATGCATGATGTACTTACAATATCATTCTCCGTGACTTTGCCGACTGGGAAGGTTCCAGGAATGCTGGCTTGTCTCATTGGATGGTGATTATTCTTTGGGCCAGGAAATGACCATTGAACAGCTTTCTGTTTATGGGAAGCATAGATCAGACGTTTAGCGATGTCTTTATAAAGGCAGCGAGTGCTCAACCCCAAACAAAATATACGCAATCACCTTCGTAATCATCTTCGTACTTTTACGCCGTTTGAGGCATAAAAAATATTAAAAATTAAAGGATGCAAAGCGATCTCATAAAATTCTTAGATCCCCAAGTTACCTTAATTTATATGTGGTACACCTGCCGATCAACAGACAAAGCTCTGGGTACATTATTATAAATTCTTGTTTTACTGGAAAAAACTCGCCCTGTATAAAGCGTAACCAAAAAAAAAATCTGGCGAAATGTAAAGAAATTAAAAAGATAGTAGGTAAAACCTTCGTTATGATAAAATAAAAGGTCAGTGCCCTCAAAGGTTATAAGCATTCCAGAACTGTCACTTGAGAACCAAATTTAAAATAATACGAAAAGGTAACATTACGCACAAAGTTAATAATAACACTGCATAGTCAATTAGCATAATGCGAACGGAGGAGTTTGTGGGAGCGCACACGTGGCAAAACATTGGGATCAACGTATGCTGTTCATGTCTGTACCCCTACTCGTCCACCGAAAAATATATTGTAATGGTGATACTATAAAAACACAGAATCAGAAATCATAATTTGCTTTCACAACGTGATCTGTAATTGCAATAAATTTAAGGTTACGTTATGTTTTAAAATTTTGTAGAGTACTTTTTTACAAGAATAATTTATGATTAACTTAATCCAGAAAACTTTATAAATATGTGAATGTGAACCCATCAAACGTTTAATGGCACCTTGCGTATCTTGTATTTAAATTAATTTATAATTTAATTTTTAATTTAGACCACATTATGTTATGAATTGCCTATTATTTTCGAAATAGCAACATATTACTTAAGGTACTTATATTTTCTTTGCAGGGTGCTTAGGGACACTATGAACTACTCCGGGGCCTAAGTTATCCTCACCTTCTCTTGGTGCATCTGCTGAGAGACGGACGAGGCTCCGTAATTTGCTCTTAATGAGTGAACATGCTTCTAATCCCCAATGTAATGTGTATTGTTATGTTTATTGTATGTGTATTGTTATGTTGTATTGTGTGGGCACTATGTACTAAATAAATGTTTATTTCTTTCTTTCTAATTATATATCTTCCGTTAACTCAACTCAACTTCCATAAACAATTATGTAGGAATAATGTAGTTATTAACGAAATTTAGGGAGTAAATAATGCATCCATCTATATCTTCAATGATAAATAAATAAATATTTTGGACATTCTCACACAACGTCATCTAGCCCAAACTAAGCTAAAAGCTTGTGCTATGGGATCTAGACAACTGATAAACATACTTATATCTTTCTAAATACATACATAATATATATAGAAAACACCCAAACTCCGAAATAAACACTTGTGGATCACACAAATATCTGATTAGACCCGGCAATCGAACCCGAGCCTCCGGAGTCAAAAGCCGATGCACTACCGACCACGACACCGAAGCAGTCAATGTCATTGTATTTTTCTCAAAAAATATCATGTATTTTTGTATGAATCAAATAAAATACATTCCAACTTGTTGAGCCAGCGCAATAAACCGACAGAACCATCTGACTTTGTACGGTAATATTTTAATTATTCTCTGTACTGGCTTGCAACTTCTGAGAACTTTGTGCGCCTCAGACTAATTAGACATAAAGCATTTAATTAAGCTTTTCATATTACGAAGAATTTACGCAGTTGTTTACAATGTTGACTTAAATTCGCTTATTTAATGTTGTAATGCTTATTATGCTGTTTGACAAATTAAAAAAATAGATACCTAGGTATCGTTTGCAACAAATACACGCTAGTGTTCTATGCAATAAAATAATTCACAATTATCATATGAATATACATTATGTGGCTTATAGCTTGTTTATTCTTATTTTAACCGACTTTAACCCTTGGCATGCCTGGTAGGGTCACACAGACCCACCACTAAACATAAACTGCTCCAGTTCATTCAAATTTGAATTTTGCACGCAACCATCCTCAGTAGCTGACCGTTATGAGTCTCTAGATGTCCGACACCTGTAATTTCAGTCCAGGTTAAGCTTGTTTATTTTGTTCATACATGATGCAAAGTAAAAACGCTACGCTTACGCTTGTGTTAAAATCGCTGCTTATGTTTAATTATAAGAATAAATAACAAAACACATTGATTCTAGGTTATTTTTATTACATACTGTATCATACTCGTATTATACTGCTAGCTTATCAATTAATTTAATACACTACTACATGTTTATAGGGGCTAATAGTCCGGGTCCGTGAGACAAGGCATGTCGTGGAACTTTTGATCACCAGGCATGCTGAGGGATAAAAAAGGAAGAGGTTCTCAATTCGACGGTATTTTTATTCTTTTTTATGTTTTGTACCTGATATCTTACGACTGGGTAACCGATTAAGATTTTTTTAAATTGATAGCTGATACTTCCTGATAGTCCTATTTTAATTTGGTCCCATTCTGACAATTACTTGGTCTAATTATATTAGTTTGACGTCTGGTTTAGGGTTCCGTTGTAAAAGTCTCGGAATCCTTATAATTTCGTCATGTCCGTCCGTCCGTCCGTCCGTCCTCGACATTCTTCCCAAACGGGTAGTGTTAGAAACATGAAACTTTGCATGTATTTACTACGCAGACAAAGAGCTAAAACAAAATTCTAAAAATATTTTTTTTGGGTACCTACCTTCCCTACACGTGAAGTGGGAATGATTTGTTTTTCTTGCGACTACTTCATCGTGTGGGGTATCATTAGATAGGTCTTTTAAAAACATAGAGAGGTTGCTAAGCTGATTTTTTGATTTAAGAATCCGTTTGTGAGATATTTCGCTTTGAAGAGCATATTTTTGTGAAAACAGGGCGTCCCCCCTCTAAAATCTAAACGGCTGGCGTGAAGAACTTAAAAAAAGTAATGATGGTAGTCCATGTCCAACTTTGAAGAAAAACTGTAACGGAGAGTTTACTTTTGTTAGTTCATATAGAGGCTTTTTGGGTAGCTACGGAACCCTACCTTATTCTCACCCAAACTCCAACAACAACATCACAAACAAACATCAACATAACAGTAATGGCACTTGGTAACCAGGGTCAAATAGAATTATAAATCAACAAGACATGAGTGTACGATATAATATTCATAATTTGGGTAATGCATACTCAGTATAAAACCCGTCCACTCAGTATAAAATCCATTAGCCCGTCTACTAGTGACCTTTGTTGGTTCAATCCCCTCTCAAAACTTCAAGGAGTAATAAGATATTCTCCTAGACTAAGACCTAGGTAAGTAACTCAATTTACCACAGGCTACTTACTTACCCCGAATAGGCCATACAGGTGGCCAAAGTCCACTGGGCGTCCACTCGTATTCGGCTGAACTTGTATTTTCCGTGAAGTGACTGCCATCTGACCTCCACAATCCATGGGCGATATTCAAGTTCTGTAGTTAGAGCGGTCTGATTTTTGATCAAAGGCTCCAACTACCCTTAACGACTCCCATAGATGTTCGTATGACAACCGGGACCGACGGCTTAACGTGCTTTCAAAGGTACGGAGGGGTCTCAGTGTCTTAAGAAATGGTCACCCATCCTAAGACCGGCCTGACTAGATGCTGCTTAACCTTTGCAATGTGTTAACATTGTCGGTTACCACTAGACCACGAGCCCCTCATTTGATTACTTCTATGGATTATTAAAATAATAGTAAGATATAATCGCCACACTATGCCAAAAAGCACCACACTAATAAAATCGTTTGCTGTAGCAATGCCGGCCGTGCCGCGACATCACTCTTCGCCAGCCTTGTATCTGGGACCACGGCAGTGGTCCCGCCAGTCCAGACAGCGCAGCGCGGGGCACTAACTACCTTTTCTTGAAGCTTTTCTTCGTATTTTTGTAACCCTATAGATTTCAAAGGTTTTCTCCTCCATGTCAGTGGAAAGGGTCACTTAAATAGTTGAGCTTTAACGTTATGTAGTTTGGTTAGAAATACTTAATGAAAATTACAAAGTACGTAGAATACTTACTGTGTAACAATATGATGAGTTGCATTATAAATAACCGCAGAAACTAGGTTATAATAGCGAGCTGGAACGTGCATCAAGGCAATACTCGTTGAGGTAGGTAATTTAGTACATGGCAGTTAGTAATATAAGGCACTACAATTATTTCAACTAAGTAGTCAGAATACTTGTGGTAATACTACAGATATCTATCAGCCTAACCATTACGTATAAAAAGGAATACAAAATTATAGACTACGAATGCGCATTGCCGTCACAGTAATTGGAAAATCGTTGTCAATTGTGTTGTGTCATATTATACCCACGGTTAGAAGGTTGACCACCTCTGGTTGGAATTGATTTTTGCAGTATTGGACAACGTTCTCTATTTTATGCAATGAAAATTTGACTTTAATTCTGTTAGATAAAGTGGAATATGTTTAATTTTACTTAATAATCATTAGATACCTCCCTACTTATAGCACATAGTAATTAAATATTTAGTAAATAATAAGTAAATATTATTGGACATGCTCACACAACGTCATCTAACCCAAACTAAGCTATAAGCTTGTGCTATGGGATCTAGACAATAACTGATAAACATACTTATATATTTCTAAATACATACATAACATACATAGAAAACACCCAAACTCCGAAACAAATATTTGTGGATCATACAAATATCTGATTCGACCCGGGAATCGAACCAGCCGATGCACCGACCACGCCACCGAAGCAGTTGAATAATTCTACCTAATAGTGAGTCAACTTTATATACAACGTGTTTCATATTAGTGTGGTCATATTTGACCCTCGTTACACATGCGCGTTGAGTTAACTATACGCACGGACAAAATTGCAAATACAAGTTTAGTTAAAACTTTTAAGGTGTCATGTAAATTTAATTGATTTGTTCATTTAATCGATATTTTATAAACCCAACACTACCTAGGGTCAAATTTATTCGTAAGGTTCAGTCCCCTTCGATGAATCGTAAACAACTCTTATTTCATATGCTCCTGGTACAGATTACTATTTTGTAGTCATGATAGGTTGTGGACTTTAAATAACAACAACTTACCGATTTCATTGTGCATGTCATCCTGGTAGATAGGTAGTTACTGTGTTCCACAATAAACATAACTAACTCCCTTATATCACGATACTTAGATAAACATTATTGAATTTAATAAAAAATACACTTCCTACCTAAGATACTAATAAACACAAAATTAAAAAGTAGGTACTAAAGTAACGGCTCGAAATGTTCGCCGCCTTGAGCAATGCACAGTTGGGTCCATCGCATCATGCTGGCAGTTACATTACACAGCATGTCTGGAGTTACACTGCTAAATGCATCAAATATTTTAGACTCCATATCTTCAGGCGTGAGACATACCGCACTGTACACTTTGTTTTTGACATAGCCCACAAAAAAAAGTCAAGTGGTGTGAGATCCGGTGACATCGGAGGCCAAGGTATGGGACCACCACGTCCGATCCACTGGTTAAACCGCTCATCTAAATATGCCCGTACATCTCTCGCATAATGTGCTGGCGCCCCGTCTTGCTGGTACATCATATTTGTGTACAATGTTACAGGCAAGTTTTCAAGTTCGGGTTCTAAGACGTTTCTAAGGAACGCGAGGTAATTTTCACCGTTTAGCGAACTCGGTAGCACGAAAGGACCAATTAAAATATCTCCGATTATTCCCGCCCAAATGTTAACACGCCACTGATGCTGAAAGTTGTTTTCTGCAGATGCGTGTGGGTTCTAATGAGTCTATACATGTTCGTTATGCTGGTTACTGATACCAGCACGAGTAAAAGAGGCTTCATCGGTCCATAAAATACGGTTCGCGAAACTAGGGGATCGTTGTGCTTCCTCTCGGTACCACTGGCAAAAGTTGAGACGTGGTACGAAATCAGCCGGTGTCAGTTCTTGGGTGTGCCTGAAGTGGTACGGATATTGAACATCTGCTTTTAGCACGTGCCATGCTCTCAAATGATTCATTCCCAGAACAATTCCAGCGCGGCGAGTACTTGTTCTGGGATTGGATTGAAAATGCTCGAGAATACTTTCTTCTTGCTCTGGTGGTACAACAGATGATCTGCGTTCTGAGCGGGAACCACGGAAAGAACCAGTGTCATGTAAACGGTTCACCATTTTTCGGAAGCACTCCACAGATGGTAACCGCCGCCGTTCACCTTCGAGTCTATTGTCCACAAATCTTTCTCGATAAAGGCGACGAGCTTCACGCAGACTGCCATCGGCTGCCCCGACGCAAAGTATCATTTCATAATATTCACTATTACTTAAATACGCCATGATCGATTAACACAGATTACTACGTACGCCTAATATCAAAGTTTACTTGCAACTGAAAAGAAATTAGATAGTTGTAAGTGTTGCCCAAGTCCAATGTCTTATTTCCTTGAATTACGTCGTAATTTTGGTAAAAATCTAATAAAAGTACCAAGTAGGTACTTAGTTTTATTTATGAAAAAAAGCTAGTAGGTACCTAGTATAAAATAATTTAAGAGATAAATAATAACATAATTATTGTTTACCATAAACACAGGATATTTCCCTAAGACCTATGAAATAAAATAAAATTGTTGAATACCAGCGCGGCGTCGCTCGCATGATAGTATGCATGTAAATACATTTCGAAACCTACTTAAACCCATTTAAAAAAAAACCGCTTGAAGATCCGTTGCGTAGTTTTCAAGAACTAAACATACGTTAGAAGAGACAGACGGAAAAAGCGACTTTCTTTATCCATGTAGTCTAAGATTAGTAATTTATTACCAATTGCTAAAATGAACAAATATCCACCATAAAAAAAGCTAATAAAGTCCCCGTTTATGAAGAACATTGCGTTAACTTGCAACACCGGAATAATATGGTTTTTGCGGTAAAATTTACACGTGTTGTGACGTGTACGTCTTTGATATATGCCGACATCGCTACTGATACCTAGTTTCTTCAAAGCGGCTCCAATCAAAAAAGTGGGCGGTTCTCTTTGTAATTTTTAGGGGTCCTTAAGATACATGTTAGTGAAACTGACACCAACACCTCCTACTTTTTCTGATATCCTCGTTCAACCATACAAGTTGCTACTTTTAGCGATAATGTTTTATGAACTTTTATGCATCACATTATCATGACGAATCGAGAACCTAAGTACCTACTCTTTTTTAAAGTCGGTAAAAAATAACCAAACACCTTGCAGATCATTTACTTCATGGTAAATGAGTCGAAAGAGAGTTCACGATATGGTAGTGCAGTGACTGGCATCCACGATCTCTCTATCCCGAAACTGAATACCTATGTAGGTACGTTGTTGAGAACGCTGGTAGGTATTAGTAGTATGTACTACTAATACCTACCAGCGTTCTCAACAGCTACATAAACTTCTACACAAACAGCAGTTGTATTTTAAATATCTGTGCGGAACCAATTTATAAAAAGTGTAAATTTAAGAAAGACAAGAACATAAATATTTCTTCTCTTTTCTTCGACAGCAAATGCGTTGCTCCTGGTATTTGAGTAGGTTGGCAACAAATTACGTGTGAGTTGTGACATTCACGACAATCACGTGATACATAAATTCATAGAAAAACTTCAAAAATAACTTTGAGTAGGCACTCTTTATTTTGACACCAAGTTGTGATTCGGAAACTATTTTGTATGATAACTATTGATAAAGTAACTTTATCTGTTGGTTAAAATTTTGAGTAACAACGAGACTGTCCGAATCTATTTCACTGTTTGGCAAACCTACTTGAGGTCAAATTAGAGTTCATTCTAATCATATGTTTATTTTGAAGTGCAGTCTTAGAGCTTCATTTCAATGAGCTATCGATAAAAAGGAAAATTTATCGACTACGTCATTATAAGTCAATATTTTATTAAATTAATTAAAGACCCCGCGCAATATATTATTTAGGCCCTACCCAATGCAACCTTGAGATATGACCACACTAATATGAAACACGTTGTATAATACACCGGGAAATACATATGCCTAATGCTGTCTTGCCGTCTAGTCGGAATATGAGTAGGAATTATCAAAGACAAACTTCTATAAATTGTGTGGATGTAGGTTATCGCAACCAAAAGATAGCATGGTTTTTTCCAAGTTTGAATGTATGAATAGGAATGACGAACCAATTTATTCAAGGAAAAATGTACTGAATACCTCAATCTCGAGGTGGTTTCTCAAGAAAGATGGTAATGTCCTTCCGCAGTATATTTAATTTCGTTACAATAATATTAGTATGGAAGGGTTAGCTCTCAAGTGACAGTTCCACGTAACCCGAAAAAAAAAGGTTCAGCCCATGCTGATGATAAATAATGAAATTTTACCATATTCCGATGTTCCTTTTGTTATATGAATAGGCCTTTGTACCTGTTTTTGTGAGACCTCTTTAATAAAAATTATAATAGCTGAAAACACCCGAAAAATTAAACTTTTCCTAATGCCTTTTCTCAAATAAGATAGCGATGAAAAATTAGATAATTATCTTAAGATTTTTTTCTTCTCAACCCTTCTCTGTAATTACGTCTTTGTGTGTCTAGCAAGTCCTATTGTTTGAAGGAAAGGCTGTTGTAACAAAAGGCCTTACGGGGGAACTAAACAATACCGCCTCCTTCGGAACCAGCGCGTGGATGTCTTCCATTCACGTCATCAAGAATCAATAACTGTGAGGAAAGTTAAAGGATGTCTAATTAGATATATAGCTAATGTGCGTAGGCTAACAAAGGAGGCTAATAAAGCCTTATTAGCCTCCTTTGTTAGTTGTTAAATTTAATTTGTATAGTAATATTATGTAAATATAATAAGCAGTACTCCTAACGAAGTTTTGTACATAGTTAGTCCGAGACGCCCAGGACTTTAATTGGCTGTGCCATAGCAGCTGGCACGTAAGATTATGTTGCTTTTAATCAACATTTCATCGCAAGGCAACGCGTTTATTTTTTTTCAAAATTACAATATACCTGCTACTTTTTATTAAATTCGGCCATTTTGGAAATGACCCATTAAAATGTACCCGGTGACGGCAATAGGCTTGCCGTCTATTACGTGGGACTAAAATACTTGCAAATTGTGGGTGTATAATTGACCTCGGCCTACCCCTTCGGGATATGGGCGTGATATTGTGTGTGTGTGTGTGTGTGTTTATTCCGTTATCACGTGTAAAACAATGAACAGATTTTAATGACTATGGGCACATTGATAGATCATTGCATACAACACAGTATTTTTCTATTTATTCGAATAATTAGGACCGAGAAAAGCTAGGGTTTAAGTTAAAGAAGAGTTTTTACTACTGACTTCGTCAGTAAGTGCCATAAAATTATTGAAAAGGAAACGTTTTTGACAACTTCGGGCGTTTGGTCGGAATTAAAATCCCTCGTCGTTGGGGTTGGGTTCTATCCCGCGGTGGTGAGTGAAGCACGCGACCCTTCTAGTCTGCTTCTGTAAAAACGGCTGGTGGCTATCCTGCCGACCTTAGGATCATGGAGGTCGATGGTCCTGGGCCTAAATGAGTCTGCGGCGCCGTGGCCGCTGACTGCGGAACTCAGCAAGGAGGGTGCGCTCCCTCTCCCTCAGCTACTAAACCTTAGATCCCAAATTCATAACAATGAAAAGTGTATCTGTCTTTCTTAATAGATAACTTTCATGTTTTTAGACATAATGCTCGATTAACACTTCATAACGGTCAGACGGAAGTCTGGCCGCCATATTGGTAGTGAGATAGCGGAAATATATCGCAGGAAGCCAACGCCCATTATTCAGGAAAGGAGCTTTTCCGTCAACAGTCTAAAAGGGCTCGTATTTATTATTTTTGGCGATATAGCCCATGAGTTATTGTGGTCTTACGACAGTTAAATTACAATTTAACATGCCTTAATGAAAATGATCTATTATAGGTACCCAAGCGATTATTACTTTGATTGAAATACTTGGTTATATCGAAATTTACATAGTAAATTTTATAGCATGATCAAAGATATTCTACAAAACAACAAAACGACTGATCAAGGTAATAACATCAGGCATTGACACCCTTTATACAAAAATTCTTATTATATCAACACTGCAACATTTTCTGTCTGAACTGAGAATCTATTTAGTGGTACAGAATATGTCGTTGCTGTTTGAGTTTTGGTTTTAAGCACTTGTAGTTAAGGTCTTTCTATAGTGCCAAGTAACGACAATAGCAAGCCTATTGTTTTTCTATTGTACTGTCTATTGTACTCCTATTACATAAGACCTACGAAATGACTCGTATGTCTGTCTGCAACAATTTCTAATACGTTAAACCAGGGGATCCCAACCTTTTTCAGCCTACGGCGCACTTATAAGCTTAGAAGTTTTTCACGGCTCCCTAACCGAAATAGTTCAGTTAGGCAGAACGCTTCAGAGCGTAGTGGCCGTGAGTTTTTCTTGCCAGGTTCTTTCCTCACAGGCTCTACCTATTGCCTTGCGAATCTGGCGGTAAATGTAAATGTAGAAGCATTTTCTTTTTTTGACGTTCATAAGTGTTACTTTGTGACCTACATGAATAAAGATATTTTGATTTTGATTTCGTACCAAGTTAGGTAGTTAAAACTGCGACTAGTCCGAGTTAGGTGTTTCAGACCCACTGATCAGTAGGCTTATTTAAATGCCTCATATTTAAACAAGTGTGGAAAATAGTTATGACCTGATTATGTCGTTTATTTTTTTCACTTACAGTTTGGGAAGCAATGGGCCAAAAATTCAAAGAACGAAAGAAAACATAAAATATATTTTAATGGTTACTTTAAACCACAAGCTATAAAAAGAATCAAACTACTCCCCGGAGACAAGTCTTGAAGCTAATGACGTGTTCCCGTCTAGACACGTGTCAGCCACGTGCCGACATAACCTCTAATGTGTAATACGGAATATGGAGTGTTTGGCAAATTGACAGCACTCATTGACGAAGGAAAGGGTGAAGAAATTGTCATTTTAGTATCGATTTATCATTGAACTTAAGTTTAAGCTACTATTTTTAACTTGCAAATTAAAAACGATGTCGTTAGTAAGTAATAGCTGAGTATTTATAATGCAACAGTGCAAACTCGCTTGTGAAACATTTCAAAACTTAATTTTGGTTATATACTCGTACTATTTGTTAAACTTTGGCGATTTTTGCAATCAATTCAATTAACCGGTGACCAAGGTTTTAGTTATCTATCATATTTGGTATTTTTTAATCGAGTCGTCTCATTTTCTTCGGTCAAAACCACTTTTACGGATTTCTTTCATCGACTTCTTGTAGTATTGTCTAAACAAAATTAAAGAAAGAAAGAAAGAAAGAAAATATTTATTGTTCCACAAACAAAAGACTTACACAGGTTAAAAAGAAAGAAAATACAAAACCTAAAAAAATAAATAAAATAAAAAATTGACCTGTACACGTACATGTACACTTATAAATAACGTGGAATAAACGGCCGTCCCTCAGCGTAATGCTGTCTGCGTGGTTGTGCAAGTCAGACAGCGCTGGTTTTCAGGGACGGCTGGATAGTTGATTACACAAATATAACAATATATCGAAATGAACGTCAAGTGAACACAAGCAAACAAAGAGAAAAACAAAAGAGAAGAAAAAAAAACAAACAAACAAACTACAAATCACAACAAGAACATTCATAACCTATAAACAATTATGGCAAGCATATCCATGTCAACACAACAAATTAAATGCGTTTGCGGACTGGCAACATTCACCCCCTTCGCCTTCATTGAGTGAAGGATCGAATCGAATGAATGACATATGTAATGGTAATGACACTTATTTTTATGAAAATATATTATAGGACATGACGCGCTCACTCGACACGGACATTTTAACATCCGTTTGTGTCCGGGCTTTTTGAAAATTTAGCCTATCATCTTTGTTGCTACCAGTAAGCCAGTCAACCATTCATAACAAAAAAAAAATGTGCATTTGTGTAGTGTAACGCAGGCTGTGCCGTGTTTTATCGTGTAATGTGCATTGTGCATGTGACAATTGCAGTTCAGCCAAGGAGAGATACACAGTGCGGTGTGCAATACAAATACCAAGTACTTACAGAGTAGTGCCCCAAAAAACGTAGGGTAAGGCATTTAAATATTATGAATATAATTCATAGGAAACAAAATACACACTCTTAATTTACATCACATTACATCTCTTAATTTTGGGATTCAATATTATGCAAACAAAGATATAAATACTAAGTATTATAGATTATAGATTGATACCCAGCTGAATCATTCAAAATCAATACAATCAGTATAGAATAGTCCGCACCAGATAAACAAAATATCCATAAATATATAAAGCGTTCTACTCCTTTGGCACGGATGCGAGTTTTTATGTATCATAATTATAAGACATAAATAATAAACATGAAGAAGTAAAAAAGATGTGGTGTGTCTAAGGCGGATCCAACTGCTCCACCATGTACAAAATCTTAAGACGGCGTACAAAAGTTGATTTTGTTTTCAGGACGCGAACTGGTGGGGACAACACATTCCAGCAGTGTGTCCCGGCAAGCCTGAAACTGCCCCTAAAGGCCGCAGTCCTATACCTAGGCAATGATAGAGGGGGCAGTCCTGACCTCCTGCTATACCAATGCTTATCGTGTCTCCAGCTAAGTTTGTTAAAGAGGTAGGCGGGTTTTTGCGTATTTACCACCCCAAATAATAAACTGGCCAAATGGATCCTTCTCCTTGCCGCCATCCTCAGTAACCTGAGATCATTTAGGTCATTAAGACAACTGGGAAAAATAATCCTCGTGGGTGGAGCCGCAAATTGGCTGTACCATAGCGGCTGGCACGTAAGATTTTGTTGTCTTTCATCATCATATCATAACAAGGCAACAGGTTTAAATTTTTTTTAAAATTACAATGTAGTTGCAACTTTTTATTAAACTCATTCGGCCATTTTGGACATAACCCATTATAATTATGTGTGGACGGTGACGGCAATAGACTTGCTCCCTATTATTACGTGGGACTAAAAATACTGGCAAATTGTGGGTGTGTAATGCACCTATACCTAATCTTTCGGGGATACAGGGGTGATATGTGTTCGTGGAGCTGCTAACGTCAGTTAACTAGCTACCAACTGATAAAATAGGAAACAAATATTTACTTTCAGATTTTCATTCATATATCACATATAGATAGGAGCGATAAATTGCAATTAGAACACTCACTAAATGGAAACAGGAAAGTTCTTTCCCAGTAATGTGTTCCCGTAGGAATTGAGAAAGAGAAACCTCACCCATGGAACTTCATAAATCCTCACGCAATGTACGTTTGAGCACCTACAGTATTGAAACTTAAGTAACGTAATCCATTAACTATAGTGATTCGACACAACCAACACTCATCTGAGAGGTGTTGTTTATCAGCTTCGAATCATAGATTGATTGATAAATAAGCTAAAAAGCAAGGGCGACATAATTGAGCGAATTTCCTCACTTTCCCTCAGAGGGTTGTGTTATCATGCAAACCAACAATGTGACACACTGCTGTCTTGACCAGATAGCCTAGAATTAAATACTGTCTCAAAAAAAAAACAATAAAGAGGACAAGAGTTGATACAACCTCGTGAAGAAGTATGTTTATAGAAACGTGTCGATAGTACTTCAGATCTGAAGATGAGACCTTGCTTGATTTAAACTGGGTAGGTACTCACCACGCAAGCTGTAACGGTAACCAAACAGATGCAGTAAGCAAAAAGATAATGTGTAGGTGGTTGACGAACCTGCTAAACCAGTCGCCGATTAGCGTAATATGTTAAATATTGTCTTTAAAGTTGTTTTATTATAATAATATATAATAATTCAATTATTTCAAGTAACATTGACTCATATACATTCATACCAATATTATTATCACACGTTACCATTTTCGTACTATTAAATTTAGTTAAGTATTATAATAACGTGTTGCTTTAAACAAATTTTATTATTTCATAAAAAGATTATATTATGCTCACAAATCAGCTACTCAATTTGTCTGTATGTAGCATTGGGGTGTGCATCGTACCGTACGACATATCTCAAATTAATTCATGTTTTGTCATACCCCCACTTTACATTCCCAGTTTAATGACATAGCACTATAAAACATTTTCACTATAATGCCTTTATCCAGTGCGTAAGATACCGTGGACGTGCGTTCAGCTATAAATCGAAAAACACGGCTTTGCTCTTACTGGACCAACGTAAAGGACTGACAAAAAAACAATATTTGGAAGGGGTGCCATTCAAACTCACCCTTTGGTTGCAAAAAACGGGATATCTTTTGATTAATATGTGAAGGTATACGGGTTATTGATTAGTTGATTTTTAGTGAGCGAATGTATGCTGAAGCATGTTTTAGACGAAGCCATTTGGTAAGAAGTAAGCGATTTGCCTGTTAGTAGTGATATAGCAGTCATGAAAGCCTGTCACTTGAGTATACAACAATATCACATGGGTATAAAAGTAAATAAGAGATGTATATTTAATCAGTGTATAGTGGTCTCACCAAGATCTCAAAGGCGAAAGCTAACCTCTCACCTGCCGATCAACGACAAAAATTTAGGTTCGCCATCTTTTATGTGAAATAGTTAAATGTGATTTAAAAATGTCTGGATATAGGTACGGCCACCCCCTGCCCTTAGTGCCACCGCAAAGGGGTACTCAAGATATCCTGATTTGACGTCAGGAAGTCAACCTCATTATGATGTATGGAAAAACCTGAACCGGGATATAGGTTTTACTATGCATGAACGGTAAAAGCATTTCCTGTGTTTAATATGTATGTATTTTCAAAAAAAAAATCATTTAAGTATTTATATCAGCTTACCTAGAGCTCTGCTTAATTTGAGACTAGATGGCGTTGTGTGAATGGTCCTAACATATTTATTTAATTACTGTCTTGAACCCTTCAAAAAGGTAGATACATATTATAATTAATTTTATCTGTGGCGTTTAATCAAGTGAGATTTGTGATGAAAATATGTGGTCAACATTCATTGAAAACAACTATTTTAATTATGCACAGAGAATCAACTCACATTTGAACGAAAGCAAAGTTATTTTGAACAGAATGTTTCGAACTCGAAATTACTGCAAAAGCCACCGAATCGTGACACGGGAAACATTATTTAAAAGCTAAACTTTCCGACGATTGATAACCATAATAGATGTATGAATATTCCACTTTATTCAGATTTATTAAAGATATTATGCGAAAATGGGAAAACGTTATTCAAGCGCAGGTGCGCTGACGATTTGCTAAGTTGCCATATTTTTGTAAGAGAATTGAGTTGGGAACATTTCTCAGATAACACGTAACTTATTGTTCAAAACCTTATATCTGAGGCCATTATTTACTGCGAACGGAGCCCATTCGAGTAGATGGCACGTTTATTGCGTCATAATTTTACACTTGGTAGGTATATTCAGGAAGCGTATGCTAGATATTACTTAGTGTCCCGTCCCGTCTTTAAGGAGAGGCAAAACAGAAAATTTGCATAAATCTTGTAATGTATTTACTTTTATACATAGGTAGCTCTTCTAAGTCAGTTGAGTCTGATGATAAGTTTTGGGTAATGAACGATGATAAAAACTCACCTACATGGTACCCAACCACAGAATAGGGAATAGTATTTACATACAGAATTTGCACTCCGACGTTAATGAAAGCACATTCTTTTGTTTACAGAGAACATCATTCGAACGTTAGGGTTGTCCAGTAAAGTAAAATATATACCAGCCTAATTTGACTAATAATTATAATATTAATGCCTCAATATCAACTCTATAGTCAATGCCGTGTCACAAACAAGAGACAACCCTTACTGATTTACAACTTCACGTTGTCGCTGACGTCACGTATTTTTTGCGGTTGTTAGGCGAGTGACATAAGCCTGCCCGAACTACCTATTTTACGCATATTTAGATCTTAGTGGTCTAGTATTTGTTAAGGAATGTGGCTAAGAGGCTAGAACCATGCTTGAAATCAATAATTTTTCGATTATGTAATGTAATAATGTAAGTAACATAACATAACATAACTAACACTGTCCTACATAGGATTAATCCTACATCTAATTATTCTGGCAAAACTTCACCTTCTCATCTAAACTCCACCCCTTAATACGAAAATAAAGGACCAGAAAACATAAGAACTTGATAATAGCCAATATGCGAACCCAAAATTGCTTTCCTAACGTTGTTTCCGTAACTAATATTGTGCTAATCACATTATCGTATCGTCTACAACATATTACAAATATCGATTCATTCGTTCCCAATATTTTTGTACTTTAACAAGAATTTGTCGTCTTTTTATAAAAGATCTAATAAGCTTTAGTAATCTTTTTTTCCGATACGTGCTCGAGCGCCTCCCGTATGTTTAATTAAAACTTCGACTCGATATTTTGTATACAGCTTGAATAGAAAATTATTTGTTTAACATTTATTTGTTTAACATTTATTTGTTTAACATTTATTTGTTTAACATTATTATAAATATATAAGCAAACACGTTCCAACCACGAATTTTGCTGTTCTCTCTGAGACAGTCTTGATAATGCCTCGTTTAGAGGCGAAACAATTGTCGACGTTTTGTTGTCTTTTTAATTCTGCGAAAAATTAATGCTATTATATAATTTTTAAAGGTTTTTCTTAAAACATTTTACTTACCATTGTTTTGTCATGGATTTTCGCCAAGTAACGCCTGTTTCTATCCAATATTTATAATTCTTATTTCGAATATTTTATTTTATTATTACATTACCATGCAGTAAGCCTCAAATCCTTTTGATTACATCTTTATCGACATTGGTTAGCCCTCTGAGTGTATTCTACGAAAACCTTTTGAAATGAGAGTTCCAAACATTACAACTGGGATGCTATGTAAATAGAAGGTTGTATGAATATAAATGTTATTTAAGTAGGCATACACGGTAGGTTTGTGTTGTTACCTCTGGTTATTGGTCATTTTTGCTACGTGGTGTATATTTAAGATAATAGATATATATGCCTACAGTTATACTCTTTATTAATTGGTTCAAAAGCGTACGGAAAACACACGTAGAAGTACGCGTGATCTTATAACATTTGATTACCCCAAAGTTTCGATTTTCTTCATATAGAATTTTTAGGGTTCCGTTGTTTAAGTTTCGGAACCCTTATAGTTTCGTCATGTCCGCCTCGGCTTTCCTCGTAAACGGTGAGTGCTAGAAACATGAAACTTTGCACGGATATGTGTATTTAGTACGTTGACAAAGTGCTAAAAGAAAATTATGAAAAAATATTTTTTCTCATCAATCTATTCTAGAGTAATAAATTTAAATCACACTAAACGTGCACAGCCACAAATATACGTGATTATTTCAATAAATTACAAAAGAGGGGCTCGTAGCAAAGGTTAAGCAACATCGAATCAAGCAGGTCTTAGGATGGGTGACCATTTCTTAAGACACTAGTACGGTGTCTTGCGCGGTGCTTTGCGCCGCATCACGCCAAATAATTTTTTTTTATAATTTATTTATTTCATATAAGTAACAAGGACTCATTGGTGTTAGTACAAACTTACAAAGTATGTTAGTATACACATAATTTTGGTACTTACTAAAATAACTCTCCCTCTGTGACTCACTGCCGTGCTATACCGTGTGATACAGCACTGCAGCGATTCACGTAAGTACAGTCTAAGCGACTTGCAATCATGCTTAGTATGCTGTTGGAGCTACCCCGCACCCTGGACACCAGAGACGCACACCTCTTACGCATAGTTGCGTAGAAACAGTCTACTTGTGCGTCGGCAAACATTCCAGATGCGCTACAGAAGCGAGGCAGCCCCACCAACACTCTAAACGCATTATTATATTGAACGCGGAGTGCGCTGTATGCCCTCTGCGTATATTTGGCCCACAGGCTGCACGTGTAGAATGTGGTGCAGTAGGCCCGAAAGAGAGTAATTTTAACTTTAAGTGAGCAACGTGCAAACTTGCGGGCCAACATATTCGCCCGTACAGACAGCGCCCTCCGCTCACGCTCGATATCAGGGTCATCGCTAAGGTCAGAGGTTAATATGTGTCCAAGGTATTTAAATGTATTAACCCTCTTAAGTGGCAACCCGCTAAGTGTTATCTGCGGTATGTTGTCTGGCGTTTTACCCGCCGCATCAAAAACCATTACCTCTGATTTCTTGCTATTGTACAACAACCCATGAGTTCGAGCATAATCTTCGCAGGTCTTCAGCATCCTCCTAAGACCACAGACAGACGCGCTCAGCAACACCATGTCATCAGCGTAGCTAATATTGTTAACGCTGATACCGTCCACGAAACAACCGACTCTGGTACTGCTGAGCTCACCTATCAGCTCGTTAACGTATAGGTTGAAAAGCGTAGGCGAGCTCAAACCCCCCTGCCTCACCCCGCATTCCAACCCAAACGGACGAGACCAACCTCCGGCCCATCGTACACGGTTTGTCTGATTGCTATACCAGAACTTAAATATGTTAATAATTTCTATGGGTATATTCACTTTGTCTAGTGTCTTCTACAGTAGGTCATAATTAACAAGATCAAAAGCTCTGGAGAGGTCGAGAAAGCAGGCATATACAGGCGTACCACGCTGTGTATAGTAAGTGACAGCATGCTTAAGGCACAGCACTGCGGTTTCCGTAGATAAACCAGGTCGGAAACCAAACTGATTATCATGAATATTTACGCGTTCATTCAAGTATGCGTTAAGCATGCTGTCAAAAACCTTGGCTATCACTGTAGCCAGTGATATGGGCCTATAATTATTACGGTCTATAAGGTCACTGGTCTTATTTTTTACTACAGGCACGACTACAGTACGCAACATCTCACAGGGCAAGTAACTATGGCTTACACAAAAACCGTACAACATAGCCAATACTCGCGGCAGGTGTGGGCCAGCATACTGCAGGTGTTCGATGCTGAGCCCGTCATGGCCAGGGGATTTTCCCCTTGACATTGTTCTGATGGTCGTAGCAATCTCTCTAGTGCTGAATTTTACTCCTATTGCCGTTCCAGGCACAGCATCGAGCGCCGAACATGAAGGCCCCAAGGGTGACTCCACAACAAAGTGTTTCCCGAGCAGTTCAGCTATGTCATTCGGGTCCGTCTTGCCGCCAACACTCACAGGGACACCCGGTCTGCACTGTAATCGATTCGTACGCTTCCAAAAGCCACGAAAGTCCTTTTCAGAGTGGTGTGATGCCAGAATATCCATTTTTACTTGGTCCTCATGGTTTTGACACCACTTCAGGCGTGATTTAAAGACTTTCCTGGCCTCACACATCTCCTCAAAGACCACCCCAGAGCTAGGCTTACCGTGCCATACCCATACACCAAATTTAGTCTTAGCGTCCCTGTGAGCGCCGGCAACATGCTTGTTCCACCCTATCACAACCTTTTTAGAGCGCCGCATCCTACCTTCCCGACCCAACACAGCCGCCCCACTCAAAGCCTGCACGATGTCCGTGTACAATTTATCAATCACAATAATATGACTCGAATCTTTGCACACACTCTCGGTACAACTACTCAAAATACATGGGAAATCAATAAGACCCAGCCGCCTATGGCATTCTTTTTTATACAAATCTATTTGAGTCTGACTTCTTTCCCCCCACACAACACTACTTGGTCGCATTTCTGGTATACAATTTCTCGACACAATCACGTCCAAACAGCATTCGATCACCATTGGAAAGTGATCAGACCACAGTACATCATGTAAAACATGTACATTTCTAACCGAATTGACGGCCGCCTCTGTCACTAAACAGTGGTCAAGCCACCCCGCTTCGACCCATATACTTCGCATATAAAAGTATATGTGCTCGACTGTAAACCTAAAATATTTGTATCGACACAAGTCCATGTTTGCTCACTGCAAAAGTCTATTAGCTCACTATAAAAAGGTCTCGTGGGGTGCGCGTTAAAATCTCCTAAAATGTACACATAGTCTATATTGGTACTATCAATTATTGCACTCACCGAGCTCAAGACGTCCGTGAATTTCGTTAAATGTTCTCTAGTATACGTCGGCATGTACACACTGAACACTCACGCACAAACACGAGGATTACCGCATTGCACAATGGTCACATCCTGAAAAACGCGTCTCCTCCACAGAAGAGCTACACCGCCATAGGGCCTCCAACAGCATGCCCGCCGAGGTATCCATTCCCGATACTCCCGTATAGCTGAACTCATCGCTTATGCTGTCAAGGAAAGGGATGTCTTCAGGTAGCAACCATGTCTTTTGCAACGCAATCACATCCGATTGCTGACATAGCTGACGAATGTTCGACGCGGAGCGCTTGACATTCTTACAGTTAAAGGTCACAAACTTGTAAACATTTTCACCCATTAAGAACAGGTTGATTGCCGTTATCCAATAATTTCGATGTGTCACCTTTACGTTTCATTTTGTAATGTACAAAACAAAGAATTTATAAGCGTTGTGTTCGCACTGACGTTTTATATTGATTTTATCTAAGTCCACTCTTTCGCCCGTTTTTCTCGGTATGTAGCCAATTATATCCGACTCCAGTGTATCTCTGTGGACATTAGTGATAAACATGGGTATCTTTCGGTCAGCTGCTTTAAATTTGGCCTATAACTTATAAGGTCTTGGCCTATAACTTTTGACCCCTTAGGGCTAGATTAAATTTTCGATATTTTGGCTTGCCTCCAGATCGAGGGCCATTCATAGAGGGGTCAACCGTCATTGAAGCATAAGCAGTTCTCGAGAGCTAAGGGGGGACAAAAATTACATTCACCATTTCTATATATAGATAGATTGAGACCCCTCCGTGCCTCAGAAATCATGCTAAGCCGCGCGTCGGTCCCGGTTGTCATACAAACATCTATGGCAGTCGTTAGGGGTAGTTGGAGCCCGAAATCAAAGACCCGACCGGTCCAACTATAGATCATCGATATCACCCATGGGTTGCGGAGGTCAGATGGCAAACGTTTCACGGAAAATATCGAAGTTCAGCCGTATCACAATAAAGCCGACCATAATTTACAAACAATATAGATGTAGGTAGTAAACTACAAAATATATCTCTCATAAATAATATTCTCAACGTTATTATTTTATAAATAAACTATACTATAAAACTAGCTACCCCTTGGAACTCCCGCTGTTATTAAAAAGCGTAAGTTTCAAGATGCAGGTAGGCATATAGAAGCATGCATGACAAGGGGTTGGGGAACAGTGAATATGCATATTGTCTGCGGAGAGGTACCGAGAGCACTTCACTACAATAGGCTGCCGTAATTTTGTGTTTTTATAGCCTTATTGTGTACGTTCGTCTACTATCTAGATAATATCTCTGAGATTTTCGCTTTAGATTAAAACTTTAATACTGATTGTTATATGTAACTTACTAATATACTCGTAGTAGCCTATAACATAAGGCATTGTTGTTATTTTATTGGTACTGTCCACTGTGCATACGTCCGTCTGATCTTTTGTTGTTGATTTTTCACAGACGATGTATTTCTGTTGCCGCTGTAGTAAAAAATACTAACAGAATATAATTAAATATTTAAATAAACAAATCCCATAAAAGAACCGTGACTTTTTGTCGTTTTGGTACGGAACCATTTTTGCGCGAGTGTTTTGCGAGGTGTTTTTATTCCAAAAACTCACTCACAGGCAGGCTGGAAAGATTCACTCTCCAACGGGCGCTTTCATACTGCCACGATATCGTGACGATATAGGGGAGGTAAGGGTGCATTGGGCATGTGTTGTTAAGCAATTTCAAAAATGTTTCAATTGTCATTATGCAGATGGGTACTGCAGTACCTACCTCACCAGGTCAGGGGCCTAAGTCGCATAATTGACGATAGGTCGTCGACGATACGTAAGTGACGATATCTTCCACTTTAGCGTGGCGATATCGTGACGAACAGCATATGAGCATATGATGGAGGGGGGGGGGGATAGTACCTAGATATGTAGGGATACCATAGAAACACGTCCAAGTGTCACCCGCCGGTAATATCAAAGTTTTTGAAAAGTGGGATTTCTTTTTTATGGGAAGAGATGTAGTTTTATTACTTGTGGGGGCTTCCAAGGGGGTCCGAAAAAGAAGTCAAACCTGATCTGAGATGCTTACTTTCCGAGATATCAGGTACTGGGAATCTTTGGTGTTTTTGTGGGATGGGAATTCCCGGGATTTTTTTTTGTAGGCGAATGGTACTTGTGATGGGAGGGGGCGCAGAGGGAGGAAAAATTTGCCCAGAATTTAGGTGGGAAGCTTGGTTCGCGGGATATAGGGGCTGGGAAGTTAAGAAGTAATGTCTGTTTGGTGCCTTTCCGAGTTTCAGTGACTGCAGAGTACAATCACCAGTAGGTTAAATTGGATTTAGTTACATTACCAACTTCCCAAACCTTATATCCCGGGAACCGAGCATCCCACCTAAATTTTGGGCAAATTTTTGTTCCCCCAGCAACCCCTCCAAAATGTATATAAGTATTGATATCAGTTTATCTAGTACTCATATCACAAGCTCTGCTTAGTTTGAGACTAGATGGCGTTGTGTGAATTGTCCTAACAATTATTTATTATTTATTTCCTTTATTTTACTTAACTACATATTTAGTGCATTTTTAAATAAATCTATAAAAAAAACCCAAAATTATATAAAAATTTTAAAAATAGTATCCCACCGGTATCCAGTACAAGGACCAAGCTACCGGTGGTTAGGGCTCCAGAGACAGGAATTTCCTCACGATGCGTGCAGTGTGGAGTAACACTGCCTTCTGCATCAGCCCCTTGACTCAACTGTCTAACGAGAGCCTCTGTGTCAGGTGTTGGTCGAGGCTCTTGGCGATCAGTCCATGCACGGAAACGATTATCGGTACAATAACAGCTGAGCTTATATGCCACATGTCGACAATCTCTCGGGCCAAATCCAAGTACTTTACTTGTTTGTCTTTTTCGGCTTTCACGAGATTGCAATCATGCGGAATAGTAATATCAACTATTATTGCACGGCACTCTAACCGATCTACTATCACTAAATCAGGCCTATTTGCAAAAATAGTCCTGTCAGTGATAATAGATCGGTCCCAGTACAATGTGTGATCATTTTCGAGAACTGGGTCGGGCACATACTTGTAATATGGCACTTCTGAATCCACAAGTTTGTACTTCAGAGCAAGTTGTTGATGGACGATCCTACTACTTGGTTATGTCTATGCAAATACTCGCCATTGGCCAGACTGGAACAACCAGATATAATGTAACTAAGGGATTCACCGTGACGGTGGCATGCCCGACATATGTCAACCGTACCATCCTTCAGAATATACCTCCGGTAGTTCTTAGTCATAACAACTTCGTCCATAATTGCAAAGACAAAATCAGGTCCGTGTAGGGCCTGATAAAAACGTCCATGTAGCTCTTTACTTTTCCATACATCCATGCGGTCATTAGTACTCAGTATCACAGGTTTGCGCCAGTTCTCTTTAGCCAAACCGAGCGGGGTCAGTCCGTTGTCTACAGCAACAACATCACGATGCAAATCCTCGTCCACCTGCAGGAAGTATTCCCTGAGATTGCACACCTCACTATGCGCATGTAGCGTCCCACACCAAAGGCCTTCCCATCTTCCACGGTAGCAACGACATATCGTCCGGTGTCTTTCCATCGCTTCGTGCTAAACCATTTGGTTCACGTACGGCCGGAAGACCGGCAGTGGAAAGAGCCCTACGAATTATGTCGTTTAGAATAGCGTGCCGAGGTATACGACCTGCGCTTCTGCTACAAGAAAGGCCATGGTGTCCCAGATTATCAACGGCTACTCCACAGGTGCAATGATGCGGGGATACACAAGGTGTACCTAGCCGAAGGCAAGTGGCAATGCGGAAGGTTGTGTAGTCCAACATTGTACCGATGTTGGGCGATGGGAGTGCCTGGATCCATAACCCTGACTCCCATTCTCCAACAGCTAGTAGGCGTGCACGCTCTGAAATATTGACAGAAGTGTCAATTAGTGTATTAATTCTCAATTTATAGAGCGGCGAATCCCACAAACGCTGTGAGCCTAGGCGTGAGGGCAGGTCAGTGTCGGGGCAAGACATACTCCAAACATTTATGGCATCAGTCTTGTATCGCACCTCGGAATCAATCATTGTATTTGACAATATTTTCCTGACTAATTCTTCGGTGCTATGGACCGACGACAGAAATGCTGGCAGACTGACATCTGTGACTCTACGAATACCTAGCCCGCCCAAGCGAACTGGAAGAGACGCTTGGACCCAGGCCCGGTCATTAATATTTACATTTAAAATTTTCTGTCTGCCCAAAATTTCTACATTTTTCCAAAATTGAAAATTGAACGGAGGGCATGTGTAAATTTGGGTACGAAAACACAAAACCGAAGAATAGTGAAAGTTGAATGAATACTGATATTACATAGACTATCAATAACCTGATCAAAATTTTGAATTTTTTCCTCGATAAAATTGGAAAAACCATCTTCTACAATCGGGGACCCCAGGGGGCATAAAGAAGTTTTGTCCAAAACTTTTATGTTGGGGGCCAAACAGTTCAATTTGGAGATTGTTGTTAATTTATCTGTGTTTTCAGATATAAAAATCTCACATTTATTCGGGTTCAGTTCTAAGCCAATTGATTGAAACTCGTTCTTTATTAGGACTAAATCTTGTAAAACTGTCTCTACTTTTCCCCCTAAAGTCCCGTCATCTAGGTACCAAATGTTGAATTTTTATTTAATTTTTTGAATTATTGGGTTAATGGCCAAACTGAAGATGACTGGTCCAAACGGATCACCTTGCTGACATCCAACGGCTGAATTCAAAAGGTGGTCTTTATAAATTAATTTTGTTGGCTGAAGAAGTTAAACATTTTGGGGGTTTTTAATTTGGCCTGTGTCAGCAAGGTCAACTTTCAAGATGACCTCTCCATCTTCGCTACGGTCAAGGTATGTTGCAAGCGCATGGATTGCGGCCTTACAACCTCCTTTTGAACCAAAACCTAATTAATGAAAGGGCTGAAATTTGGTAGTAAGCTCCGTACTATAAAAACGACAACAAATTTTGGCTGCCAAAATTAGTTTTTGGGTTCAAAAAGGAGCTTTTGGTTCAAAAAGAGGTTGTGAGGCCGCAATTCAATTCAACTCTCTAAACAGGGATACCTTGTTGACAAAGGCCAAATTAGAAACCCCCAAAATGTTTAACTTTCTTTGGCAATGCTAGTCAGCCAACAAAATTAATTTATAAAGACCACCTTTTGAATTCAGCCGTTGGATGTCAGCAAGGTGATCCGTTTGGACCAGTCATCTTTAGTTTGGCCATTAACCCAATAATTCAAAAATTAAATCAAAATTCAACATTTGGTACCTAGATGACGGGACTTTAGGGAGAAAAGTAGAGACAGTTTTACAAGATTTAGCCCTTATAAAGAACGAGTTTCAGTCAATTGGCTTAGAACTGAACCCGAATAAATGTGAGATTTTATATCTGAAAACACAGATAAATTAACAACAATCTCCAAATTGAACTGTTTGGCCCCCAACATAAAAGTTAAAAAAATTAAAAATTTTGATCAGGTTATTGATAGTCTTTATAACATCAGTATTCATTCAAATTTCACTATTCTCCGGTTTTGTCTTTTCGTACCCAAATTTACACAGGTTCAGGACAATTTTGGAAAAATGTAGAAATTTTGGGCAGACAAGGCAGACAGAAAATGTTTAATGTAAATATTAATGACCGGGCCTGGGTCCAAGCGTCTCTTCCAGTTCGCTTGGGCGGGCTAGGTATTCGTAGAATCACAGATGTCAGTCTGCCAGCATTTCTGTCGTCGGTCCATAGCACCGAAGAATTAGTCAGGAAAATTTTGTCAAATGCAATGATTGATTCCGAGGTGCGATGCAAGACTGATGCCATAAATGCTTGGAGGATGTCGTGCCCCGACACTGACCTGCCCTCACACCTAGGCTCACAGCGATTGTGGGATTCGCCGCTCTGTAAATTGAGAATTAATACACTAATTGAATCTTCTGTCAATATTTCAGAGCGTGCACGTCTACTAGCTGTTGGAGAATGGGAGTCAGGGTTATGGATCCAGGCGCTCCCATCGCCCAACATCGGACAATGTTGGACGACACAACCTTCCGCATTGCCACTTGCCTTCGGCTGGGTACACCTTGTGTATCCCCGCATCATTGCACCTGTGGAGTAGCCGTTGATAATCTGGGACACCATGGCCTTTCTTGTAGCAGAAGCGCAGGTCGTATACCTCGGCACGCTATTCTAAACGACATAATTCGTAGGGCTCTTTCCACCGCCAGTCTTCCGGCCGTACGTGAACCAAATGGTTTAGCACGAAGAGAAGGAAAGACACCGGAACGTATGTCGTTGCTACCGTGGAAGATGGGAAGGCCTTTGGTGTGGGACGCTACATGCGTTGACACCTTCATAACTTCCAAGCAGATCCGGCTGAGCCGGCGCTGCTGCTGCATCGGCTGAAAGCCTTAAACGGCGTAAATATACTAACCTAGCAGGTGATTACATATTTGAGCCATTTGGGGTTGAGACACTGGGTCATGGGGTCCGAGTGCTCGCCACCTTTCTAGAAACATTGCTAAACGCCTAATCGATGCTTCTTAGGACCAGAGGGCTGGCTATTTTCTGGCCCAAAGGATAAGTATCGCCATCCAACGTGGCAACACAGCCAGCATTCTGGGAACCTTCCCAGTCGGCAATGACGCGGAGGATTTTTTAAACAATATTTTGTAATGTAAATATTTTTAGTATATAATGATGTATACTCGTATTTTGTATATTGTAATTCTTACATTAATCTTTCAGATGATTCGATTTTATTATTTTTAAAGTTATGATTATTATGAAAACTATGATTTAAAGCACAAAAAGTAGTTTTTAAGTCACTTAACTAAGACCACACCGATGGAAACACACAAATAATAAAGTGTCGGTACTATACAACCTTTAACATTAAGGCAAACACGCCTGGGCCTCATTTAATTATGTCTTATTAACGTAATGGCTTTAGTGAACTAACTTGTTAATTTATAAGGTCACGCTTACTCAGTTGCCTGTAAGAAATAAAGCCTATTTTATTTATGAGGGACATTCAAGAGGGAATTGTACTAATATAATAAACTTATGAAGTTTGGTTTGGCTCGGAGAGCTGTGGTTAAATTTAATAGAACCATTAAACATTATAAAAAATGTGACGTATTTACTTGATGACGAATTTACAACAACCCACAAGTATTATAAAACAAAGTCTTTGCGATTAACTCAAAAATACTGCCCTGATTTTCATGATAATTTCACCATTGTGTAAAGCAGTTATCGAGGAAGGTTTAAGACCATTTTTTATCCCGGAAATGTGTTGAAATGAGCACCATAAAACTATTTTAATCGGACAATCCCGCTTCGCTAGTTGATAATATACCTACAATAACAGCAGCAAGTTTCTAATGTTTGATTTTATAAAATGTTGTATCTAAATTCATTGCACCTAAAATGACTTACACCACAAAATACAAAATCACCGAACCACCTTCGAGTTTCATTAATGAAATAAAGTTTCAGGTAGATGGTACCTAAAGTAAAGGTTTTAATATTCATAGGGTGTGCTGAACCCTAAATATTTTATTCGTTAACGAGAGTACAGGATTAGGGCAATCATGTCACGTCGTGTGGGCCTTGCAATTAATTCCGAGTAATCAATTAGGTTTTAGTATACGCAACTAGACCTTTATAAGTAAAACAATTTTAACATCAAGATGTACTAGTTTTTTTTAATTCCGCGGCCCAAGGCCGCGGCCGCTCTAACGTCCGTTGCCGGGCGTCTCTGGTAACTAGCAGAGGGTATGTCCAGTGGCGCCCGGCGGACTTTGACCACCCCTGTGGTCTCTGCTGGTGTTGGGTCGGGACGAGAATCCCGCGTCATTGGGGTAGGGTTTTATCCCGCGTCAGTGAGTGAATCTGGTTGCGTGCTATGGAGCAAAGGCCCCGCAGCACGCAACCCTTCTAGCCTGCTTCTGTAAGGACGGCGGGTGGCGATCCCGCCGTCCTCAGGCCCCGATCATGGAGGTCGATAGTCTTGGGCGTAGTCGCGTAGTCTGGGGCGGCCTGGCCGCCGACTACGGAACTCGGCGGGGAGGGTACGCTCCCTCTCCCTCCCAGCCGCCTCCTTCGCGAGCATGACTTGCTCGCAGAAGGAAACGGCCGCGTTCCACCTACTCCCGCTGGAGACCATGGCTTGAAGCATGGTCTCCAGCGAGAGGGTATCCACGCCCAGACCCACTACGAGGTTCCGGCGCTGACTCGCCCACGCTGAGCACTCCACCAACGTGTGGAGTGCGGTGTCGTCGTCGGAAACCTCGCAGTGTTGACACCGGGGTGTGACCTCACGATGCATGCGAAACAGATAGCTACCGAAGCATCCATGCCCGGCAACGATCTGCGTCGCACGGTACGTGAGGTCACCATGCTGCCTCTGCAGCTAATCGTCCATAATCGGTCTCACCACCGCAATGGTGGTGGTACCCCACTTGAGTTGCTCAAGTCGCACCCTCCATGACTCCATGAGATCCTGTCGGAGTTGGGACCGCCATTCATCGATTTCTCGAGACGCAGGCCTGTGGTCCCGCTCCAGCGCCTCCTTGCGCCATTGGAACAATGACGCAAGGGCTCTCGCTTCCAGGTCCCATGGAGGGGTCCCGGCTAGGAGACATGCAGCCTCTCCGGAGATCGTGCGGTACCCTCGTATGGTTCTAACGGCCAAGGTTCGAAGTGGTCTGTTTAACAGAGTCACGTTCCCCCTGACCGCCAACCTATCCGCCCACACGGGAGCCCCGTATAGGGCCATACTCCGCACGATCCCCAGGTACAGTCTCCTGCAGGAGGCGTTGGGTCCCTTTAGGTTAGGCATCAGTCGCGAAAGCGCGACCGATGCCTGCGTCACCTTGGGGACCAAACTTCGGAAATGTGGTCCGAAGTTCCATCGGCTATCAAGTACGATCCCTAGGTACTTCATCGAGGGCTTGATGCCGATGCTAACGCCTCCCACATTTATACTGGAACCTTCGGGTGGACCGTTCCGAGGTCTGTGAAAACACAGAACCTCGGACTTGTGCAAGGCCACCTCCAGTCCCAGCTGCCGTATCCGACCCACGACTCGAACAACACCCGTCGTGACCTTGAGTGCTGCCTCCTGGTACGTTGCACCCCGCGCCGTGACGAGGGTATCGTCGGCGTAGCACGTTACGCCGACGCCCCTAGGCAACGCACCCCGCAGCACCCAGTCGTAGCCGATGTTCCAAAGAAGCGGCCCCAGGACCGACCCCTGTGGAACACCGCACGACACATCTCGCCGAGCTGGCCCGAGCCAGCTGGGGAAAGCTATGGCCCTCTCCGAGACATAGGCCCCGACAATACGACGGAGGTAGAGAGGCGTTTCGTGATACACGAGCGCCTCCCTAACGCAGCTCCATGGCAAGGTGTTGAACGCGTTGGCGATGTCAAGAGACACCGCCACCACCACCTTGCCCTGCGAGACTGCTTCCTCCGTCAGGCTCTTCACGCGCATGATCGCGCTCACGGTGGAGCGTCCCCGACGGAAACCGAACTGGTTATCCGCCAGGTCTGGCCCCACACTCGTGAGATGCTCGACGATGCGTTCCGCGATAATTCGCTCAAAGAGCTTACACACCTCGTCGAGCAACACGATCGGCCGGTATCCGGACGGTGAGTCCACCGGCCGCCCCGCCTTACGGATCAGGACCAGTTTCCCCGTCCTCCACACCTTGGGAAACTGGCCCCTTTCGAGGCATGCGCTAAAGAGCCCCATCAGTCGAGGCCCGAGTTCTTCGAGGGCCAGGACCCATGCACGGCCAGGAATGCCGTCGGGTCCGGGGGCAGTATTTTCCGGCGTTTAAGCCGGAGTACTGCCGCACCTAGCTCCCCCACGCTGACTTCGGGTACGTCGTCTTCGCTGGTGCTATCCGCGTCGGGCAGAGACGGAGCCATGCGCGGAGGGACGTGCTCCTCCGCGCTCGTCGGAAACAGGGAGCCCATGACCCGCTCCAGCTGCTGCGGCTGGAGACTCTGGGTCAGTGGGGGCGCCCTAGGTCGGAGTTTCTCCCTGACCTGTAGGTACGGGCGCCCCCATGGGTTCTGCTGCAGGGTCTCCAGGAGCTCCTCGCGGACCGCCGTCTTGGCCCGCTTTATCGTCTCCTGGAGAATACCTTTGGCCTCCCTGTATGCCTGAAAAAGCTCCGCCTCTCGGGCTGCCGCGTCGTCTGGGCGGCGATGCCTCCGGCGAAACCTGGTGTACCGGCGGCGGGCGGAGATGCATGCTGCGCGCAGCTCTGCAATCTCCGACGACCACCAGTACACCTGCTTCCTGGCCGGTCTGGGTGTAACCCTAGGCATCGCCGCATCACAGATTTGCGACATGGCTGTCCTGAACCACTCCGCCTCTGTATCCACATCGGCAGGCCGGTCCGGTGCCGGAATCCAGGCCTGCACGATGGATGCCTCCAGGAGAGCTTCCCGATCAAGATGGTGAAGTGCCCAACGCGGATCCGGGGGATTTGCTACCGGCTGTGGGAGGTCAGGTGAGGGGACGACATCGAACCGGATGTACCGATGGTCCGAGTGCGTCTCCTCACCCTCCTCCACGCGCCAGCCTGTAATACGGCGGGCGAGGTCAGGGGATGCGAACGTTACGTCTACGATCGATTCCCCCCCTCGCCGCCAAAAGGTGACGACATTCCCCCGGTTGAGGACCTCCAGACCACGTGTTCTGGTCCAGTCCTCAAGAAGCCTCCCCTTGTCCCTGGTTTCCCGGGAGCCCCACGCCTCACTCCAGGCGTTGAAATCTCCCAGGAGCAGGACAGGGCGAGGACGGCACGCAGCGAAGACGACGTCGAGCTCAGTGAGCCATAGCTCAAACTGAGACTCGTCAATGTTCGGCGAGATGTAGGCCGACACGACCGCAAACCCTTCAAATTCCGCCGCAACACACCCCCGGCCGCTTGCAATCAATGCAAGGCGCGAGGTGTCCACGGCGGAACCCCCAAAAATGCAACAGGCCGAGCCGTCCTGGTCCACCGGGCTTCCCGGGTGGACATAATACGGCTCGGCGACCACGGCCAAGTTAATGCACCACTGCGCGATGCTCTGGTACAGAAGATCCTGAGCAGCGCGGCAGTGGTTCAAGTTCACCTGCAGGATGCGGACATGGGCGCACATTAATGTACGTCCATGTCAGCATCCCGCTGCGAACCTGGCCGCGCAGAAGCGGCTCCCCCGCTGCCTACAGCGGGGGAGCGGGGGAGCCCCCGCTGCCTGCTCTCAGCAGGGACGCTCCGCGCAAGGAGCTCATCCAGTGAAGACTGGGCAGCGGTCACCGCGGTCTTCACTACCTGCCTCTTACCCTGGAGGTTTTTAGTGCCACCCTTCATGGCCTCCGCAATCCGGGCAAGAGCCAGCATGAGCTCCCGCGCGGCTGGGACCTCTTTATCCCTGCCACTTGGCAGGAACGGCACCGTAGGGGCGGGGGCCTTTAAAGACCGGCGTCTTTTTGTATTGGCCCCTTGTCGTCATCGCCAAATATTTTGACGGCACCCCTTCTTCGGAACTCGTCTCACTGGCCCGCCCAGAGCAGCTGGTGCTCCGGTCACGCAAGGGTCCCGCCTCCTGCACCCTCTTCTCGAGGGTCCTCTTTCCTGGGGTCTTCCATAAGGAAGAACCCACCGCCTCAGTGCTGCTGGGAACGACGTCAGTCCCAGCAGCAGTCGACGCGACCTCCGCGTTGGTTTGGGGGGTGGTTTTAAGGCACACCCCCTGGCCTATTGGGCTTTGGTGACCCCTCCCAAATACCACCCGGGGAGATCCCGGGCGGGGGTCGCCATGACTGGTGCCGGGCCCGAGCCCGACCCCAGTCACAGCAGGGTGTTCGCGGTCAGCATCGCTGCCGGTTCCCCCTTGGGTAATAAATTTGTTTATTTCCTCAGCCATTTTGGTTGAGTTTAACGTCCTCCGACGATGGTGACACCCTAGGCGTGACAGCTCCTCTGCACGATTCATCCCCTCACCGGGTGTCAGAGCTTGGGATTGGGTTAATTTTTTATAGAGGTGTTCATCCTCGCGGTCCCGAGAGGCCACCGGTCCTGTCAGTTCAGGATTACGGCTGGGCCGGGTGGGAGTCTTCACAAGACCGTTCCGCCCGCCCCGTTGGTTTTTTAACGAGGTTTCCATCCTCGCAGTTCCGCAGAACCGCCTACCCGCCAGGGTTCGGCCGATCAGTGGTCTCTGTCAGACCGTGGCCGACGCCACTGATGAAGTCAGTGGTGTCGGACCCGTCGCCCTGTCGGTTCCTCCGCACAGGACCATTCTGCTCAGCAGAGTGTCGGCGGACAGACCTGGGCCTCACACGTGGTGGGTCTGTGCTCCTCACATTCTGAGGAGACAAGACCCCCACCTTGGCCAGAATTAGCCGTAGTAGCTACAACTCTACGGTATGTTGCCGCAGAGTTGCAGCCACTGCCGTTGCCCGGGGTGCACCGCGTGGAGGATCGTACCCATGCACCCCAAAGATGTACATCTAGTAACAAAAACGCTCTTCAAATTAGTAATCGCATAAAAAAGACGATAAATCCTACTAATATTATAAACGCGAAAGTTTGTGAGTATGTATGGATGGATGGATGTTTCTTACTCTTTCACGTAAAAACTACTGAATGGATTTCAATGAAACTTTACAATAATATAGCTTATACATCAGAATAACACATAAGCTACAATTTATAAAGATATTTTGTGAATTGTTCAAAATATGACGCGGCGCGACGGGAATGGGAAAAAATCCAAATTACCACGCGGACGAAGTCGCGGGCGACCACTAGTAAACATATAATTTTACAATATGAATCACAAAAACTATAGTCTTGGCCCAGCACCTGATCCCTTTCCAGGAGGAATGTTCTACCAATTCACCAAGACCCCACTAGCCCAAGAAATCTAATTTCGTGATCATATATTATGTTAATATCACGACTTACGGCGTCGTTGGTAGAACGTTTCTCCTGGAAAGGGGGTTAGTAGGAAAGTGACTAGAACGCAAAATGTCCACTTATGATAAAAGACGACATCGCAGAATATCAATATCGCATAAAGTCTTAATTTTAAAATGCCATAATCGCAAAATGTCTACACATACATAACGACAAAATTTATATAATTTCATCATCTCTTATTGTCTACGTTTAAGTACACCTTAGACGCAAAATGACTGCATCCCATTATAGCTTATTGTGAGGAGCACATCGCCGAGGTTAAATGTTGGGGTCCGTTTTACGAGTTTCTATGTCTACCACGCTTGGAAATAGAGCTACGACGCCATTCATCACATATACTGAAAATAACTTCCATCTTAAAAAGACAAAGAAAAGATAATAATAGTTTTATGAGATTCAGTGTTTATTATTATGAGCTTACAATTGTAGGAAAAACATAAATAGCAATATTAATAAGAAAGTCAAGAGTAGTTATTATCTCATCCTGCAGATTACTTAGCTCTAGTAGGTATATTTGTTTTTTCCTATTTGGTGATTTAAACATCAGCCCTTTTAATTTGATATCCTGGAATCTTGACTCCCTTTTTAGTTTATATAAAAAAATATTAATGTGGAATGTCGATTAGTTCGCACTTCAAGACGGCGATGCCAATAAGCTTCTAAGGCATTAGTAGTGCGGGCCTCTCATAGCAACATATTAGTGCTGTATTTTTGAGCCATTCCTTTCCAAAATAATCCATAAATGAATGCATACCTACCAGTGCAATTGCCTGCATAGTCTAGCAGTTCCAGCAATTTATTATAAATGACGATGGTAGCAGTGGTAAATTACATACCAACCTCACAATGCTCCTTCCTTTTTTGGGCACTAGCTAGTCCCAATTCATCTGCATTTTCCAGACCGCTTGAGAAGAATAAGCATTTTTGCAATATAGTCATTATGCGAGTAAAGCTTTTGACGACCTACAAGTAAAATAGAACTTTCGCGATGTAGTCAATTTGCGACAAAGGCTTATAACGACCTCGACATTTTACAAATTGATCTGTGGGTATTTTGCGATGTCGTCTTTTATCACAAGTGGACATTTTGCGTTCTAGTCACTTTCCTACTAACCCCTTTTTTCAACCGATTTTCATGAAATTTGGCACGAGTGTTCTTTGTTGCAAGGCGCAACTTTTGCGAAGAGATCTTTCGATTGGGGGGAAAATGGGGGAGAAATGGGGGGAAATGCATTTTTCAGCCGATTTTTATGAAATTTGACTCATGTGTTCTTTGTTGCAAGGCGCAACTTTTGTCAAATGGATTTTTCGATTGGGGGGAAAATGGGAGAGAAATGGGGGGAAAATGCATTTTTCAGCCGATTTTCATGAAATTTGACTCAGGTGTTCTTTGTTGCAAGGCGCAACTTTTGTCAAATGGATTTTGCGATTGGGGGGAAAATGGGAGAGAAATGGGGGGAAAATGCGAAAATAACGCGAGGTCTACTGTTCACAGAACCACTAGTAAAATATATTCAATAAATATACAAATTAAATTTAATACAAATAACAAACCGGAGCCCTTTGGTAGTGAAGCAATCAATGTCATTATTGTCTTGAAAATGCGTTTCATTTCAGTATAATTCGCGCATTATTTCGGTCTGACTGAACCTGTGTAAGGATTATCTGCAAGAGACGTCCCGACGGTATCGTCAGCGTCTAGTAAGCTTAAATTTTCATTATGTTTATTGGATAATTCGCTTTTGAGCGGCGTGAGGCTCTGAGATAGAGGGGATTGTCAATGGAACACTGAGCATTGCTTAACGCACCACTATCATCATCCACTGCAGAGTTTCAAATTATAATATAGTATTATATTATAGCCATTAAAAGTTGTGATCTTGTTTACTGCTAAAACAAACTAGGGTAGTAAGTACATATATGCTTATGTTTCTAGCACTCACAGTTTATATTAGGAGGAAAGACGAAGTCAGACGGACGTACATACATGAGGATACCATAAGGGTTCCGAGATTTTTACTACGGAATCCTAAAGAAGAACATCTTTAAATTACGGTTTTGATATCGTAAATATTATAATCATATCAATCCATCAAATGAAGAACAAAGTATAAATACAAAATATGAAAATATGAGAATATTGTTCTTTTATTTCCGCCTTTCAATGAAGGGGATTTCGATACACAAAATGGAATAATTTCCTGCTTTTGGAAAAACGTTCAAGTGTGAAACAGTGTGATATTAAAATTCTACTTCTGTAACATCGTAATTTCATTACACTCACAAAACGTAAACAAACATTTGTAATGATATTATGAACGTCATTAGTGTCAGTTGATGTATAGATGTCAACTCGACAAACGTCAAGTCTTGACTATGATTCATTTACCATACGGTGTTCTACAAATTGTATAGCGCACTCTAGAGGATTTAGTGGGAACTGGGCAGAGTAATATCTAGCCATGTCATAATATTTCCTTAAAAAGGTGAATGTCAATGATATTGCTTTTTATCTATGGAGGAGTTTCCGGCTGACGATAAGTTTTGCTTGTAGAAAAGTGGTTTGAACTAGTTTTTGCAGTAAAGGAAGAATCTAGAAACAGCTCGGAGTTGATAAAAAGCCGGCGCGAGCTGTCGTGGGCCTCTTTCCACTGCTGGATACTTTACTGACAATATCTCTCGATCACTACAACTGTCTTATACGTAACCTACAAATCTCTAGTCTTGAAGAAATTATTTTACTTGGAAGAATATAAATTGAGTCGAAGCAATTGTCGATACATTTCAAGCGTCCTATCGAACGTGATCTCAAGAGGCTGGGAGTGTTCCCTCCCATTCGGCTTGGACAACGTGGAAGCATTTTTTCTGTTTTAGGCATTCCAAATGGCGTTTCTTGATAGTGTTACTGATGTCTGATGTCTTGGTGCAGAATTGCTAAGGTAGTCGACGTTTCTGGAGCAGTACCAAAATAGTCTCATCAATCTACGGCAAGGATACACGAGGTCGTCTTGGGCTCACAGGACCACAGCACGTGCCCCCCCCTGACAATCCCAGCTGACTGCGTGAACCAAACACTTAAGCTAAGTACTTTGCTTAACATCTAATCCCGTGTTCTTCATCCATAATACTGTCTACTCTAGTTTCAAGAACTATCGTCACAATCGAAGGTCAAGTTTAAAATAATTACCATACCTGTAATTTATGTTTTAAGGAGTAGGCCAGTAGCCACACACCTACCTTTGTACGAGTAACCTCAATAATTTAATGTTTTAAGAGGTGTAATAACCTACATATTCTCTGTATAAAACTTGTAACTATTTCTAATATCCAGTGTCTATTTGTTTTGAGGTTAGAAATATATATATACTATGTGCACTCTCTCTACTGTTGTACCTTATTGAATTCTCCTATCATCACACACACCGTTCATAAGTGAACTGGCGCCCTGGGATATCATATAATTGTCTCGTGAGCCTCCGCTGAACCGCCGGTGGGTAAGGTTGACTTCACCTGTTACACTTCAAGTAAGTACTCGTAACTTCACAATGTGAATGGAACATTGTAAAGTGTGTAATTTTTGTTATGTAATTTTTATTAACACAAACTTTTGCGCTTACATACAAATTTATACATGAAGCAGAGTTATAAAAAGTCTGCCCCGACTCACAAAATATATCCACATCAAATCCTATCAAAATTAGATAGTCATTTTAACGTTATTCGCAAACAATCAAACATAATCACTTACGAGTTCAGTTCGTTTAGTTATTTTAATGTGCTGGGTTGTATAAATATGTTGAAATCATAATGTCTCACAAAATATCCTACTAATATTATAAATGCGAAAGTTTGTAAGTATGGATGTTTGTTACTCTTTCACGTAAAAAACTACTGAACGGATTTTGATGAAACTTTACAATAATATAGCTTATACCTACATCAGAATAACACATAGGCTACAATTTATAAAGATACGGCGACGGGAACAATAATCACGCGGACGAAGTCGCGGGCGAACACTAGTACCTAATAAAGCTATTATTTCACGATGTTAATGGTGAATAAAAAAATCAAAAACTCAAAACCTAAACTGGAATAGGTTATCCGTTTAATATGTTATAAAACGAATAACCTGTAGGTTATTCATAACGAATAACTTATAGGTTATTTACAGGTTATTCGTTTTATATGTTATAAAAAAAATAACCTTTTCCAGTTCAAATTAAAATCTGAAAAATATTAATAACACAAACACTATGAGGATAATGTCACAAAGGTTAAACTACATCCAAATGATAAATAAGGTTGAATAGTCATGAGACGCAGATGGTTCACATATTTTAGTAAATGAGACTTACGTTTCTACGGAACCACTAAAATTATGAGTATATTTGGAGGAGGTACCCTATACATTCACTTTCTTATTACAACTATTGTCATACTTGAAAATAGCAGGAATACTAGTATGTATATAATGCGTGAATTAAAAAAAAAGCGATGGCGTTTTAAGTAAAATAAAACAGGTTTATTTTCTGTCTGTTTTTAAAAATACTCGTAGGTTAAGATCATCTTCGAGCCATCGATATTATTATTAGTTATTATACTAGTTATGCAATGCATGCTGATGTTGCAATAAACTGAGCGAAGTGTTAAATTTCCGAACGACGGTTTTTTTTTTTATATTCAAACTTTTTTGTTTTTTTTTGTTCTAAACCACCCTCACATCACACGTTATCACTGTGGTAAGTTTGGTGCCAGTCGCCGGTTCAAGTCCGGCCCTAGACGCTTGCGATCCATTTTGAAAAATAAATGTAATCTTTTCTTACGTTCGAAACTCCATGTAATTTTCACGACATAGATGGCCATCTGTCACACAGTAACTGGGGCATAGTAAATTACGCGCTTTCATCATCCCGCGGGAAAGTGACCTGAAGCTGTCGCACCCAACTCCTGACTAGGATTTCTGCGGCTTTTATTTAACATGAACAATGTTTGTTACTAATATAAGTGTCGTCACTTGTAAAGTGAATCACTTGTTTGACATTTACAGAATGTGTTGAAAAAGGAAATACAAACCCCATTTAGTCTGCCTTGTGATACGGAACGCGGATCCCAACAACAGCGGACAAAATGCGGATATTTAAAGTGCCTCTACCTAGGTACCCATTTGGGAAAGGGCGTGGTTTTGTCTGTGGGCTGCTTCAGGGCAGACAAATTAAATTGAAAAGCAGTTTTATGTACTTTTCCAACTATTATCTCTTAGGACGAGGTAATATACTCGTACCTTATCATAATCAAAAAAATACAGACACATTTGTCTTATCATCACACAGTCATTCATCATCATCTGCCTGCCCTTATCCCAATTATTTGGGGTCGGCGCAACATGTTTTCATTTTCCATACATTCCTGTCACACATCATCTCCTCTGTCACTCCTTCCCTGGTCATATACTCTTTCACGCATTTCATCCATATTTTCTTGGGCCTACCTCGACTCCTCAAGCCCTCTACATTAATACTTTGCGCCTTTCTTACCATGTTACTTTCTTCTCTTCTCATAACATGTCTATACCATGATAGCCGTTCGCTTCTCACTTTTACTGGTGCAACTTCCAAACTTCCTCTAATATACTCGTTCCTTACTCTATCATCACACAGTCATTATATATACCAAATTATAATTATTGTAACTGGTTTACTGGTCTCGAGAATCGAAATAATTAATTATCTTTACATCTTAGAAGACTTATGTACTCGTATTACTGAAGTTATAAATCTTCATTTCTGTATCATATGGTATTATGTTCATTTGACCTTTACGTTTTCCTCAAAGTCCCTTTCATATAAATTATTAGGAGTATATTTATGACGACCACTATCTCTGTAATGAACTGTTCTATTTTATTTATCACCACAAAACCAAGATGGGTTCCTTACACATTTTAATACATAAACATTGTATATGGTTGATTTATTTATCCTAGTAGTAGGTATATGATATTAACGGACTTTTATCTGGTATTTTATAAGGTCAGGATATTGACCGAGTAAAGGTATCACATTCCACTCGCCATTTCGTGAAAGGAATGTGACACCTTTTCTGACTTTCGCAGTTTTAATATTTAATAAACAAACGTTTGGTGAATATTTTATACTTAGTTAATAATTGTTACGTAAGGAAAACAATAATAATCATCATCATCAGCTAATTTACGCCCACTGCTGGACATGTCCTCCACCAACGAACGCCACAACATTCAATGTAGAGGTGCCCACATCTAGTGACTTCTTAATATTGAATGGAATCAGGCGTTACCTGGCGAAAGTCCATGATATAAGCGTCGACATATGTTTCACCTACTCACGAGGCATTCTATCTAAGACTATCTCAAAGAGAACAGCTGTTCTATGTAGCAAAAAATGTCTTCTATTTAGCGAAATTAGTGCAATTATATAAAAAATTCAACATCTTACCCCATTGTTTTATCTTGAGATCTAGTCGACCTTGTGGCAGGCCTTCTCATAGTGCGTTTTCTAATGAGCGATCGCCACTCAAGAACTTTTTGGCCGTACCGGCTGCGAGCGATGTGCCCTGCCCACTGCAGCTTAAGCCTGGCGACTCTTAGACCTGTCGTACTGAGTGTTTTATTCATCTTCAGTTTGGCGAAATTTTAGTTTTATAAAATAACCTGGCATTTCTTTCGTGGCAAGAAAATAAATATTATAAGTGCGAGTCGGCTGTTTCTGACGAAATTTGAGAAAGAGGGCCAATGTCTGTTTTGTTTATATGTATTCATGATTTATTTACTTTCATTCCTGTTATTAGAGCATTAGGCGGAATGAAAAAAATCTATTCAATAAAATTAACCTACTGTTTAAATATTTCTGGGTTATGGCTGGAGATCTATCATATCTACATGTCCCAAGTCTTTATAATACAATATTATGATTTTGTATTTCATAAATACAGTCATGCCATGAGATAAGTAACAATATCCACACTTCAAACTTAAATTGATTGTGAAGAAAATGAATAAGGTTTACAGAAAATTTACAAATTTTAAAAACAAAGTTGTGAGCTGGCGCGAAACTACAAAAAAACTTGAAAGCTGGCTAAGCCAGTGTACTCACGGACGCTAAGTTGACGTTACTTGAGAACATTTGCTTGTAGGTATCATAGACCAGGTTCCCTTTAGTACATTCTACTTCTATGGCGAAACACGCAATTCTTTCCAGTTTTAGGATTAACTACCCAAAGGGTAAAACGGCAATCCCATTACTGAGACTTCGCTGTCCGTCCGTACGCCCGTCTGTTTTGGGCTGTATCTTATTAACCAAATGATGTATTTCTGTTACCTTTAAAACAACAAATACTAAAAACAGAATATAATAAATATTTAAGAGGGATTTTTTCCAGATTTGCCCTTTGTGCGCGAGTCTGTCTGGTGCTTGCCCGTTTTTTTTATTAAACTAAGTTTTTGAGCGGAGCTCAATCTTAGGCGACAAGTGTAAATCGTTTGTGTGCCTACTCCTCTGAAACGGCTCGACCGATGTTGACCAAATTTGGCATGCTGGTCGCCATCATACCCGGGAGTGCATATATCTGAAATCATGAAAATATAGCTGACCACGGAGGAATAATCACCGAAAATTTCCTGGACATCACCGAAAAACCAGATGATTAAATGGTTCCCATGGAAACACGTGCGTCAACAATGAAAATATTTTTTTTTTCATTCGATTAATTAATTTAATTGTTCGATTCTGATTCTGATATGTAATAAAAACATTTGCTCCACTCAACATTTGCAATTAGGAGCATGCATTGCATTGCAATATTCAATTTACAATCCAAGAAACAACCATAAGTTTAGCAATTTATCCATATATATATATATATATATATATATGGATATATATATATATATATATATGGATATATATGGACTCAAGATCATTACAACAACCTTAGTTATACGCCACATGTATGTATATTTTGTATTATTTCTGATACGAAACGTTCACCACTGATCGCGAACTCATAAAATTTTATTACAAAGATATCACTACCATTAGTACGTGTAGGTATATGGGTACACGTGCTTTTAGAAAGTAAGAATAATCAACAGCTAAGTATGCTCATGGACGAGTTAAACTCCTAAAATGATGGATTAATTTAATTTTACAATTTGAAAGAATGTTGTGTGATCTGGAACAGAATCTCAATATTTGTTGAAATGTTCCATCTACTTGTGTTTTTAGTTTGCATCCAAGTGCAGTGGCACAATTTAATTTATTTTGGATACCTCGTGGGCGACGGTTTTTCACGAGTTTTATGATAAGTGAGTAATACAGCTAACTATAATTCAAACGTTTACGTTGATCACTAAATAACGATTTAAAGCATGGTTATATCATTCGATCCGTAGGCCAATAAGCTTCGGTGCCAATGTCGACATTGCTGTGTCTCATTTCAAATTTAAATATTTGAGTCAAAATGCAATTATTACTCACTTTACGCAATTGTTGGTAGTAATATCAGTCCGTATATTGCACATCGTAAGCTGACATCAGACAACACCTTGGCAGGCACTCTTGCAAAATTGGAAGTGAAAATAAACAGGAAAGTTCACGTACAAGATTACATTTGAGATGCTAGACGCAAACACTATTTCAGCGAGATATTTCAGGGTTATTATAGACTCGATTAGCTTACAATATGCACAAAATAAATGAAAATAATTAATTTGGATAAAATAGGTTAAGGGAACTGTGTAATATTCATAATAAATTTGGTTATTTGCCTTAAAATAAACCTACTCGTATATTAACAAACACATTATAATGTTACTTGTAAAAATATTTTAAAAATTTTAATGAAGCCTGAAAAATATTTAAGAAATGTGTGAACTGACCAATTCTGATACATTTTTAACCATACGTGATTGTCATCCTGATAGCCATCAGTTCCACAGTAACTGAATTTATCTGAATACAATATAAGAAGAAAAAAAATCCAAATTTTATAATTTACTATAGTAGTATTATAAAAATGTTTTTTTTTGTTTTTTTTTTTTATATTTAGGTCGACAAATTGACGCCACCCGCCGGATGGTAAGCTGTGGCGACGTCTGGTGATTGTGGGCAACTCTCACAGTACACAGGAATACTATAAAGAGTGACCCTCAACTTGACGACCCAGTAATGTGCCTCTTCACGCTTCGCTTAAAGAACCCAGGGTTATATGTTGGAGGAAACACGTGCGCGGGCAGGGCGTTCCAAGCCACCATCGTTCGGCAGAGAAACGAACGTTTAAAACGCTCAATTCTCGCGAAGACGGTTTTCACGGTACGAGAGTGACATCTCTGCCCGGCACGCGTTGTTCGGGATCGGAAGGGAGAGGGTGGGATCAGATTGAAGAGCTCTTCAGAACACTCACCGTGGTAAATACGGTAGAACGCGGCCAAGGAAGCAATTGTTCGGCGCTGCGCTAGCGGCTCAAGGCTTCCCGTTACCTGCGGACAATCTATAATGCGAACAGCGCGTCGCTGCATAGCGTCGAGTGCGTCCAGCAAATACTTCGCGGAGCCGTCCCAGAGGTGATCTGCGTTTTGTACAGCAGACACCTCTGGTGCGGTGTAAAGAATCGCTTTACCTTGTTCATTATTCCTAGTTTCCGCGAAGCTAGCCCAATACGTCTCTCAATGTATTTAGTGTTATTGAGCTCTCGACGTACGTCTATGCCAAGGATGTCTAGATTATCCTTCATTGGTAATGTTGCATTCTGAAGAGTGGGTAGGGGAAGGAAAGGGGATTTTTTCGCTGTAAATGCACACGTCTGTGTTTTGCGGGCATTGAACTCGACCAAGTTCTCGGCCCCCCATTGGGAGATACTGTCGAAGTTACGGTCGAGATCAGCCACGAGTCGTCGTCTCTCCTCCTCAATCTCAGATCGCCCCGCCGTCGGACGAACCGAGTAACTCCCGTGCAGTGTGCTGTCATCTGCATAGCAATGAATGTTCCCGAGGGATAGCATATCATTGATATGCAGAAGAAAGAGAGTTGGTGATAGTACGGACCCCTGCGGTACCCCGGCATTCACTTGCATGAAGCGAGAAGCCTGGCCATCGCAGAGGACCCGCACTCGGCGCTCGTTTAAAAAGCTGGCAATCCAGCTGCACAGTTGAGGAGGTAGACCATATGCCGGAAGCTTGGAAAGGAGCGAAGCATGCCAGATCCTATCGAAAGCTTTGTCGATGTCCAGGCTAATAGCTAAGGACTCGCCGTACTTTTCCATAGCCTCACCCCATACATGCGTGACGAATGCCAGGAGGTCACCCGTTGATCGTTTTGGCCTGAAGCCATATTGCCGATCATTGAATAGCGAGTGATCCTCCAGGTATCGCATGAGCTGCTTATTGATAAGGAGCTCAAGCATCTTGCAAATGACTGAGGTGACAGCTATGGGTCGATAGTTGCCTGGATCGGAGCGATCCCCTTTCTTGGGGATCGGTTGTACGTTCGCCTCTTTCCAGACCTCCGGCACGAGCCCTTTAGAGTATGACAGGCGGTACAGACGCGTTAGTACTGGAGACAACTCAGCAGCACATTTTCGTAACACCACCGGAATGCCGTCAGGGCCACTGGCTTTCCGCGTGTCGAGCGACCGCAGCACTGCCCGTGCATCACATTGCCTGACAACAATATCAGGCATAGTGTGGCCACAGTTGGCGATGGCGGGGGGCTGCAGGCCATGGTCATCGACGCGGGAATTAGCCGCAAAGAGGTCTGCGAGCATGTCCGCCTTCTCATGGGCTTTGTGAGCCAGTGATCCATCAGGAAAACGCAGTGGTGGCAGCGAGGGTTGGCAAAAATTGGACTGTACGGCTTTGGCCAGTTGCCAGTATCCACGGCTGCCCGTGGGGTGGGATGTGAGCTCCTGACCAAGCCGCGCGACGCGCTGGGCATACGCTCTCTTGAAGGCCCTCTTGCTGAACCTAGTGGCCCTATTGTACGCTGCTTTGAGGCGGTTCACATTCGGGTCACGTGCCGCCCGAGCCCTGACCCAGGCGCGATACGCCGACTGTTTTTTCTGGACACCCTCGGCACATTCACGCCCGAACCAGGGGCAAGCTTTGCGGATGCTGGCGACATCAGTGAAAGGGATATAATATTCTATCCCTAGACTGATCTCGCCAGCAACGGCAGCAGCGCTATCCGAAGGCCTACAAAGCAGCGTTGGCTCCACGGGACGGACGCAAAGTAATCGCGGTGACCGTCCCAGTCTGCCGACGAGTAGTGCCATAGTCGTCGAGTCATTTGCTCAGCACGAGCAGGCGGTGGCACTTGGAAGCTGGCGTGCACCACACAGCGGTCGGAAGTGCCTAGTGGGGCGCGTACCGACACACTGTACTCGGCTGGGCGACTCGTCAGCAGTAGATCCAGCAAGGCGGGCGTGTGGTCTGACCTGTCAGGTATCCGGGTGATCCCCTGTACCATCTGGGTCAGCCCGTGGGAGAGAGCGAATGCATGGGCGGATCGTCCCGCATGATCGGTCCTAAGGGACCCCAGCCACTCAACGTGATGACCGTTAAAGTCCCCCAGGAAAACCAGGTCAGCGTTCGGGAACCGCACCTGCGCATCGTTTCCATTTCGCTGAGGTATTCGAAAAGCTTTGTTGTCCCAGTGTCCCCTAGGCTGTGTGGGAGCGGTAGACGCACACGTAGATCTGGCTCATAGAGCCATGATCCACGTGCAGCCAAAGGACGGAGTAGGAGGGGTTCTCTAGACAGCGCAACCGGCGGCAGCAGACATCCGCCCTAACGAACACGCACACTCCGGCTTTATCGCGGAATTGTTCCTCAATGACATAACCCGGGTAACTGAGGTAAGACGTGTCGTCAGGGCGGCGTATCTGTGTCTCCGTAAGGAATATCACAGAAGGCCGTGCCGTCTCTAGGTGATGGTGGACGGTATCGAGGTTCGCATGGAGTCCGCGGATATTCGCGAACTCCACCTCAAAAGGAATCGACTTTGTGGGGTTTCTAGAGGCCGCTGTGTACCGTTTATAACTTTGTTGCACTGTCATGATGAGATATAGGGAAGCGTGAAGACAGGGCGTCATTTGGTGCGGCAGTAAGTGACAAAGTGCAGAGGCTAGCTTCGTCTAGAACCGTGTGGCTAGGTCGGAGCCGACCCGCCGGACGGAAGGGCTCCCAAACCCCCCTGATGCAAGGCCGCCGCTACCCCACACCGGTTACCACCCGGAGCGGCGACCCCACATCAGGATTATGCGCAACATGTGGGGCAGCCTCCTGGGGTGGTTGGTCCCAGGCGGGCCCCATGACTGTGTTGCGGGCGGCCGCGGCAACGCCGTTGCTAAGGGTCTCCCTGGCCGGCGAATCGACCCACACCACCCACACTAGACTCCGCTTCGCCCCCACTGGACCCCTTCCTGCCGCACCATACATCGCCCTGGGCCCGGCAGTGCAGCTGCTGAACCCCTAACGCAACCCAGCCTAGGCTGGGTTACTTGGGGGGCTTTAGCACAGCTGCACGGTGGTACCCCCCCGGACCAACACTGTTGTACCACCTGGTATCTACGTAGGGGCCGAAGCCACCACATGGGTACCGTAATATACGAACCTCGTCCGTTAATCAGCAGGTGCGCCACTAGCAGGTGAGGTCGCTGGGGCCCGATAGATGTAAGAAGGGCCCCTTTGCACCCAAAATAAATAAATAATAAATAAATAAATATGTTAGGACAATTCACACAACGCCATCTAGTCTCAAACTAAGCAAAGCTTGTGATATGATTACTAGATAAACTGATATAAATACTTACATATTTTTTTTTTTGTAAATACATACATATTATACATAGGAAACACCCAGACTTCGGTACAAACGTATGTGTCATTTGACACAAAGATTGTCCCGACCGGGAATCGAACCCGAGACTCCGGCGTCGAAAGCGAATGCACTACCGACCACGCCACCGAAGCAGTCTTCAGTATTGAATAATAATAACAAAAACATTTCAGCAAATGATGTGTACAACCCCATCGAGCTAACCAATACCTTCCCAAAAAGGCAGATGAATTTAATTTATTATTTATATCAGACCCAATTCTAGCTCGTTAAGAAAACCACACAATAGATAAGTAAGGAACTTGAAAACGAAACACGCAACTCGTTGAAAGGGAAACATATCCAGGAAAAGGTTTTCACGTGCGACCCTAAAACCTTTTATTATTTACAAGCCATTTTACGCTCACCACCTTTGGGCATCGCTTTGATTCTCACGTCAACCGAACGTTAGTAAAGTTTGTTGAAAAAAAAATACAGTCAATACGAAAGAATAAAGACTTTTGTTTTAAAAAATACTGTTGTGTACTTTTGTATTTTAATATCTGAAACCATTCATGTTCATGATTTGAAGATATTTAGGGCAATTTAAATGTCATTATTATGTCATTAGACTTTTATTGGTGAGGTATCTACTAGTGATAAAATTAAACATATTTACCTACTATTACCTATATTTTAAAGTCTTTCTAGCAGTTCGTCCTGCTTTCACAGGTTTGTTATTTTTTTCTATTAATGAAAATAGTCTCATAATTTTACTTACTGTAGACGGGGTAACAATAAATATAAATAGTCATATATAATATAAAAATGAATCGCCGAATGTGTTGCTAAACGCAAATCTCGAGAGCAGCTGAACCAATTTCGCTAATTCTTTTTTGTTGTGATCGTTACTACCAGGAGATGGATCTTATGGAGGAAAAAAAAGTTTAGCGGAATATTAGTACTTACTAATATTTGTCTTTATTCCTAAAAAGATGCAACTACGAGTAAACGATGTAACTTATCAAAATAAGTATACCTATAAACCGTAAAGTAACCTAATAATATATTATTAAAGTCGGAATATATTCCGACCCTTAAATAAGTAATTTAATAAACAAACTATTTTAAATCTCCTACAGTGACAGATACCAGCAAACTATTTACCTATATACGGAAAGGGTCAGAAAGCCGATTACAGGTCGCCTTAGAAGCGAAAAGCTTTCACTTATAATCCACTAATGTGAGTGGCTTATGAAGGGAAACCAACTTGTTATAACTTCTTCTATGGATTATTACTTATTTGAAATATCTGTTGGAGTTTTAGATTATTTGGTATTATTTGAAATGGAAATATAATTATTGAAATAGAATGTGAGTTTCGAAGAATTTTTATGAAATATGTAGATTGAATATTATTAAGTTCTATGAAAGACTTAAGTATTCAAAGATGAGACAGAAATAAACTTTATAATAATAATATGATTTAGATCAATGTCAATGAACCTTCTCAATTCATCGCGTTTTTTTAAATAAATAGGTTCAAATATGTATAGATTAGAACACAGTAGGTACAAAAAAACTGAATATTTAATAACAAGCAGCTACACAGTGTTACGTTACAGAGGGTTACGACCAGTCGCGTTAACAAATTACAATATTAAAGTAAAGGTGGTTATAAATATGACGTCTTTTAATAGATTAAGATTTGCTGCGTGATCAAACAAAGTTTCAATTGTAGTTAAAAGCTATAACCATAACTATGTAAGAGCCATGTAAGTAGCTATGTAAGTAGCTATGTAAGTACTTACATGTTATTCCTGACTCTGTGCCATAACCAAGTCCTGAAGGTTTTAGCGGCACTATTAAATACCTTGGGTCTATACGTTCGATATGATTAATAACCTTGTACTATAATTGAAATTACAGACCAAGGTTATGTTAAGGTGAGAAGTTGACTTACTATTAGTTGACCAACTTTCTTGAGTAATAAGAATAATAAGAGTAATAAGAACAACTTTCTTGAGTCGAAAGAATGAATATTAGCCACTAACACACTATTTATCGCTCGAAAAGTTGCAGTAATACCTTCTCGTTCTGAAATAGGTTTCTTCCAACAGCTTCCAACCCTATATTCTATTAGGCGTCACACCTGAGTCCATTGAATGCAATTTCTTGCCTCATAGACCTCACGTTGTAGACACCCGAAGACGGCAGCGTCGGTCTCTAGACGCAATCGTGACTTTCTACGGTTGCATTTTATTTATTCGAATATGTTAACTTTCATACTATTTTGTTTGTAGTCATGAAAATTGACTATTTATGCCTAGAAAGACTTGTTTGTTTATATTTGACAAACTTTGAAACTATGTAGTTAAAGAACCGATTTTAATAACATTTATTTTAGCATATGAAATAAATAAAAAGCAATTTATATATCCCACTTAATAATGACATACCTACTTTGAAAGTAAGATTTTTTCATTTTTACTTCGAGCAATTTTCTATAGTTGTACTCGGCCCGTTTTATGACTATCAGTACTACTATAATTCTTATATTATATTCTGTTACTATATTCTATACTTGTACTACTATATATTCTGTGTTATCAGTGCCAATTCAATGTTTTACAAACCTATAATGATGGATCACTAAGTTACTATAAACTGTAGGCCTGTACCACCTCGAAATCCTATATAATAGTAAGTAGGTACATGAAAACCTCCCCTCTAAATATACAGCGTGTAACTAGTATTATACGCGGATATAAATCCAGTTGTGAAACATTTAAACCACGTAGAACCCCACGGGCTACGGAACCCTTTGATGATGCATTTGGAATGCGATACGCGGACTCTGTATCCGTTTGTTTTTGGTATTTTTATGTTATTTATATACAGTTGTTTTGGTACATGTATTTGTTTTTGAATGTTTATTGTTTGGTATATTTATACAGAAGCTATTTGCCGGTAGTGTCTTGTAAAAGTTTTATTTTTGAGGCCAAAAAAGTCAACGTGAAATCTATAGGTAATTCTTTTAAAATGCATAATTAAAAGCCAGCTTTTAATAGTGATATTATTTTGCATTTTTTTTTTCAATATGTATATATATATTTATATAAGTATTTATAGAGAAGGAAAACTCGACACAAAACCCTCTACCAACCCGTCTGGCCAGCGTCGTATATGTAGGCTATATTCCCCCCTTTTTGAGGGAGGGCTATCCCCAGCAGTGAGCGTCAAATGAGCTGAGATGATGAGATGAGGATGACATATTTTTATAAGTTAAAAAAAAATATTTTTTTAAAATTCTGTTTAATATAATTATTATCTGACTAGATCATGAAAATATTAAAGTTAAAACTCGTTATAGAATCAATAAAGGTTAGAGTTACGGAAAATTAAAATAAACTAATAAAAACAATAGTTCGTAACCAAAAATAATAAACAAATAGCAAAATAAATAAGGACTCATTTATTATACAGTACATCTAGGCACCTCTGAACCCGGTTCAATTTATTTGGACGACGTTCGGATAACCGCAATGATGTTGACAAATCGACCAGCTTCTACGACCCGCCTTTTTGCTGTTCGATCTCTAGCTACTGCTATCAAACGAACCGAATGACTGATAAAACTCGAATATTTTATTGATACGATATTTATGTACACGCACTGTTGTGAATTGCTATGGTAGTTCCGACAATAATGTTTTTCCAGGATGATATTTCAATGATTCAATGTATGAATGTAATGCTAGTGAATATTTGAGCACATTGTCTTAAACAGAAAAAGAGTTATTAATTACTTGAAAGTATTTTCATAGCACACTTACACACAAACTTGGATATAACTTTGAAATTTCACTAAAGATTGTAATGTTCAATTATTGAGCGGAGCGAACCGAAGTTCTATCTTAGACGACAAGTGTAAAACGTTTGTTCGAAACGGCTCGACCGATTTTGAACATTTGCGAGTAGTAGCATGCATTGCATACCTAGTTTTAGTTTGTAAGTTGATATAACATCTTAAGAAGTCACGGCAATAACTGTGACACAGTTGTAAACTAATACGCTTATTGTCGTCTACAATAGCATTGTCTGTCGCTTTTAGCGATAGGCCGCCTTTTGCTGCATATTTAAATGTTAATTTGTTATAATTAGGAATAAAAAAAATTATCACTTACGTGCGCATAAGGCACAGGTAGAGTAGGTAGACGCAAGAAAAAAAAAACAAATTCTGGTTACATTCAAGGGAAACCCTAAAAAATATTTTTCATAATTTTCTTTTAGCACTTTGTCAACGTAGTACTCGTAAATACATAGGTCACACTATAAGTTTTGCGTAACTTAAAAAAAACAACATGTTAAAATCAAAATATTATGTTTATTGCTTTTCAAAATACTCTCCTTTACATTTTAAACATTTTTTCATGCGATTGAACCATTTTTTAAAACAGGAGGACCACAGATCTGAAGGCATGTATTCTACGTGCTGATTGAACGCTATCACTGCCTCTTCGGAGTTGGTAAAAGTGAAACCTCTCATCAAATCTTTGATTTTGAGGAAAATACAGAAATCACAGGGTGCTAGGTCGGGGCTATGCGCAGGATGGGTGACGAGTTGTACTTTTTCGGAAGCTAAAAATGACTTTGTTTTGTTGGTCGTGTGTGAAGAAGCGTTGTCACTAGAGTTGATGAGGAAGTGGTTATGAGGAAGAGGAAGCGGAAGAGGAAGAACAAATCAAACAGTTGGAGGATGCGGATGAGGATGAGGATTTTTTTTTGAGGATGAGGATGAGGATGAGGAAGCACGAGGAATATCTACATATTGCCATTCGTTTGTCTTGCTAAAACTCGGGAACTGCTTGACTGATTTGGTTCATTTTTGTGTTGAAATCGTCGTACAAATTCAATGAACGGTATGAAGATCGCCGGGACGTTGAGTTAAATAGGAATCACAAAAACGAATATTATCGACATCAGGAGTCGAACTTGCGGCCTTTCCCTAAGTATAGTAGAAGGAAACTCATTGTTTTCAAATACAGTAGGTACTAAATTAAATTTGGTTTTAATAATTTAATAATAAAATAAAATAAATCTAACTACTTTGCAATATTCCGCCACATGCAAATTACCCAACTCTCGTATTTATTCATGCACAAGTCCGCCCTCCAATCCCACTTAGGCCGAAAGAATAGAGAAATAATTTTGAAAATAGAATAAATATGAGAGTTGTGTTATCGTGCAAAAAATAATAAAAAACCTCGACACGTGTTTCGCCCCCAAATAGGGGCATCATCAGGAGATGTCGATGGCTCGGCGCACGGCGACCGAATGAGCCACAACTCGTAAACCGCACCTATTTATATCCTAGGTTTTTTATTTCTACACACCTGACTTCCTGTCATCCCCAATTTTCTCCTTAACAACACTATCCGGAGAAATATTTGCAATGTCCAACATTTGTTGGACTCCGGTCACTCCCTACCTAATCCTCACACTTATGACGTTCTGCACACCTGCAACAAAGGACTGAGGCTTTCGGTTTTGGAACAATTAGAAATCTACAAACATAGACGCTTGAACCCTAATATTTTAAATGATCTTAACTTTATTTCGCCTCTTCCGCTTTGCTGCGGGTAGGTATACGTCATTCAAACAACGGTGGTGGGTAGACATAAAATAATTTGGTATTATGGTTGTGGGTAGAAATAAAAAACCTAGGATATAAATAGGTGCGGTTTACGAGTTGTGGCTCATTCGGTCGCCGTGCGCCGAGCCATCGACATCTCCTGATGATGCCCCTGGTTGGGGGCGAAACACGTGTCGAGGTTTTTTTATTATTTTTTGCACGATAACACAACTCTCATATTTATTCTATTTTCAAAATTATTTCTCTATTCTTTCGGCCTAAGTGGGATTGGAGGGCGGACTTGTGCATGAATAAATACGAGAGTTGGGTAATTTGCATGTGGCGGAATATTGCAAAGTAGTTAGATTTATTTTATTTAACTATGGACTTCCGAAAAGTAACGCCTGATAGTATTAACTTAATAATTTAATAATCAAAATTGACAATAGGGAGATTTAATTTTATGAAAATTAATTCCGAAGCTGTTTCACCTGACAAGCGATTTATTAAATCGTCGTAACACTAATCCAGCGTTACTAAACAGGCGCTCGCTTGGGGCACTTGATGGAGGGGCCGATAAGTATTGTTGTACTACTCCATACAGTTCAAAATATTTTGGATTATTTTTCCATCTTCTTATTGAAGAAGATGGAAAAATAATCCAAAATATTTATAAATATATAATATAAATAAATATAAATAAAATAAATATAAATTATAATAATATATATTTATAAATAATTATATTAAGGAGAAAACGATACCTATTGAGGTATCGTTTTCTCCTTAATATAATTATTTTTTCCCATCGCCCAACATCGGTACAATGTTGGACGACACAACCTTCCGCATTGTCACTTGCCTTCGGCTGGGTACACCTTGTGTAGACCCGCATCATTGCACCTGTGGAGTAGCCGTCCATAATCTGGGACACCATGGTCTTTCTTGTAGCAGAAGCACAGGTCGTATACCTCGGCACGCTATTCTAAACGACATAATTCGTATGGCTCTTTCCACCGCAGGTCTTCCGGCTGTACATGAACCAAATGGTTTAGCACGAAGCGATGGAAAGAGACCGTATGTCGTTGCTACCGTGGAAGATGGGAAAGCCTTTGGTGTGGGACGCTACATGCGTTGACACCTTAGCACTTTCACACCTTCCAAGCACATCCGGATGTGCCGGCGCTGCTGCTGCATCGGCTGAAGACCTCAAATGGCGTAAATATGCTAACCTAGCACGTGATTACATATTTAAGCCGTTTGGGGTTGAGACACTGGGGTCATGGGATCCGAGTGCTCGCCGCCTTTATTGAGACATTGCTAAACGTCTAATCGATGCTTCTCAGGACCAGAAGGCTGGCTATTTTCTGGCCCAAAGAATTGGTAAGTATCGCCATCCAACGTGGCAACACAGCCAGCATTCTGGGAACCTTCCCAGTCGGCAATGACGCAGATGATTTTTTAAACGATATTTTGTAATGTAAATATTTTTAGTATATAATTATGTATATTTTGTACATTGTAATTCTTATTGTAAATAAATAAATATGTTAGGACAATTCACATTGTTTTAAGTCTACTTCAGTACCAAAAATCTATCTAAAGGAACACTTTGTTCGTTATCATCACTGTCAGGCTCTAAAGCTAACATTTGGGCTAACATTGAACCCACAAAGTTTCCTGTAGGGGTGGTGGCTGTAGCCCCCGAAACTCCCAAGCTCGTGGATGATCAACTGTTTGCGTTTAATGCGACATCCGTAACGACATCGACACGACAATAATTGGGCGTCGATCATGCAGACAGGTATCTAAGTATTTCTGACTCGTGGCCGCCGCTCGTTGCTATGGTTGCGTGCGCCCGAGTGAATTGAATAGGTATTTCCGAATATTCCTCTTACGGTAAGAGGAAGAGGAAGCGGAAGAGGAATTTTTCACTTTCATTTTTGGGGAAGCGGAAGTGTTTGAGGATCTTTAAAATATGAGGAATTTTCGCATTATGAGGAAGCGGTAGAGGAATCCTCATCAACCCTAATTGTCACGATGTAGGAGAACGCGGCTTTTGGGTCGTCTTTCGCGAACTTTTTCTAACACCCTGGTTAAACAAATGGTAGAATACCACTCGGCATTAACACTCTTTTGATCTTCAAGTGGAATAGTACAGATGGGACCCGTAGCTGAGAAAAAAAACGCGATAATTTTTTTACCAACGTTTCTCGCCTGCCTCACTTTTGTTGGCTTGTTCTCATTTTCAAACACCCATTCACAAGATTGCTGTTTTTTTTTCGGGTTCAAAACAATAAATCCACATTTCGTCTCCTATGACAATGTCATAAACAGCATTAGAATGTCCGTGGTCGTACTTCAGTAGCATTTGTGAGCACCATTCCATGCGAGCCCGCTTCTGCTCCGCTGTCAGTTCATGAGGGTCCCAACAACAACAAAGTTTCCGAACTTTCAATACTTCGTGTAAAATTTTCTGGATTTGACTCATACCAATCCCCAATAGTCCTCGAATTGTCTCATAGGTAATCCGCGGGTTTTCTTCAATTAACCGCTTAACAGTAGCCACATTATTTTCGTTGTCGGCAGTTGAAAGCCGCCCTTCACGAAATTCATCATATAAAGAAACTCGACCGCTCTCAAATTCAGCAAACCATCGCCTCACGGTGCTCAAACAAGGTGCTTCTCTCCCAAAAGCATTTTGAAGACAAGCGGCACAGTCTTGCATAGAGAGAGATCTTTTAAAATCATAAAAAATCATCGCTATAAAATCTTTTCGACTTAATTCCATTTTCGTTGCATACGTAGAACTTTGAAGTGTGATATAAAACAATTGACAAATGATTTCCCGCCAATTGTTTTTTTTTAATAATTAAGATGCAATGTTTAAAAAAATATATCATTTGAAATTCAAATAGGTCCGATAAGCTAGAAGTGCAAAACTTTTAATGTGCCCCATGTACATGCAAAATTTCATGTTTCTAGCACTTACCGTTTGGGAGCAAAGCCAGACGTTTTTGAACATGTTTTTTTATTTTGGCACGATGGATTAGCAACCCACCGTCCTTACAGAAGCAGGCTGTAAGGGCTGCGTGATGTGGGGCTGCACGCCACACACGCCTTCACTCACCGACGCGGGATAAAACCCGACCCCAAAGATGCAGGGTAACATCCGACCACCACGCAGGTGGCCAAGGTTCGCCAGGCGCCACCGGGAATTCTCTCAGTCTCTACCGGAGGCGCTCGGCAATTGACGTAAAAAATTGGTGTATTTTATACAAAGAATTATTAAAATAAGCAAATCATAATTGTTTTAACAGCTCCTAATAGATACCGGACTGTTTGTATTTCGTGCGACAGAGATAACGCTATACGAAGCCGAAATTAGCCGATTGTCTCTTTCCAAAGGTCGATGTGCAACATTTATCGCCGGGTACTGTATATAATTTGTCAAGCGGGCGAAGCTGCGGGCGTCCGCTAGTTCGTACTATAAAGACAGCTTCCTGAATTAGATAATTTATTAATTTTCATCGCACAAAATTTTCAAACAAGACATTTACGATTCAATGTAATATTAATCAAAGTTAAGTTAAATTTGGTGAGTAATTTGTATTAAGAAGAACCAAATTACAGATTAGATTCTTCGTTGTAATTATGGATTTAAATTAGTTTGGTATTTAAATTATTCAAATGATCTTCGAAGATTTTGGAGATTCTGTGGAATTCAATGTAATTATGCTCGTGTGTGATTATCCTCGGATTACATAGGTCTGGTTAGATATACTATAATTATGTATCTGTTCAGTTATTATTAATAACAAGCTGTCCCGGCGAACTTCGTACCGCATCAAATTAACCTTTTAAACTTTCCCAGAACTTAGAACGAATAAACGCATGACCAAAATTAATCAAATCGGTTTAACCGTTCTTGAGTTTTAGCGAGACAAACGAACCACGATTCATTTTTATTCATAAGAATAGATTAATTGATTAATCTTTATCTACATTTAATATTGTAAAGCTTGAAGAGTTTGTTTGGTTGAACGCGATTATCTCAGATATCTAAATTCAAATTGAATAGTCAGTAAATTTTGTGTCCATTCATCACGATTGGCTTTACAATAATAATATCACGCAAAACCTACAACACTAAATTGTATGTTTATAATATTAGCAACATAAACAAATATAAAATTAATTTTCTTATTTAGGGTTCCGTACCGAAAGCGTAAAACGGGAACCCTATTACTATTACTTTGATGTCCGTCCGTCTGTCTTGAGCTAGTAGTAGAATAGTTAGCTAATAGTTAGAAAGTTGAAATTTTCACAGATGATGTATTTCTGTTGCCTCTTTAAACAGAAAAACAGAATATAATAAATATTTAAGGGGGCTCCCATACAACAAACGTGATTTTTTCTTTCTGGTACGGAGCCCTTTGTGCGCAAGTTCGACTCGCACTTGGCCGGGTTATCAAGCCAACAAGCAAGCGAATACCATTGTTCCATATCTGCAAACTGTACTGTACTGTTTACCTTCGAAATGAAATATTAAAAAAATAACGTCAATTCGTTTCATATCATATTTCGTGAATTCATAAACTCACAAATCATATTTTATTTTGTACTTGTTATGTTTTTTATTTTTATTATTGGGACAAGGGTTATCAAGAAATAACCAAATGTAAATACATAAAATACAACAGATGTGTCCTTCGTTATCCTTGGTATTCGTTTTTCTACGTGGGTATCAATAAACATACATAGACACAGACACACATATCACGCCTATATCCCGAAGGGGTAGACAGAGGTGAGTTACACACCCACTATTTGCCAGTATTTTTTCAGTCCCACGTAATAGGGGGCAAGCCTATTGTCGTCACCGGGCAGACTTATAATGGGCTATGTCCATACTATAATTTTGAAAAAAAATTGAAACCCGTTGCCTTTCATCAGAAAGGCAACAAAATCTTACGTGCCAGCCGCTATGGTACAGCCAATTAAAGTCCTGGGCGTCTCGGACTATTACATACGTAAAATCACTCCTATTCCCTAGGGAGTAGGCAGAGGTAAAATTACAAACCCATAATTTGCCAATCATTTTATTGCCGTTACCGAGTACTTTTTACAGTAGAAAAACAATTAACATTATATTACCAATCATTATGTATCTGCTAGTTAAAGTCGGTCCAACCATTTCAAACACAGAAAAAAAGTTTAGAAATGTAAGTACCTACATACCGTATAATAACTATATATTTTATAGACTTTCGTGTTCTGAATTCATTATATACTATTTACGATTTTAGGCCTTAAACGTGTTGAAGTCCCAAAATCGTACGTTTTACGTGTAAAGGCAAATGCGTAAAATCATAAATAGTAAAGCTTAACTATAATTATACTTTGCATGTGCTGCCGGGCGCCACTGGAAATATCTCCTGGTGCATACCAGAGACGCCCGGCAATGGACATAAGAGAAACCGCGCTAGAGGGGACTTAAAAATATACAAAAAAAACTCTTGCATGTGTGATGGCTTCCTATTCTGCTATTTATATAATTTCCTTTTTACAATATTGACTTATTTACTAGTTTGTTCTTATCTCTATCATATTGTCTATAATTAATAAGTATGTACGTCTATTACTGTTGTACAAGGTACATAGGTACCCCTATGTACCTTGGGTTTTGTTGTTTACAAGGTTTACAAGGTTTACAAGTTGTTTACAAGGCTTTATAGTTCTTATTTATATTAAGTGTATCAGATGTCACGTATCAGATGTTTTCTTCAGATCTTTCATCAGAATCAGATACTTTAAAGTTCTTTGTAGAATCCCAAGGCACAACAATAATAATAAAACTATTTCATTATACTTCCGCTCGTCGATTTATGTCATTAATTTAAAAATGTAACATACAGTGTGTTTCCATTTTCAACAATCCCATCAAATCACCGGTGAGAGGTAGGTACCAAGGGAACTGATTGAATTGAATCCCCTCTACTTGCGCCATATTTCTTTTTCGCTTTCCCGGATCGAACTTTTACCTGCAGTTAAATGTGCTTTAATCTGATTGAACTTACGACTTAGATAAATCACTCCATGTAAAATGTTCGGTTGAGTTACAATACAACAAGTTATACTTGAATTGTACAATTCAATCAATTTTCAACGGACTTTCAAAATACGAAGAGGTTCTTAATTCGACTGTAGAATTTTTAATTGAAAGCGACTACTTCCCAAGTGGTCCAATTTCAATTTGGTCCCATTTCGACAATTATTTCTTTCCATTTCGGTAATTTGAAGACTGTTGTTGTATAAATTTTTGACGTGTCGTTTTTAGTGCTTACAGAAATATCGTACGCCCAAATTTCGCCTTCAAAAAAGAGATAAGAAGATTGTAAATGCCGTAATTATAAAATTTTAATAAAATTATTATATTCAACATTTTGGGGTTGAGACACTGGGGTCATGGGGTTCGAGTGCTCGCCGCTTTTATAGAGACATTGCTAAACGCCTAATCGATGCTTCTCAGGACCAGAAGGCTGGCTATTTTCTGGCCCAAAGAATAAGTATCGCCATCCAACGTGGCAACACAGCCAGCGTTCTGGGAACCTTCCCAGTCGGCAATGTAGCGGAGGATTTTTTAAACGATATTTTGTAATGTAAATATTTTTAGTAAGTATATAATTATGTATATTTTGTACATTTTAATTCTTATTGTAAATAAATAACTTATTCAACATCGACATACTTATTTTGAGACTAAATAACGATATGTATAAATAACATTTATAATTATTTATTTTTTTAAATTCTTTTTTTTTATCAAAACAATAAAAAAGATACATTACAAAACAAACTGCCAATCACAACAATAAACTTTACCCGAATCAATAGTTCTCTAACCCGCTTGGTGCTGCTCATAAGAAATGCATGCTTTTCCATTTTATTTATTTATATGGGGTTAGCACGATAAATCCGGGACTTGGTATCGCGTAGGGGACTTTATATTTAGACCACCCATCGTATCAATAGGGATATAAAGTTTTGTTGCATATATGACTATTGTCTGTATAACTTTAAAAGGATTGATCCAACGGATATGGAAACAGTGGAAGTTCATTTTGATTATCTATACTAATAGTATAAAGAGAAAACATTTTATTGTTGGTTGTCTTTAATTTTGAAACTGATCGGTAAAAATAAATATAATAAAGTCCAAATGTATTTCTTCATCATGGTATCAAAATATTGATATAAATTAATAAGGTTAACTAAGTCACATATTTGCAAATTGAGATCTAATACCAACGTACATTAAACACATAGAATAATTACAACATCTGTATACACTTACACAGCTTAACAATAATTGTTGTTGCCTATTTACAACGCGTAATTAACGAGGCGACACACAAGAGACGTAGCCAATTTGTCATGGCTAGTCGGGGCGTAGTGCTACGGCGTAGAGGGGTCGTAGACTGCAGCGTTGTAGCTGTTGATGAAACGTGTAATAAAATTTGTTTTACGGTGTAGAATATGTTTATGTTACGACTTTGTTATAATAATTTTAAGTTGACTTCAGTTGCATTCTAAAAATTGTTTTGAACTTTATGGTTCATTTTGCTGCTTCTATTTATCCACCTTTAATAATTAACCGAGTGATGCGAGCAAATAATCCACTTTTCGAGACCATTCGAGATAATTTTGCTTTCGTCTGTCTGTCTGTATCAGCTCGTGGTCTAGTGGTAACCGACAATGTTAACCAATTGTAAAAGTTAAGCAACATCTATTTATTTTTATTTTTTATTTTATTTTATTTGGGATAACAACAGCCATTTTACAATCGTGTATACAAACAGAAATTACTAGACACTGACCAATAACAGCTATTCACTTCTATACTAGATTAAAAAGGTACCTAGATACAAAACAGGCTGCCATGTACTAACAACATAATTTTTATACATAATATCAATATCCTATATAATATAATATACCTATGAGATTACAAAAGTTGCAAACGTTTACAATAACCTCCGCTAACAGAACCATTAGTCATCTACAACATCTAGTCAGGCCGGTCTTAGAATGGGTGACGATATCTTAAGACATTGAGACCCCTCCGTGCCTCGGAGAGCACGTTAAGCTGTCGGTCCCGGTTGTCTAACGAACATCTATGGCAGTCGCTTCACGGAAAACGTCGAAGTTCAACCGAATCGCAGATGGTCTGGAAAACTGACCCTAACTATGTTGGGAATAGGCTAGGTGGAAACAAAGTCTGTCTGAATGTGTGTTCAGGGCTAGAGGTCAAACACCCGTAAACAGCAAAAGGCCCGTATTCTGTTCTGACTGTCAAAATGTGAGCGTAACAAGCGCTTTCTGTCTACCCCTTTGAGGATAAAGAAGTGATTTTATTTATGTGTGTTTTGAAGTATGGTAAAGATAAGTTACAATGTCTAAAACAAACTATATCCTAGACTATATTCTGTTGACGTCATACGACTAAACCCATCCAATTCAAATAGCACTTAGCGCAAGTCGCAAAATCATAGGCTCCTAGTAAACGAGTGCGGCTAGCGGCGGTCGAACACTGCATTACACCGGACGCTGGCCGATTGTTGCGGTCTGACCATAATGGGCTTAATTCTAGTGCGGCTTTGGCTTTTACCCATTGTTTACCTGCGTGCATGGACGTAAATCTGCATTTGTGTAGTCTGAGCTCTGCTAAGTGAACTTTTATATAGACGATCGATCAAAGTGATTGATGTTAGTGATAGATTTTAAACACACTCTATATAACATACTATTATACTGATTACCTGTATGGTAATGGTTTGTGACGTTGCCTAAAACTAACCTCTGGAGTCAGAAATCATGAGTATGAATCAAACCCCAGCACAAATTGTGTGATAAGCACGATGATTCTATGTCAGAATCAAATATTATAGAGTTGTAAATGTGTGTTCGGGCAGCATGATCTTAATTCAATATTAATAGTCATCCTTTCCGACCGTATTCGACCAAAGCAACTGGCTACTTCTATTGAGAGCTTCGTTGGTGTGCTCTTCGTTCGTGACTGACATAGAGTGAATTTGTAATTAGATCTTAATTAACGTTTGTACACGCATAGATAGAAACTTGCACAAATATATTGGTCTTTTTGTCTCAGATATTGCATTTTGACTCGAAAAATGAGAATACTATACCAGAGTAAGCCAGTATTCTATAATTTAATAAATATTGAAAATATAATAAATTAAAGTTGTATTGTACATTAGCAATTGAAAGCTTAGCGTCGATATTAATGGCCATTAGCACGCAGCCATTTTCGCTTGAAATAATTAATGGAGCACAATGTAACTAATTTGCGTACATTAAAATATTGAGGTTAAAACTGAACGTTAGCATTTTAAATAGGATAATTATCTATGACCTATTTTAGTAGCTATAAAACAACACTACTTCTTGATGAAACTGTTATCAGTAGGTACATCTTATTAACTTCTTCCTATTTTTTTTTTAAAAACGTGGCTCCATCGATGTTCATCGATGATTTCGCCAATGTCAAGGTAACGCTTGATTAGTTGATCCAAACTACACGCTAGTTATTCCAAGCTAGCTCCATTTACAGGACAAGAAACGTTGTTCGGTATGTGAGTGTCTGGGAACCCGATTTTTGCGAAGCGCCAGAGGTCTCCTAAAAAGCCACCACGCCAGCCACGCGCTCAGCAGTACATGTCAATATAGAAGCAATAATATTTTTTTATTTCAGTACTTACTGACGTTTGTAAGAGCCATTTAATGACCTATACAAATAAATAAATAAATTATTAAATCACACTACATACAATAGATCAGTCTCTACCCGCAATTTCCTGCAATTTTTACTGGAATATAAAAATTATCCATCTCCTCTATAATAGAGAGGGAATATAACTATTACTGGTATAAAAAGTATTATTCCAATCATGTACCTTTTTTTTTATCCAAATGAATTCAACAATTTACAAGTGATTAAGTAGTCATCTTTACAAACATTAATATCTATATACATCGGATTATTTTTTTTTCTAAACAAATGTCGTCAAAACTATTTAATTTCAGATTGCCAAAAGAACTACAACAAGTATATAATATACTTAATGGGAATACTATTTTTTAATACCTAACTGTTTATTTAATTTACATCATCATCATCAATTAATTAAATAACTCGTCCCGGACCGAACTTGGCGCAAAGGTGCCCAGAACACTATCCGCGTTACCTTGTATTGCGATGACCAATATTTGCACCAGGTACGCCCCGGAGCGAGAGTCACACGTTTTCTTATACAATCTATTGCCTATATCCCTAACTAATAACTTGGCTTCTGTGCCCCAACTGCCCATCGTCTCAAAAGCCAACGGAACCACGGTATACCGCGACTCTAATTGCGAGTACTTTTGCTGCTTTTTAAAAGCCGAGTCCTTAGCTGCCGCCGACGTCGATCGACACAGGTGACTGGCGGCGACCGTGTAGACACAAGTCGTGTCTCACACCAGACACCTACCTATTTTCCAGCGTACCAGTGTCAGGCCATCCGGCCTTTTGACATCCGACCTGGATAAACCAGGTGGCTCGACCACGTACCTACTAACGTAATTAAAAAACTTGTACGTTAATCTTCTTTATATATATAATTCTACTGTACGTGTGTATGTCACTGAACTCCTCCTAAACGGCTGGACCGATGTTAATGAAATTTTTTGTGTGTGTTCAAGGGTATTCGAGAATGGTTTAGATTCACAATTTGGTTCTTTTTATCTTTTTTTTGCAGGACAACGTCTGTCGGGTCCGCTAGTTTTGTATGTAATCCTAAATTTTCTTTGACACACATTCTTCGAAATATAAAAATGAAATGTTTTTGTGAAGTTTAAAAAATTATTATTTATATTTATAGCTAATAATAGGTATTGTTGTCACATAGAAACCGCGACGAGACAGTGGCAATAGTGGTCGACGTAATTACTCGAGCCAATGAGGCTGAAAATCGAGCACTGTAGCTAAATACTCGTAGCTACCATAGATTAGCCATTTAAATGTGCCTTAGTTCAACATTATGATCATTTGTGTAATTTTAAGATAATATTTTGCTGTTGTTAAATATAATCTGTTTTGTTTAATTTTATGTTAATTGTTAAATATAGTCCGAGACGCCCAGGACTTTAATTGTCTGTACCATAGCGGCATAGCATTTTGTTGCCTTTTGTCAACATTTCATCGCAAGGTAACGGGTTTAATTTTTTTTTCAAAGTTACGATATAGCTGCTACTTTTTATTAAATTCATTCGGCCATTTAGACATAACACATTATAAATATGCCCGGTGACGGCAATAGGACTAAAACCACTGGCAAATTGTGGGTGTGTAATGTACCTCTGCCTACCCCTTCGTGGATATAGACGTGATATGTTTGTGTTGTTAAATAGTCGATCGAACTACAGATATTGTATTTAGTGAATAATTTTACAATGATTGACCGAGCGAGCGAAGCGTCTCAGTTTTAACTCGAGGACTGGCCGATTTGGCGTTGTTGGTATGTGTGTCAGTTCCGGTCTACGGGCCGCATTTTTCAGCCGATTTTCATGAAATTTAGCACAAGTGTTCTTTGTTGCAAGGCGCAACTTTTGTCAAAGGGATTTTTCGATTGGGGGGAAAATGGGGGGAAAATGCGAAAAAAACGCGAGGTCTACTGTTCACAGAACCACTAGTATAGTCTTGGAGCAGCGACTGTTTCCTTTCCAGGAGAAACGTCCTACCAACTGACAATGACAACACTATCAAAATACCTGTAATATTACGATCAGTATTGTATCGATATCGCAACTTACGGCGTCGCCAGTACGGGCACTACACTATGGAAACATTCTCAACTTGGAAGCACAAAATTATCTATGTAACAAATGAACACAACAAAATTTAGATATTTTAATTTTTTGTACATTTATGAAAATATTTACTGTATTAAGTGGAAATAAATTTATTTATTTGGTGTGTACATATAATTAATACTTACAGGAAAAAAAATCTTAAAACTAAATTAAAATGCTGCCAGCCTTCTCGGAACATTGCCAGTCGGCGACGAGGCGGAGGAATTCTTTGACGCATATTAGAATTTAGATATAATTAGAAGGTATAATACTCCTAGGTAATGTACTCGTACATATTTAGTTAGTTTCAATTGTATTTTTTCATATATATATATATTGTAATTCTTATTGTAAACAAGCTGTCCCGCTAAACTTCGTACCGCATTCATTTTTCTAACGAATGCGGTACGAAGCATACTTTTTATTTTCTTCCATATTATATAATAGTAATTATCAGGAGAAGGATCACAACAAAAAAAGAATAAGCGAAATCGGTCCAGCCGTTCACGCGTGATGGCGTGACCAAGGGAAATAGGGATTTATTTTTATATATATAGAGAAGATAAACAACTCTAACTACAATAAAAAATTAAATTAAAACAAAATTTAAAAAAAAGTGTAAATAGTTTGGGCCCCGCGTTAGGGTGCCTATCATGGCAGCGGCATTCCCGCGCTGTATGGCAATGCTTATCCGCTGCGTACGCACTCAGTCCGCACTAAGTCTCCCGTTACATTCCTGAGCCGTTTACTGAGCTCCTTGAAAAGCGAATGGTATGTAACATCTGTCCTGGCAGTCAGAATTTAGGTTTCAATTACAAATTGGAGTGAAAAAGTTGTGTTGTCTGAGAATGTTAAAAAAAATATTTGTACTGTGTAAGTGCACCATTAGGACTATTATATTATATTGATAGAGTACAACTTTCAAACTTTAAATTAGAGACGTAACAAATTCATTTCATGTACGAATTTGAAAGCAAACTTGTAAATAATATTATGACACCCCTTTACACTTGTACGGCCAAAAGTTAAATTGAAACTGGTAGACAAACCGCGTTACCATGATTTATTGGCCGCATGTGAATACGTGAATACGTGTACTTACTGTATATATGTAATTGAGCGCGTATTGTGTACAAAGCTTTATGTCACTGTTTTGCATAGTGGGTTAGAACTTGGATCGTAACACAAGAAGTTTGGCGTTTTATGGTGTTGCGTGTTATGGTTAAACACGCTGTGAAGTGTTTCTCTCAAAGAAATTATTTGTTAGATGATTATGTTGCTACAGTTACAGCCACAGTTATTTGCTCTTATTGTAACTATAAGTTTAACGGTAAAGGATTATTAATCCCAAGAAGTAACTTATCCTATTTATTTTCGAAAGCTTTTAATAAATTTAAATAAAAGTTAAAGTTGACTTAACTTGAAAGCTTTTTAAACATGCCTAACTACAAAAAAATCGAAAGCAGTTTCAGTGTAAGTACCTATTATCATTTAATGTTATGAAATGTTGGTGTTACTTTTCACATACTGCGCGATACACGTCACAATAACACGTAAATGTGACTCTTCATTAACAGTATTACAGCCTTTGTACTGTTTATTTGTTTCATACGTTTTCGTGCCCCCAAGTTAAGAATGTTCAGCTTAATTTATAGCATAAATTGTGCTCATAGTGCAGTACACATACTGAGTTTGTAAACAATGAAGTGAGTTCATTTCTTATGAACGTCACTTAACTTTGAAGGGCATGATAGAAAATTAGTTTCAGTTGACAATAAGGACTTCTATGAAGTTCGATTTTTACTGAGCGCGTGGCAGGTGGCTTTTAGGTTACCTCTGGCGCTCCGCAAAATCGGGTTTCCAGACACTCTCATACCGAATAACGTTTCTTGTCCTGCACCTGGAGCTAGTTAAGAATAATTTGTTCTTCTGTGCGGGACTATCAACTAATCAAGCTTTACCTTGACATTGGCGAAATCATCGATGAACATCGATGGAGCCACGTTTTTAAAGAAAAAAGAAGAAGAAGGATTTCTATCTACCCTATTCGGAGAAATATGTGACTATACCTATATGTAACTGTTTCTTGAACAAGAATTTACTAAAATACCACAGCACACACACACACGGCAAATTTTGTAATAAACAATATTATAGGCGCAAACCTACCAATGCAGAACCTACAAATCACTGACTACTCAAAACGTACTTATTTAATAAGCGACTTAAAAATAGGTGAAAGTTCTGAAGTCAACTGTATGTTTTTTTAATATTTATTTTTATTAAGTATTTATTTTTAAGTCTTGAGAATGCCTCGTTTAGTGGTGAAACATATGTCGACGTTTTAATGTCTTCTATTTTAGCGAAAATAATGCTATTAATTTGAAAAAAGTTTGAACATCATACTTACCATTGCTTTGTCATGGACTTTCGCCAGGTAACGCCTGATTCTATCCAATATTTTATTTATTTTTATGTTTGTTACCACATAAATTTCGACTCGATGAACCGATTTTGTCTTTTTTTTAATTGAAAGCTACTTTCCGAGTAGTTCTAATTTTATTTGGTCCCATTCCGATAATTTGAATTCGGTTTTTGTGTCAATGTGGGACGAATTTTTCTCATCACTATTGTCATGAAACAACATACCAACTCTTTTAAAGCAAGGAGACTTATATAGTGAACCTGATCTAAATATCTACTTCTTACCTTTCACAGAACACTGCAGTTGAGACTGCCTTGATGACGGTCAAAAGCACGATAAAGCCAGTGACGAGATAAGACGCGGTGGTTAATCCACTAGAACAAAGGCCGCTGTATCCCCGGGGCGCTGGTACTTAGTCCTTTGGGATTATTCTCATAGTCAGATTGTAAGCATATAACTTCATAAATTAGTACGTGATAATTATTAGTCGATATCACTGTTTTGTAGTAAAAATGGTGTCAAAGTTAAAAATGCTTTTTATTCAAAATACGTGCGGTTTTGGACATTCTCACTCAATGGTCAAAAAGGTTAATACATACATCCGAGAAGAGGCAAGAAATTTATTTGGGCCCAACATTTTACTACATCCAAATATCATGACTATATCCCCGAAGGTGTAGGCAGAGGTGCATTACACACCCACTCTTTGTCAGTAATTTTTGGTCCCACGTGCAAGTCTATTGCCGTAACCGGGCATTATAGAAAGTTTTTTTAAAGGTGTTATATAATAGTTTATGTCCAAAACGGCCGAATGAGTTTAAAAATAAAGAGTAGCAGCTATATTATAATATTCAAAAAATTTGAAACCCCGTTGCTTTGCGATGAAATGTTGATTAAAGGCAACTACATCTTACGTGCCAGCCGCTAAGGCACAGCCAAATAAAGGCCTGATCGTCTTGGACTTTTTATTAAAATTATATTAAATATAAACATTATACTAAATATTTACCAGATCTGGTATCGAATCTGGTGTTAGTGCTTTTTGAGATTAATCTAAGTTTTAGTACTTAAGTAATCTCGTCCGATAATTTGAGACGAAAATTAATTGAACATGATAGAACTATTTCGATACCATTTTACAGAAGTCGACCACTCGACATAATATAGAATGATATCATAATAATAGTGGTCCACGAAATCTACCAACAGTCCTGTCTGTTAGTGAAACGTTATTATCTGCTCAAAGGCTTCACTTACATCTGACTGAACTTAACAAAATATTTCTTTTCACGTTCACTTTCATCTCAAGTATCCAATGCTAACAATAACAGGACTGGACGTACACTACACTTTTTGAAATGGGTAAGCAAATAACACGGTGTTAACTTGAAGATGGGTTTGGTTTACCGTTACCGATCAATTCCAGTAATAAAAATGGACTTGAAATTATGGGTAATTATAAGTAATTTAATTATAGGTAATTAAGTTTTTTTTTGGACATTCTTACACAACTTCATCTAGCCTAAATTAAGCTAATATAAGTTTGTGCTATGGGATCTAGACGACTGATAAACATACTTATATATTTCTAAATACATACATATTATACGAGTACATAGAAAATACTCAAACTCCGAAACAAACATTTGTGGATCACACAAATAATTTGATTCGACCCGGGATCTAACCTGAGACCTTAGGGGGGCAGTCGCATACTCATACCACGCCACCGAGGCAGTAATAGGATTCCCGTATTACACTTTGGGTAAGGAACCCAAAAAAAATATTTAAAACTGTTCACCCCATAGATCAACAGAACCGCTGCGCGCGTCCGAAATTCGTTGCTTTGTGGCACCCAGCCGAAAGTTATGAGGTAATAAACATAAAAAAATACAGTAGTATTAAAAATAAGACACTCCTACTTATTTGAAGTCGGTAATAATATATCATTATATTCGTACAAAGATACAATATATTTACTAAATAAATTTAGGTACTACGCAACATCTCAAGAGTCCAAGTAATCCTCACCAGCTGCTTACAGATGTAAAAACCTCTGCCAATTTAAAGTATCCAATAACAGCAATAAGTCCGCATTCTATTAAAGCGACGTAGATGAGTTGGGGCTGTGAAATGTTAAGAATAACCTATGAAGAGTTCTAAGCATGAGTTCTAAGGACTTACGTATGAGCAAGCAATGATATCTGTTGAAATTCGGTAATAATAAATAATTTATTGTTATTATTATTCCCTTTATTACACTTTATACATATTTACTATATTTTTAAATAAAGTTATAAAAAAAACACAAAAATATTTAAAAATATAAAAAATAGTGACCCACCGGTATCTCTCGGCTGTTGGCTATTAAACCATGAGCAGATACGACTATCGGAACAATAGGCGCCGAATCCACATCCCACATGCCGACAATCTCGTGAGCTAAGTCCAAATATTTAATTTGTTTATCTTCTTCTGCTTTCACGAGATTCTCGTCATGCGGCACAGTGATATCGACAAATTATTGGAAGGCGTTTTAATCGATCTATTATCACTATAATTATCTGGTTTGTTGGTTATAATAGTCCTATCAGTGATAACAAACAAATATTATTATTATTTATTATCAGGCAGTCAGTTGAAACAACTGATAGTGCCTATCCAGTTTGGTCTCCATCAGTTTTCTCAGTGCGTTTAATTTAATATTCAGTTTCTTAAAGATTCAGATGAATAAAATATAACAACTGCGAAAGTATAACAAAACTTGTAAGGTAGTCATTATAAGTTTGTTATTAGTGTTTTAGTTTTGAAACTTGGCAGTTTGACTTTAATACCCTCCTGAAAGTCTTGGACAAATCTGGGCTTTGTCTACGTCCATTGAAGTGGAAGGAAACTTATAAGTGAGTAGATTGTAGATGTTGAAATTTAGAATTATTAGTAGATATAAGTTGTACTTTACGTATATTATTTATAGTCATGACAAGTAAGCGGGAAGCCTTGAGCCGCTAGCCCAGCGCCGAACAATTGCTTCCTTGGCCGCGTTCTACCGTATTTACCACGGTGAGTGTTCTGAAGAGCTCTTCAACCTGATCCCACCCTCTCCCTTCCGATCCCGAACAACGCGTGCCGGGCAGAGATGTCACCCTCATACCGCGTCTTCGCGAGAACCGAGCGTTTTAAACGATCGTTTCTCTGCCGAACGATGGTGGCTTGGAACGCCCTGCCTGCGCACGTGTTTCCTCCAACATATAACCCTGGGCTCTTTAAGCGAAGCGTGAAGAGGCACATTACTGGGTCGTCAAGTTGAGGGCCACTCTATAGTATTCCTGTGTACTGTGAGAGTCGCCCTCAATTGCCAGACGTCGCCTCAGCTTACCATCAGGCGGGTGGCGTCAATTTGTCGACATAAATAAAAGCGTCTACTTTCTGTTTTACAATGAGATTTTGTGGAATAGAAATACCTATCTTGTAATTTCTAATGGTAATATCTAACGGTTCCTACATATTCTATATATAGGATGTTAACCTAAATCTATACTAAAGTACATATAAAACTGAAAAGTTAGTGTGAGTAACTACTGATTCGAATTCAAAAAATATTTCTCAATTATCGAGGAATGTTGTAGGCCATTAACATCACGCTACAACCAGAGAGAGCATTCTACGCGAGCGAAGTCCCGGGCGTTCGGTATTATTATACGAAGACCTTTATTATTAAATTGTAAAGATATTTTATTTGTGTGTCACGTAAGAATAATAATTTCATGAAATTTGTTACGAACCCATCACAATAATTTGACAAGCTTAGTGTTAAACGGGGCCTATCTCTCGGAGAGGGCCATAGCTTTCCCCAGCTGGCTCGGGCCAGCTCGGCGAGATGTGTCGTGCGGTGTTCCGCAGGGGTCGGTCCTGGGGCCGCTTCTGTGGAACATCGGCTACGACTGGGTGCTGCGGGGTGCGTTGCCTAGGGGTGTCGGCGTAACGTGCTACGCCGACGATACCCTCGTCACGGCGCGGGGTGCAACGTACCAGGAGGCAGCACTCAAGGTCACGACGGGTGTTGCTCGAGTCGTGGGTCGGATACGGCAGCTGGGACTGGAGGTGGCCTTGCACAAGTCCGAGGTTCTGTGTTTTCACAGACCTCGGAACGGTCCACCAGAAGGTTCCAGCATAAATGTGGGAGGCGTTAGCATCGGCATCAAGCCCTCGATGAAGTACCTAGGGATCGTACTTGATAGCCGATGGAACTTCGGACCACATTTCCGAAGTTTGGTCCCCAAGGTGACGCAGGCATCGGTCGCGCTTTCGCGACTGATGCCCAACCTAAAGGGACCCAACGCCTCCTGCAGGAGACTGTACCTGGGGATCGTGCGGAGTATGGCCCTATACGGGGCTCCCGTATGGGCGGCTAGGTTGGCGGTCAAGGGGAACGTGACTCTGTTAAACAGACCACTTAGAACCTTGGCCGTCAGAACCGTACGGGGGTACCGCACGATCTCCGGAGAGGCTGCATGTCTCCTAGCCGGGACCCCTCCATGGGACCTGGAAGCGAGAGCCCTTGCGTCATTGTTCCAATGGCGCAAGGAGGCGCTGGAGCGGGACCACAGGCCTGCGTCTCGAGAAATCGAGGACCAGCGGTCCCAACTCCGCCAGGATCTCATGGAGTCATGGAGGGTGCGACTTGAGCAACCCAAGGGGGGTGCCATCTTCATCGCGGCGGTGAGACCGATCATGGACGATTGGCTGCAGAGGCAGCATGGTGACCTCACGTACCGTGCGACGCAGATGGTTGCCGGGCATGGATGCTTCGGTAGCTATCTGTTTCGCATGCATCGTGAGGTCACACCCCGGTGTCAACACTGCGAGGTTTCCGACGACAACACCGCACTCCACACGTTGGTGGAGTGCTCAGCGTGGGCGAGTCAGCGCCGGGACCTCGTAGTGGGTCTGGGAGTGGATACCCTCTCGCTGGGGACCATGCTTCAAGCCATGGTATCCAGCGGGAGTAGGTGGAACGCGGCCGTGTCCTTCTGCGAGCAAGTCATGCTCGCGAAGGAGGCGGCCGGGAGGGAGAGGGAGCGTACCCTCCCCGCCGAGTTCCGTAGTCGGCGGCCAGGCCGCCCCAGACTACGCGACTACGCCCAAGACTATCGTCCTCCATGATCGGGGCCTGAGGACGGCGGGATCGCCACCCACCGTCCTTACAGAAGCAGGCTAGAAGGGTTGCGTGCTGCGGGGCCTTTGCCCCATAGCACGCAACCAGATTCACTCACTGACGCGGGATAAAACCCGACCCCAATGACGCGGGATTCTCGTCCCGACCAAACACCCGCAGAGACCACAGGGGTGGTCAAAGTCCGCCGGGCGCCACTGGACATACCCTCTGCTAGTAACCAGGGACGCCCGGCAACGGACGTTAGAGCGGCCGCGGCCTTGGGCCGCGGAATTAAAAAAAAAAAAAAAAAAAAAAAAAAAAGCTTAGTGTTAAAATGGTCATAAAGTAATCCAATTTTCAAACAATTATACGCTCCCTAGAAAGCACAAAAATAAAATAGAATAAAATAATACCGTTTTTCCACTCGACACCATTACATTATGTTCCCCCGATGCACACAATACATTTCAAGCAATGAAGGCGTCAAACAAAATTGAAAAGATTCTAATGGATCAGTCTTTTTCCATAGCGAGATTAGAAAAACTTTTTTCGAGATCAAAATAGGGAAATTCATAATTAATTTGCACCCCACCATTTTTCTTTTGAAAGATCGTTCACAATAGTCTGTATTATGAAGTTTTGTAAAGTTAAAAGGTGCAATTAAGTAATTCTTGTCGGCTAAACAACTTGCGCTTCAGTTTATTGTGAATTAGTTAAATTTTCATTTGACTCACAATGTGATGTTTAGTTGTACTAGTTAAGGGCTAAGGGTGAGATTTATAAAGCTTACTTGGACTTAGCTTAGCCATTACTTTACACTTGAGACGAAATAGACATTTATAATGCGATCTTCGTCTTTGTCTTAACTTAAGCTAAGCCAGCTTAAGCTATTATAGAGGTATATTACAGTTACGTAATATACCTCTATAATAGATCAGATATAAATAGCAAAATTACACTTATAACCATGTGTTTAGAACTTAACTCGAGCTAAGCCAAGTCAGACTATAAATTCCAAACCCAACATTGTACTTAGCATATACTTGGCTAAGATTTTGCTTAGCAGCTTGAGTTAAGTCCAGCCACGGTCTATAAATCTATAATTATTATTATAAGTATAGATTTATAGACCGATACGAAAGGGTTATATCAACCCGAAGCCAGCCCTATCAGCTGGTTGACCAAAACCCGTTTCAATATGTCGCAACCGCCAGAGAAGAAAAAAGAAGTTCATCAAAAAATTTAAAAAGATATTTCAAATCAAAACAAACGTGTCCCAACGCTACGGCTTGACGACGAAGTCTTACCTATTTACAGGAAAGATTCAAAATGGCCGCCTTACCGCCCGATGCACAAAGATTCTCGCCGGCGCATATTGCTCGGCACAGCTCGTAGCATTTCTTGTGTAACAGTGCTAAATGCGGCTTTAATCCGTAATTTCATTTGTTGCTCTGTTTCGCACTCAACTGCGTACACAGTATTTTTTAGGTATCAACGCTCACGGTACAACTCCCGGGCAGCGCTCAAATAGCCTTCTGATGCTCCTACACAAAGCATCATCTCGTAATACTCTTTGTTACTCAGAGCCATTACTACACAACACAATCACTATCACACACAACTCACAAATTAACACACTCAACAACTATTTACCAACGTCACTTTACAAAGCAAAGAATGCAACTGACTGAACTGACCTGTGACCTTGCTAAATAAATTCTAGGAAATTTCAAACGGCGACCGAGTGACGGGAGACATCGGACCTCATCGGGCGGCATCGTTAGATGTGAAACAGAGACAAAATGTTCCAACCAGGAGGGAGAGAGACGGTTTTTCACAGGCGCGCTTTATTTGTACTACTTACTTTGATGTCAATGACCGTATCAGCTGATTTTAGCTAGTGTTGTTCAAACAAGAGTGTTTTATTTGGTAATTATATTATTTTTTCTGGGTGTTTTTTTTTTCTTGTTTGGCGGTCGACACATATCGAAACGGGTTCTGGTCGACCAGCTGATGGTGCTGGCTTCGGGTTGATATAACCCTTACGTAACACCCGGTAGAGAGTGGCCCTCAACTTGACGACCTACTGATGTGCCTCTTCACGCTCCGCTTAAAGAACTCAGGGTTATATGTGGGAGGAAACACGTGCACAGGCAGGGCGTTCCAGGCCACTATCGTTCGGCAGAGAAACGAACGTTTAAAACGTTCGGTTCTCGCGAACATGCTATCCACTGTGTGGGAGTGGCATGTCTGCCCGGCACGCGTTGTTTGGGATCGGAAGGAAGAGGGTGGGAAGGGAACAGGTTACGTCACCCGCAGTGGAGTTCACTAAGGGGCGCTGCACACAGCTAAAATACTATAATATTTTAACTTAAGATACAATATCGCTCGCCATACAATTCAATGGACGCACGACGTAGATAATAAATAATATTTCATTTTCGTATCTTAAGATGAATTTGTATGGTATAATAGAGAATATAATAGAAGATATAATAGAGAAACTGGTGTAGGGGGGCTTTATGAACGCAATAAAACCCAAAACAATGGTTTTTAGAACTTTTGTCTGTTTGTCTGAATGTTTGAACACGCTAATCTCAGAAACGATTTGATTTTTTGATTTGAATTTGCGGTTTGGTTTTCAATCGCTTCATAAATAAAAAAGTTATGTAGATCTAAAGTAACACGCAGGCGGTGCTGCGGGCAACAGGTAGTTCTCAATAAGAAGCCTCAACATGAACTTCAGAACCTAAGTCATCCTCAAACAGGCGACAACAGTTATTCTCTCAGGACAAACATGATTGATGCGATTACTCGAACATGTTTCACAATAATTAATCTAAAATATTTATTTAGGCGTAAAGCACACAAACTACAACAATACCAAAAGTCTAGACTACTGTTAAAATAGATAGATAGATAGAAAACTCTTTATTGTACACCAAAATTACAAAAATAAGAATAAATAATAGATCCCAGAAATTGTTATGTACAATGGCCGGCCTTATCGCATACAGCGATCTGTTCCAGGCAACCATTGGATGGACTGGAATGATGTTCACTTGTGGGTGATGGTGCAATACAGCAGTTAAAATAGGTACATAACAAAAAAAATATAGATACATAATACAGTAAACAAAATAAACTTATTATTAATATATTAAAATATTATTAACTAAAACTAAAAATACCCCAACAGGCAATCTAGCCAACGGACAAATATGTATGTAAAGGGGACCCACCAAGATACACTAGGATCCAAGTCAATCTCACTTGCAAATGGTGCACCAGCCGACCCACAGACGAGACTGACAAATGTGAAAGTTCGCAAATTGTCGTCAATAGGATCGCCACCTAAACATCAAAGTAACTAATGATAAGTGAGCATACAGTAAACCTTTGTCGGCTCCTTCGAGGAAACATGCGTGATTTAATGTAAGTTTGTATATTTATAGCGCATCTGTAATATCTTGTGTTCACAGTGTGAACAGTACCTTTTATTTGTACATATTCTTGTCTGCAGCTAATCTGTTATTCAAGCGTGGAATATTTGTTTTCCTTACGGCACTCAACTTACTAATTAATTCTCTTTTATTCATATTAAAGAAACTCTGCTGAATCATAAGACGTAACTTAATTAAGAAAAACAGCTCACGGTTAAGTATAATTTGAACATCTCGTTAATGACGATGTATTTTTTTTTTGTGGTGTAAATATTAAAGATGAAAATTAAATTTAATTTTCATTATTACATTCATTTTTAGAGTTCCGTACCCAAAGGATAAAACGGGTACCATATTACTGAGGCTTCCCTGTCCGTTCATCCGTCCATAGGTCTTGCACTGTATCTCATGAACCGTGATATTTAGAATGTTGAAATTTTCACAGAAGATGTTTGATGATTTTTTTAGTATATGTTGTGAAATAACAACATATACTAAAAAACAGAATATAATAAATATTTCTTGTATGTTTATCATTCGTTTACATACCATAGAACAATGTTATTATTTTTCTGTTGTATTTGTGTTTATTTCAGTTTATTTAATACTCATATCACAAGCTCTGCTTAGTTTGAGACTAAATGGCGTTGTGTGAATTGTCCTAACATATTTATTTATTTATTATTATATTAGCTTAATTTGAGCTCGAAGACATTGTGTGAGAACGTGCAGAAATATTAAAAAATAGGTCAATAAGGCCTCTTTGCACCTTATGAAAATAGAAGTAACTAAGAAATTTGACCTAATTACATAAAGACAAAGGAGACATGACATGATTTCACCGTGTTAATAACCCCAAGGCCAGTAGTAACACATCGCTAGTTACGGACGTCTCATTAGGAATGTTCCGTCCACATTACCAACGTTCCGTTTTGTCCAAATGGGGGTTAATTTCATTAGTGTGGGCTCAACGAATCGTGTGATAACTTTAGTGATGCTGCGTGGAAGGACGCCCTGGGGATACAAATGTTTGTTGCGATGTTAATATGTTAGTGTAGTCATGTTGTGGAATTTGCAACTTTGTTTATTCTCAGTTTATAGTTCGTTAACGTTTAAACTGTGAAGTTATTACTGTAAAAGGTTAACGTTTGACTTAATAGCACACTATAACATCTTATGTGATTGTTTTAAGTTGAAAATTGGGTACTTATCACCTTTTATAATAATATTATAAAGCTTCGAAGTAACGTTACAATGAGACATTTTAAAAACCAAGACTAGGAATTGGTAGTAGTGAAATATTGATGCACTTAAATTGAAGAAAAATTGCAGGCTTTCATATCACATCATTATTTATTTCAGTGATAACTGATTTAGGTATATTATTATATAATTATTAATATTCTAAAAGGATAAGAATGGGAAGACAGGCTATTTATTCTTAAACTAAAATCCTATAAACCCACAGTCATCCCCAGTGAAAAATAAAGCGAATTGAACAATTCAATGACGTCATTATCATAACAGATTGGCAACTGCACGGTCTCAATCAGGAATCCACCAATCCGTTATTTCCGAAAATATATGAACCAATTACAAAAGTCCACCACCCGTATAATTATTCCACGGGGACTAAAAGTTTACTATGAAACGGATGTGAACAAATGAAAACACCTGGGTACTGTCAGCAAATTAAGTGCATACATTATAATAGAAACTTACTTTCTAAGTGAATTGCAGTTTTAAGCTCTCTCAAACTATTCCCCCCTCCCTCCCCCTTCTAAAAGCCATACAGCAAAATCACATCCACCTGCATTGTTTTTATGAATAGAAGGTTTTAGTTGACTGTACCACAGAATAGGGAATATTACGATTAGAATGTCGAATTTTATCGAGTCTCCGATCATGGCGCTTGCAACAGCGTCGAAATATCGACTCGATAAAATAATGTTACATGGTAAATATCCCGAACATTCTAATCGTAATGTTAATAACCATGATACTTTAAATACCTATAGAATAGGGAATAGTACTTACATACAGAACTTGCACTCCGACGTTAATTAAAGCACATTATTTTGTTTACAGAGAACTTAATTCGAACGTTAGGGTTGTCAGGAAAGTACCAGCATAATTTGACTAATAATTATGACGTTAATGTCTCAATATCAACTCTATGGTCAATGCCGTATCACAAACAAGAGACAACTCTTACTGACTTAAACTTCAAGTTATCGCTGACGTCACGTATTTTTTTCGATTGTTAGGCGAGTGACATAGGCCTGACTGCACCCACTAATTCCATCAGATTTCGACACACCACGCTAATTGGTTAGCTCACCCGTGACCACTCGATTCACTATATGGAATTGCTTTTTCCGGATTTGAATTAGTATTGATTTGTTCGTTATTTAAATGAAAGTTTGTGAATTTTTGAGTTTTACAGCACACACGTGCTCATACCTACCTTCTAATAAAAAAATATACGCGTCGTCTTTTTTATATATTTAAATGGTTCTTCTTCTTCTTTTTTTTAAAAACGTGGCTCCATCGATGTTCATCGATGATTTCGCCAATGTCAAGGTACCTAATGTTTGATTTTCCCGCACAGAAGAACTAGTTACTCTGAACTAGTTCGCGTTGCTGGACAAGGAAACGTTGTTAGGTATTGCAATTGAGCGTTTGGGCCTGGATTTTTGCCTAGCGCCAGAGGTAAGAGGTTATGCGGAGCGCGTGGCAGGTTGCCTAAAACGCGCTCCACAAAAATCTAAAATTCCCTAACTTCACTTACAAGTGTCATCAATAGACGACGCTTTGGTAAGCGATAATAGGATCACCCCCCGTTATGTTTTCACCTTTCTACCTAGAACAATTTATAATAACAAAAGAAAAAGATACTTCCAAAAGGCAGTACTACGTCAATTTAATAGAGGGGAAAAATTAATAGACAACATTATTATTTACCGCAATAGAACGGCCCAAAATAACGTAATATACCGAGAGCCCGCGACTGCCAGAGTGCCAGACGGCCGACTGCCAGACGTCACGTTCTAGGCTGGAATGTTCTCAGAGTATGCTCCCAACACAAGAGAGGACGGTCAGTGAGTATGAAATGTCGGTTGTGGTGATTCATAATTCCTATGAATGAAGGTATTCAAAGCAGAATTCAGCTAGCTAATGTATAAAACTAATCTGAAACTGAACGTAATTGATCCTGCTATCAATTACAAAAGTCTTGTACATTTAAATTAGATTATTAATTTTGAATTCAAAACAGATTTAAACAAGGTAAAATAATAAAACTTTACGAATTGTATCAAATTGACTTGTCACTACTTTAGAAGTTAAAAATTTGTGTTCAGCTCACGTCGGAGCCCTTAATGAACAATTTAATGAGATTGGGGCCGACCTTCTTCAGTATAGATTAGACACTATAAAAGTCCGTAACGAGCTAGTCAATGTTTTACCAATTTTATCGGCTTTTGTAATAAATTAAGAGTACATTTTCAATCGCACATTTACACTATTTGGACATAATATTAGTTTTAGATACAGTGGCAAAATGTACCTAGACGTAATTAACGCCTGTGTCTGCCCGTTTGACTGTATAAAGTGGCTCGGTTACCTCATAAAAACTGGCCTAGTGCAAGTCATACTCACGCACAAAGGGTTCCGTACCAAATAGAAAAAAATCACGTTGGTGGTATGGGAGTCGCCTTAAATATTTATTATATTCTGTTTTTTAGAGTATTTGTTGTTATAGAGGCAACAGAAAATACATCATCTGTGAAAATTTATTTCAACTTTGTAACTATCACGGTTTACGAGATACAGCGCAAGATAGACGGACGGACGGGCAGCGTAGTCTCTGTATAGGGTTCCCGTTTTACTCTTTGGGTACGGAACCCTAAAAATAAATTTTAGTTTAACACCAAGCAATGGGTTTGCTTAAACTATTCTTAAAATATTTAGAAAAAAATTATAGATCATTAAAATGTTACATCGACAACGATAACCTTATTAGCGCAATCTTGAAATTGTAATATGAAACCACGATTCTTATTGGATAACACTTGAGAAATAATAATTTACTACAATATCATACTATTTACTTATAACTAGCTTATAACATAGACGGTACTTGAGAAGATATTAAACAAGAGATCTGGAAACCGCACGGGGATCAATTCCAGTTCTGGAATGCAAATTCTGAGGATGGAGAACCCATTCCGTAGTTCGGATAATCACGTACAAACGGGCATAAGTGTACATTAACATAGAACTAAGCCACAAATATGCTTAAGTTACGTCGTTATACCTACATGAATATCGAGAAGGCATTATCTCGATCGCTAATAGCCAATATCTGCCGCCAAAATTGCCTTCCTAACGACATTTCAGCTGCATGTAATAAAATCTGTAATCCTATTACTGGGTGAAATCGTTTTTGCCCACGTGGACATAATATCGGTCATAATGCAGAAAAAATAACAGATTTCAGTGTTTCAGTGCTACATAGTAACATTCCATGAATAATTTATTTTTGAGCGATTTTTACATTCAAACAGTCGTCGCCATGAATTAGTAATTATATTCATGGTATTGAAGAATTCTGCTGTTGAAAGTTTGATATATTTCTGTTTGATTCAAATGAAAAAATAACTCGATTTGAATACATAATTATGGGACGAGTTTGTGAAGAAGAATAATATAATGACAATATTTTTTATTTTTAATCAAGTTTTTATGATAATAATATTGCATTGTCTTACATACGCGGGCTGCGGGCATGGTTTCAGCTCAATCGAAAACCGGGAAGTGTGTTAAATTTAAATAGCAAGATTTGATTACACCCGGACATCGGGACAGGAAAAAGTAAATAAAAGCATATTAAAATGGCCCTGTTTTGTTTGTAAGGTACCGTAGTTTAAGTCCGTCCGTCTGTCCGTTCATCCTCAGCTTTCCTCCCAAACGGTTAATGCTAGAAAGATAAAACTTTGCATCGGTGTATGTATTTTTTATTACAATCAACATTACTAAGCTCTGAGTTCTTTAAGCGGAGCTTGAAGAGGCACATCAGTAGGTCGTCAAGTTGAGGGGCACTCTCTATAGTATTGTGTGCTGTGAGAGTGGCCCACAATCGCTAGACGTCGTCACGACTTACCGTCAGGCGGGTGGCGTCAATTTGGCGAACCCAATATAAAAAAAAAACTAATTAAATCGCACGCTGTTGGTCGATATTGTCGCCTTAATGACGTTCCCACTCAAACAAAGCCGAAATTTTATTAGCTCGTGACCCGCATAGATGCTTATTAAGCTCTCTATAGGCTGCTAACATTGTTAGCGCTGATACAGCTAACTGTATCAGCAGACATGACATTACATATAACATGATTATATTAGGTAAGTGACGCAGTTCGCTTTATATTATTTTCTTCGGTTTCCTTCATAAATCTTCATTAAATGTGTTGAATTTAATGTTGTTGATCTAAATTACTACGGTAGGTGAAAAGCTTAACACGTAATCAAGTAACAAATATCCTTCATTATAAAACTTAACGCAAAGTTCCTTACTAAATACCTTTTTAGGTTTCCGTTGTAAAATTCTCGGAACCCTTATAGTTTCGTCATGTCCGTCTGTCCTCGGCTTTCCGCCCAAACGGTTGGTGCTAGAAACATGAAACTTTGCATGAATATGTATATTTACTACACCGACAAAGTGCTGTACCAAAACTTTTTTAAATATTTTTTACTAGTGCACCTCCCTCACACGTAAAGTGGGGATCATATTTTTTTCTTGCGTTTACACTATCGTGTGGGGTATTAAAATCGATGCGAAGTTGATAAAGTAATTTTTTGATTTAAGTATCCGTTTGCGAGATATTTAGCTTTAAAGAGCATATTTTGCGAAAAGCAGGCGTCAAAAGAATTTGAAAAAATTCATGATGGTAGTCCATGTAATGAACTTTAAAGAAAAACTGTAACGGATGGTATAACTCTGTTAGTTAAGGAGTTGTAGAGGTTTTTATGGGTAACGCATATGGCCGTCTTTTTATAATATAAAACGATAACTCGCAAAAACTAACCAATTCTCCAACAGTAACTTCAATTGCCTCAAACAATAATATTCTTAAGTATGAGTACTATGAATTCATCGTTCGGAGTCCTACCGATAGGATAAAGTTTCATACTCATTATTTTATGAACTAGCAAAACCCCAGTTAATAAACCATCGAGGCTTGTGGAACTTGATGCAGGTGCAATTAAATGTTCCTTCGCATATAATAGTGCTTTAAGTGCAGTTGTATGAGGAAACGGAAACATGGTCGTTATTTAACCCTTGGTCTAGAACATGCAAATGCCCACGAGATTGCGTTAGGGAACCAATTTATTTTATAACTAAAATAGACGTTATAACATTCTGAATTTGTATTTGCAGAAAAGAGGTTAATAGTCACTAGTAACAATAACTTTGGTGGCTTTGTTTACCTCCTTTCTTCCAATTAAAATAGGTTTTAATTGTCTACCGATTAATTAAGATTAGATGGAAGGGTTTTTACCTACAAATTTATTTATTTATGAAAGGAAGCAATACAAACTTACTGTGGTTACCAAATCGCTTGCATAATGCAAATTTTTACATACGAGTACATATATCCTACTGACCAACTAAACAATTACCTACAACAATGTCAATTTCATTTTAAATTTTTACTCGATTTCGTGCAATTCATTATCAAAGCCCTCATTGACTTACATTACATACTACTACTAAATTAACGTAGTTTACCTTATTTGGCCTGACGTTTCGACCGAGTTACAGCGGGCCGTGGTCACAGGCTGACTGGAGCTGGCGGCGTCGATAGCGTGAGGCGCGGGCAGATTCTCCATCTACCCTCACCGGGTCTTGATATTTCTGCGGTGCGTTGTTAAAGTCCCTGCACACTACACTCACGACGTCCGCCCGGGCAGACTTCGGTTGCACTTTCCGGTTTTTTGTTTTATCAATTACAGGGTCCCACGATGAAGGCAGTCGGTATCCATCTTCCCGGTTGAAATTTTTGTGTTTTTTAATCTCAACAGCTTCACGTACCAACCTTGCGTAGTAATGACGTTTGGTTGATAGGACTTTGAGGCGATGGAACTCAATCTAGTGGTTAGGGTCTCCCTGTAACAGATGCTCGGCAGCCACTGACTTTTGAGTCTGTAGATTTTTGACTGCAGCTTTTCAATCGCCAGGGGTTTATAAAATTGATTGCAGCTGTGGTAGTTCATACATCGGCCAGACTAAGCGACCTATCGTAGAACGAGTCAAGGAACAGCATGCAGTCAAAAACCTACAGACTCAAAAGTCAGCGATTGCCAAGCATCTGTTGCAGGGAGACCCTAACCACTGGATTGAGTTCCATCGCCTGAAAGTCCTATCAACCGAACGTCATTACTACGCAAGGTTGGTACGTGAAGCTGTTGAGATTAAAAAACACAAAAATTTCAACCGGGAAGATGGATACCCACTGCCTTCATCGTGGGACCCTGTAATTGGTAAAACAAAAAACCGGAAAGTGCAACCGGAGTCTGCCCGGGCGGACGTCGTGAGTGTAGTGTGCAGGGATTAACGTCGCGCCGCAGAAATATCAAGACCCGGTGAGGGTAGATGGAGAATCTGCCCGCGCCTCACGCTATCGACGCCGCCAGCTCCAGTCAGCCTGTGACCATGGCCCGATGTAACTCGGTCGAAACGTCAGGCCAAACAAGGTAAATTACGCGTTTAAGTCCCGAAATCGTTAATTTAGTGTAATGAATACAGAACGCGAAAGTTTAAAAAATACGTATACTTACATACGACAATACAATTTTGTAGTCATTTAAAACAATTTTGTTACAATGTCAGTAAATACTTATCAACTATTTCATAAAATGTCAAGCCTATTCAAACACTAATAATAATAATTAAATAAATACAAAATGTCGATGAATAAAAGGTATAGAGATTTATGTCTCTCTAATTTCTCATTAACTAAATAAAAAAATGAGAGTTTGGCTGGCACACTAAGGGTTCCATAAAATTATTTATTTAGTAAAAAGCAAAAAATCCCTTTGAGTACGGAACCCTAAAAAAAACAAATTTTCAAAACAAAGTTTGACTTTTTGTTACAATAATTTGGTAGCAAAGTAAAGATAAAGGAAAATGCCATAAAATATTGAATTAGGCATTTATTTTCCCTGTTATCCAGTAAATCCTGACTAAAAACAGAATCTAAACATAGGATGGAACGTTAAATAAAATTAGGTAGAGAAAATTAGATGTCAAGGAAAGTGATGTATGAACCGTTGCAAAAAAGGAAATATTTCTAGCGCTATTTGACCCACTTTTGATAGATGACTATTGTTTTTTCACGTAATAACCAAACCTGTATATTATTGGAAGACCACCCATTGCTACGTAGCTTGTGAAATTTTATTCGATTGATCAGTTCCGCTAGACATTATTTTTTATTGAATATAGGTATATTTTTTATAAGCAATGAAGTGTGCTAACTTTTTATCAACATTTTTTTAAATAATAATATGTTAGGCCAATTCACACAACGCCATCTAGTCTCAAATTAAGCAGAGCTGTGATATGAGAACTAGATAAACTGATATAAATACTTATTTACATTTTTTTTTTGTAAATACGAGTACATGTATATTATACATAGGAAACATCCAGACTTCGGTACAAACGTATCTGTCTTCACACAACATAACAACTATAGTCTTAGGCTGGACTTGAACCAATGAACTATTCCCTTTTCAGAACGAACGTTCCTCCCTTTTTTTTAAGTCCGTGCATGCGCGGCCGCTGATACCTCCATTGCCGGGCGTCTCAGGTACGCATCGGGAAGTATTTCCTGTGGCGTCCGGCGACCAATACACCCCTTTTTTTTTTTTTAATTCCGCGGCCCAAGGCCGCGGCCACTCTAACGTCCGTTGCCGGGCGTCTCTGGTTACTAGCAGAGGGTATGTCCAGTAGCGCCCGACGGACTTTGACCACCTCTGTGGTCTCTGCGGGTGTTTGGTCGGGACGAGAATCCCGCGTCATTGGGGTCGGGTTTTATCCCGCGTCAGTGAGTGAATCTGGTTGCGTGCTATGGGGCAAAGGCTCCGCAGCACGCAACCCTTCTAGCCAGCTTCTGTAAGGACGGTAGGTGGCGATCCCGCCGTCCTCAGGCCCCGATCATGGAGGACGATAGTCTTGGGCGTAGTCGCGTAGTCTGGGGCGGCCTGGCCGCCGACTACGGAACTCGGCGGGGAGGGTACGCTCCCTCTCCCTCCCGGCCGCCTCCTTCGCGAGCATGACTTGCTCGCAGAAGGACACGGCCGCGTTCCACCTACTCCCGCTGGATACCATGGCTTGAAGCATGGTCCCCAGCGAGAGGGTATCCACGCCCAGACCCACTACGAGGTCCCGGCGCTGACTCGCCCACGCTGAGCACTCCACCAACGTGTGGAGTGCGGTGTCGTCGTCGGAAACCTCGCAGTGTTGACACCGGGGTGTGACCTCACGATGCATGCGAAACAGATAGCTACCGAAGCATCCATGCCCGGCAACGATCTGCGTTGCACGGTACGTGAGGTCACCATGCTGCCTCTACAGCCAATCGTCCATGATCGGTCTCACCGCCGCGATGAAGATGGCACCCCCCTTGGGTTGCTCAAGTCGCACCCTCCATGACTCCATGAGATCCTGGCGGAGTTGGGACCGCTGGTCCTCGATTTCTCGAGACGCAGGCCTATGGTCCCGCTCCAGCGCCTCCTTGCGCCATTGGAACAATGACGCAAGGGCTCTCGCTTCCAGGTCCCATGGAGGGGTCCCAGCTAGGAGACATGCAGCCTCTCCGGAGATCGAGCGGTACCCCCGTACGGTTCTGACGGCCAAGGTTCGAAGTGGTCTGTTTAACAGAGTCACGTTCCCCTTGACCGCCAACCTATCCGCCCATACGGGAGCCCCGTATAGGGCCATACTCCGCACGATCCCCAGGTACAGTCTCCTGCAGGAGGCGTTGGGTCCCTTTAGGTTGGGCATCAGTCGCGAAAGCGCGACCGATGCCTGCGTCACCTTGGGGACCAAACTTCGGAAATGTGGTCCGAAGTTCCATCGGCTATCAAGTACGATCCCTAGGTACTTCATCGAGGGCTTGATGCCGATGCTAACGCCTCCCACATTTATGCTGGAACCTTCTGGTGGACCGTTCCGAGGTCTGTGAAAACACAGAACCTCGGACTTGTGCAAGGCCACCTCCAGTCCCAGCTGCCGTATCCGACCCACGACTCGAGCAACACCCGTCGTGACCTTGAGTGCTGCCTCCTGGTACGTTGCACCCCGCGCCGTGACGAGGGTATCGTCGGCGTAGCACGTTATGCCGACACCCCTAGGCAACGCACCCCGCAGCACCCAGTCGTATCCGATGTTCCACAGAAGCGGCCCCAGGACCGACCCCTGCGGAACACCGCACGACACATCTCGCCGAGCTGGCCCGAGCCAGCTGGGGAAAGCTATGGCCCTCTCCGAGAGATAGGCCCCGACAATACGACGGAGGTAGAGAGGCGTTTCGTGATACACGAGCGCCTCCCTAACGCAGCTCCATGGCAAGGTGTTGAACGCGTTGGCGATGTCAAGAGACACCGCCACCACCACCTTGCCCTGCGAGACTGCTTCCTCCGTCAGGCTCTTCACGCGCATGATCGCGCTCACGGTGGAGCGTCCCCGACGGAAACCGAACCGGTTATCCGCCAGGTCTGGCCCCACACTCGTGAGATGCTCGACGAGGCGTTCCGCGATAATTCGCTCAAAGAGCTTACACACCTCGTCGAGCAACACGATCGGCCGGTATCCGGACGGTGAGTCCACCGGCCGCCCCGCCTTACGGATCAGGACCAGTTTCCCCGTCCTCCACACCTTGGGAAACTGGCCCCTTTCGAGGCATGCGCTAAAGAGCCCCATCAGTCGAGCCCGAGTTCTACGAGGGCCAGGACCCATGCACGGCCAGGAATGCCGTCGGGTCCGGGGGCAGTGATTTTCCGGCGTTTAAGCCGGAGTACTGCCGCACCTAGCTCCCCCACCCTGACTTCGGGTACGTCGTCTTCGCTGGTGCTATCCGCGTCGGGAAGAGACGGAGCCATGCGCGGAGGGACGTGCTCCTCCGCGCTCGTCGGAAACAGGGAGCCCATGACCCGCTCCATCTACTGCGGCTGGAGACTCTGGGTCAGTGGGGGCGCCCTAGGTCGGAGTTTCTCCCTGACCTGTAGGTACGGGCGCCCCCATGGGTTCTGCTGCAGGGTCTCCAGGAGCTCCTCGCGGGCCGCCGTCTTGGCCCGCTTTATCGTCTCCTGGAGATTACCTTTAGCCTCCCTGTATGCCTGAAAAAGCTCCGCCTCTCGGGCTGTCGCGTCGTCTGGGCGGCGACGCCTCCGGCGAAACCTAGTATACCGGCGGGCGGAGATTGCAGAGCTGCGCGCAGCTCTGCAATCTCCGGCGACCACCAGTACACCTGCTTCCTTGCCGGTCTGGGTGTAACCCTAGGCATCGCCGCATCACAGATTTGCGACATGGCTCTCCTGAACCACTCCGCCTCGGCATCCACATCGGCAGGCCGGTCCGGCACCGGAATCCAGGCCTGCACGATGGATGCCTCCAGGAGAGCCTCCCGATCCAGATGGTGAAGTGCCCAACGCGGATCCGGGGGATTTGCCACCGGCTGTGGGAGGTCAGGTGGGGGGACGACATCGAACCGGATGTACCGATGATCCGAGTGCGTCTCCTCACCTTCCTCCACGCGCCAGCCTGTAATACGGCGGGCGAGGTCAGGGGATGCGAGGGGATACGTTACGTCCACGATCGATTCCCCCCCCCCCCCCCCCCGGTTCAAATTCACTTGCAGGATACGGATACGGGCGTCAGACATTAATTGACGTCCACATCCCGCCGCGAAATAACTGGCCGCGCAAGGACGGCACCCCCACCGCTCTCAGCGGACGGACGAGGTTTTGGTCTCGAGGCGGCGCAGGTTGTGCTGCCGACCCGGTGATCCGCGGTCTTGCCCTCCGCCTCGCATCTAAAGCAGCGAGGCGGGGCGTCACAGGCACTTGCCTTGTGACCGGGCCGGCTGCAGCGGAAGCACCGATCGCCCACGGTGACTTCCGCTGTACACTGCACTCCTAAGTGCCCCACCACCATGCACCGGAAACATCTGGTTTCCCGGGCACGAAGGAGGTGCACCTGCGCCTTTAGGAAGCCCCCTACGAGGAGGCTTCATCCGTCCGCCACTTTCAGTGCCGCCGCGACGGGGCACTTGACGACTGTCATCCCGTGACCAGTGGAGCCGAAGGAGATATCTCCAGCCTTCACCTGGTCATGGGGGCAGCCGCCCGCCTCCACGACGGCGGAGACAACTTCCTCCGTCGTGGCCGCGTCATCCAGACCCGTGATGCGCAATGTGGCGCATTTGGTGGTTCTGGTGACGCGGATTGGGCTTCATCCACCAGTGAAGCCACAATCTTCTTCCTCCTTACTCCCCCGCATGGCCGCGTTCATGCGGGAGAGAATACTTATGATCTCCCGCGCGGGCGGCACACCGATATCCCTGCGACTGCGTAGGGACGGTACAGATGACGGGGGTGGCGTCGGCAGGCGCACTCTGTAGGCGCTGAGACGCGTGCGCACCGTCTTCACCGGCACCTCCTCCTCCGAATCGCTGGAGAGGAGGGACCCCCACCCAGAGCAACTAGTGCTCCGGTCACGCGGCAGCCCCCTCTTCTCGAGGGTCCTCTTCTGCGAAGCAGAACGGCCCTTACCCTTCACACTACTGGGAGCTGACCCACCGTCAGTCCCAGCAGCAACATTTCCTTAGCAAATTAAGAGGCATCGAATTCCGTGCCCGGGAAAGGGCAGTGTCAGTACCGGGGGTCTCGTCAGGCATATCCATGATAGCACAATTAATCGCAATGTTGGCCACACAAGTCTCGATATCGACGTTCGGTCACCCAACTTGCCACTGCGTTACCGTGGTCAAGTTGGGGTCCAGGGCGGACGGCGTGGACGTAGTCGAATCTCTTGGGGCCCCGCCCCACCAATACACCCCTAGCCAAGATCTCTGATATTGCGATCTTATTTTGTTAATATCGCGACAAACGGTGTCACTAGAGCGCCATCTACCAGTAGTTAAGGAACGAATGGTGGCATGGTCAGTAGGTAGAACGTTCCTCATGGAAAGGGAACAGACGCTGGTTCGAGTACAGTTTTTGGGATACATATCGTAAAAAATATATTTTTATAGGTTTATTATGAGACTAGCGGACGCCCTCGATTACGTTCACGTTAAGTACTTTACGTCAAATATCCTCACCGTAATTACAAGTAGATGGCAGTAGCGATGTCAGCTAAATACCTGATTTCATAGTCGAGAGGATTGGTAAAAGTCAATTACACAACCATAATAAAATTATTATCTTACCAGTAAATTTCGTGGGCCCAATTACTATTGGGGGCAAGTCTATTGCCATTACCGACTTACCATAGACAAGACAAATTCTGTAATTGTAACCTATTTAAGTTAAAATTGTTGTAAATCTGCAATTTTTGCAGTCAAAACGAACTAAACCAAAATGTATCGTCAAAAATTCTACCGGCATGTATGTAGGAAAACTAAATCTTTAAGAGTGATGCCGTGCATCTAAGAAAGCGCTTTGTCTTCACATATCCAAGGGTCTGATTGGAGACAAAATAAATTCACCCGTCTCTACCGAATCGTGGCCCCGTACACACGACACGTGATCTGAATGTCTTATTGTAACCAAAGTTTTATTTGAAATGTGCACAAAATATTTAGTGGCATCGACATACATACATGCATACTATACATATATGTAGTCACGCCTGTTTCAGCAAACAAGTAGACAAACACATATAACGTCATTATTCCATAAGTAATTTTGTTGGTAAGTACCACGTAATAGCCGGCGACCCTTTTAAAATCCTATAAGATCATGAGGGAAAACAATATATTTACAGCTTTTAGAACCCAGAACACCTTGAGGGAGTTGTGTAATGGCAAGGATTTAGTGTCGGTTTCACGCAAATCAGGAGTTTATTTGTTGAGTTGCGATGGTTGTGATATGCAGTATGTAGGGCAGACTGGCAGGTCCTTTGAAGTCAGATACAGAGAGCATTTATCAGCGTTCCGCAACGGTTGTCCAGAGAGGTCCCTTTTCGCGAAGCATCTCCTTGACACCGGTCATTCCTTGAACAATAATAACACCTTTAAAGTTTTACGCTTATGTGAGACAGGGTTCAAGTTGAGTGTCTGGGAGAGGCTAGAAATAGTTAGGAGGAATGAGGACACCTTACTCAATGAACAAATAGATTTTCATACATCTCCTTTACTTAATTTGTTTGTGAACAGACAGACACAGTAGTTGTCTGTTGGTTTGTGTGTGTCACTTTGCGTTTCTATGTAATAAATAAAAAAGGTAATGTCTTGTATCGGTGAATACCTATTTTGAATTTCGTTAGCATGATTTGCGGTTTCTACCCGCGTTAGTTATTGTGACAAATTCTACATCGCGCTAGCGATATTTGCACACTCTTACTTATAAGCAAATATGTTCTGGCTACAAATTTTGCTGTTCTCTTTGAGACAGTCTTGATAATGCCTCGTTTAGAGGCGAAACAATTGTCGACGTTTGCTGTCCTTTTTAATCTTGCGAAAAAATTAATGCCATTATATTTTGAAAGTTTTTAACATCTTACTTACCATTACTTTGTCATGGATTTTCGCCATGTAACGCCTGCTTCCATCCAATATTTCCTATAAGATACTTCGGTACTTTTTGTTTATTGTGTGATTTATTTACATACATACAATAAAACATTTACATACATTTACATTATGTACAAAAAATATTTACACAACAAAATGTCGTTTAAAAAATCTTCCGCGTCATTGCTGACCGGGAAGGTTCCAGAATTCTGGCTGTGTTGCCACATTAGATGGCGATACTTATTCTTTGGGCCATAAAATAGCCAGCTTTCTGGTCCTGAGAAGCATCGATTGAGCGTTTAGCAATGTGTCTATAAAGGCGGCGAGCACTCGGACCCCATGACCCCAGTGTTTCAATCCCAAACGGCTCAAATATGTAATTATCTGATAGGTTAACATATTTAGCCGTTTTTTTGTTCCCGTAATGTATTCCTGTCCGAGATAACAAAAATCAAGGTACATACCAGGATAAGTAGTAGTCAAACAATGCAATTATAGTTTGAGGTAAAGTTGTGAAAGGACTGTAATAACAGGTTGTCTCACTGCTTCACATACCGTAAATCAAATATTTTCATAGGATGAGATAAAATAATATTGTCTTTTAATATTGTCTCTGAAAACTTCTAATATTTACAATATTAATGCTATAAGTACTTATATTGCATGCCGTTAGGTACCTTACGATATGTACCTACTTCTATACAGTGGACAAGAAGTAAACGGAGGCGTTTATAAGGCCCGCACTTCGTCCTTCCATTAATTGGCCCCACGTTTTAGCAAGCCTATTGCCGTCTAAGTCTCACTTGTGTATCATCTGGTACCCCGCGTCCACATTGTGATAGGTCCAATTTAAACTCTTTAAATGAAACTTCTCACTACAATCACACATTTTTATATTTTTCGAAGAGTTGAAATAAATGAATATTGTTGGACATTCTCACACAACGTCATCTAGCCCAAACTAAGCTATAAGCTTGTGCTATGGGATCTTGACAACTGATAAACATACTTATATATTTCTAAATACATACATAACATAAATAGGAAATACTCAAACTCCGAAACAAACATTTGTGGATCACACAAATAATAATAATAAAAAAAACTTTTATTTTTTTTATATTATTAAGTGGAGTAATAAATGCTTTTTTCTTTCTTTCTTTCTTTCAATATAAGATTCGGCCCCGGAGTCGAAAGCCGATGCACTACCGACCACGCCACCGAAGCAGTCAGACAAAGATGCATTAATTAATCCACTCACACTTTGCCAGCAATTTTATTAGTCCCACCTAATAGGGAGCAAGCCTAATGCCGTCACCGGGCACTACTGAAAATCCATAACCACTATTCCAACCATTTACCATTCCAACAATACAATATAATAAAACTTTATTGTACACCAATATAAAATGCATAACAACATAAACAGGTTTTAAAATGTACAAATGGCGGCCCTATCTCTAAAAAGTGATTTCTTACAGGCAACCTTTGGATGGACAAAGTAGAAGGAACAGAATTTAAGAAAGAGGGGGTAGGCATTGGTGAAGAAATAAGAAATATAAATAGAATAATTTCTTGCGAAAAATGTACTTCTAAACTAAAACATATCTAGCCTATACTTACTTTGTAGATGTAACAAATGGCTACCTGTACTGCAACTCAGCGCGGACAATTATATATTACCACCAACGTTAGGTTTTTTCCTCATTTTCCCACAAGCGTGACGGATGCTCGCCGCAATTAGTGTCCGGAAATTACCCAAGAAAACACCAGGCAATCCATCACCTGAAAAAATAAAGCTGAGAAATCTGCGTCGGCCGCTTAAGCTTATACAAAACGTCATTTGGACGAGCGAGCGTGACTCAGCTTATTTCTTTTAACGCTGAATCCCCGTTCTGAAAGATTTTTGGTACTTTGTTACCATTCATTAAGTAATACTTTTCAAATCAAGACTATTTATTGCTGTGGAATTTTATTTTTGGAGACTGTGATATTTTTCACTATTAGGAAGTATATGGCATACATATTATTATGACGCCAGTTACCTCAAAGAGGTAGTCAGAAAGAGACCACTAACTTTCTGCCAGTAACTTTATTGATGGTGACGATCGAGCCTCTTACAGTTAACCAGTAGCATTTTAATATTAAATGGATTCTTTTTTAAATTCTCACGTTTTGTACACATTATAAACGGGTCTTTTACGGATCACGGCTCTTGTAACAGGGTCGAAACGTCTGGTAATAAAGAGGTATGTACTCGTATATACCCATCTCAATAATCGCGTAAAAGACCCGTTTGTCTTAAGTTGATAATTTAATCGATTATTAAATTTATAATGTAAATGGAAGAAAGATGTTTATTTACAATAAGAATTACAATAATTGGCATTACAATAATACACATTAGATGGCGATACTTATTCTTTGGGCCATAAAATAGCCAGCTTTCTGGTCCTGAGAAGCATCGATTGAGCGTTTAGCAATGTGTCTATAAAGGCGGCGAGCACTCGGACCCCATGACCCCAGTGTTTCAATCCCAAACGGCTCAAATATGTAATTATCTGATAGGTTAACATATTTAGCCGTTTTTTTGTTCCCGTAATGTATTCCTGTCCGAGATAACAAAAATCAAGGTACATACCAGGATAAGTAGTAGTCAAACAATGCAATTATAGTTTGAGGTAAAGTTGTGAAAGGACTGTAATAACAGGTTGTCTCACTGCTTCACATACCGTAAATCAAATATTTTCATAGGATGAGATAAAATAATATTGTCTTTTAATATTGTCTCTGAAAACTTCTAATATTTACAATATTAATGCTATAAGTACTTATATTGCATGCCGTTAGGTACCTTACGATATGTACCTACTTCTATACAGTGGACAAGAAGTAAACGGAGGCGTTTATAAGGCCCGCACTTCGTCCTTCCCTTAATTGGCCCCACGTTTTAGCAAGCCTATTGCCGTCTAAGTCTCACTTGTGTATCATCTGGTACCCCGCGTCCACATTGTGATAGGTCCAATTTAAACTCTTTAAATGAAACTTCTCACTACAATCACACATTTTTATATTTTTCGAAGAGTTGAAATAAATGAATATTGTTGGACATTCTCACACAACGTCATCTAGCCCAAACTAAGCTATAAGCTTGTGCTATGGGATCTTGACAACTGATAAACATACTTATATACTTCTAAATACATACATAACATAAATAGGAAATACTCAAACTCCGAAACAAACATTTGTGGATCACACAAATAATAATAATAAAGAAACTTTTATTTTTTTAATATTATTAAGTGGAGTAATAAATGCTTTTTTCTTTCTTTCTTTCTTTCAATATAAGATTCGGCCCCGGTCACGGCTCTTGTAACAGGGTCGAAACGTCGGGTAATAAAGAGGTATGTACTCGTATATACCTATCTCAATAATCGCGTAAAAGACCCGTTTGTCTTAAGTTGATAATTTAATCGATTATTAAATTTATAATGTAAATGGAAGAAAGATGTTTATTTACAATAAGAATTACAATAATTGGCATTACAATAATACACATTAGATGGCGATACTTATTCTTTGGGCCATAAAATAGCCAGCTTTCTGGTCCTGAGAAGCATCGATTGAGCGTTTAGCAATGTGTCTATAAAGGCGGCGAGCACTCGGACCCCATGACCCCAGTGTTTCAATCCCAAACGGCTCAAATATGTAATTATCTGATAGGTTAACATATTTAGCCGTTTTTTTGTTCCCGTAATGTATTCCTGTCCGAGATAACAAAAATCAAGGTACATACCAGGATAAGTAGTAGTCAAACAATGCAATTATAGTTTGAGGTAAAGTTGTGAAAGGACTGTAATAACAGGTTGTCTCACTGCTTCACATACCGTAAATCAAATATTTTCATAGGATGAGATAAAATAATATTGTCTTTTAATATTGTCTCTGAAAACTTCTAATATTTACAATATTAATGCTATAAGTACTTATATTGCATGCCGTTAGGTACCTTACGATATGTACCTACTTCTATACAGTGGACAAGAAGTAAACGGAGGCGTTTATAAGGCCCGCACTTCGTCCTTCCCTTAATTGGCCCCACGTTTTAGCAAGCCTATTGCCGTCTAAGTCTCACTTGTGTATCATCTGGTACCCCGCGTCCACATTGTGATAGGTCCAATTTAAACTCTTTAAATGAAACTTCTCACTACAATCACACATTTTTATATTTTTCGAAGAGTTGAAATAAATGAATATTGTTGGACATTCTCACACAACGTCATCTAGCCCAAACTAAGCTATAAGCTTGTGCTATGGGATCTTGACAACTGATAAACATACTTATATACTTCTAAATACATACATAACATAAATAGGAAATACTCAAACTCCGAAACAAACATTTGTGGATCACACAAATAATAATAATAAAGAAACTTTTATTTTTTTAATATTATTAAGTGGAGTAATAAATGCTTTTTTCTTTCTTAAAAAGCTCGCGTAAAAGACCCGTTTGTCTTAAGTTGATAATTAAATCGATTATTAAATTTATAATGTAAATGGAAGAAAGATGTTTATTTACAATAAGAATTACAATAAACATAATTACATACTAAAAATATTTACAATACAAAATATCGTTTAAAAAATCCTCCGCGTCATTTTCGACTGGGTAGGTCCGTCCCCATGTTAATTGTTCGATGAGTTTCAAGATATCAGATACATCCGTAATAGAAGAGTGAAATAATGATGAACGTTATGATAAAATTTCCTTCCGATATAATAATATTCAGTTAAACCCGGATCTTAGAGGCCCAAGCCAACCTCTCCTCCAAGTGGTTGCCTGTCGATCAACAGGATGAAATACTTAGAAACATTAACTTCTCATAAAAAATTGTTACGTAAAATGGATATATAATATGCCTCTGCCTACCCCTTCGGGACAAGACATTACCTTAGTCACATATTATTAAACAAAGTCGCCCAATCCGTATGTATGCAGTTGTCTAGATCCCATAGCAGAAGCTTATAGCTTAGTTTGGGCTCGATGATGTGTGAGCATGCCCAACAATATTTCTGCCTTGCTTATTACTTATGCAGCACTTTCATAAACGCGCTTTCGAGATTAGCGCGAGAAACATATATTTTGATATCTGAACCAAATGTCGTTATTATATAACATTTGAAGTTGACCTAAAATTAGCAAAAAAAAATCTATCTTTCTACTGACATAGTTCTTTATTTCCTTTGTTGTATAGTTTGGATATAATGCGTATTACTGCATTTTCATCTACCATTTTAACTTAGGATCACCACAGTATTGCTATGGGCAAATGCAGTACTTGTGATTATTACTGCATGATTGCCTACCACGTATTCAATACTACGTTTCTTGTTAGCAATCGTATAATATTTTTATGCCGGGTGATAGTTAAAAGTGTTAATATAGACGTTAATACCTATATAGTACAGTGCGTAGCTTATATTGTATTTGATACAGTCTAACACAGAATAGTAGAGAAATACATTTGGCCATAGCATGAGCGAACATCTTTTGTTGTACTTGCTATATCCAAAAGTAGTCAAGTAGAGTGCTTCGTTTGGCTTTAGTATGTATACGTAATAAATAATTATTTGCCAAATGAATTTGTAGTAAACGAAGCAAGTACTGCATAAGCGTCTAGTATATGCTGGTTACTGCGTAACTTGGTATCAATTGAAGCATTTTGGTGCAAGTACGGCGTATTTCATTAAGTAGAACACATGTTTCTGGTAAAAAAATTGAAAATATTTTTTTTTCTATAGAATAACCCCTTGAGAGGCCGTTTTAGCAAAAAGATTACAATCGCGTAAATGTCGATTACTGCAGAAACGATAAGCAGGGCAGATTTATTTATTATTATGCTTAGATCTTTACAACTTTGCTACGGATTTTGATGCGGTTCTCACCAATGGATAGAGTGGGGAGTGGGGTCTCGACAAAGGTTTTTATGTATTTAATTGGCAAATTTCCTAGTTACCTATATTAAGAGAAATATACTTTTAAAAAATGCCGACAATATTAATATTAAATTTACCTCGACCTACAAAAATATTCATCGTTCTCAATATAAACATCAGAAAATATTAGGTTTTTTTATTTAACAGCTTTCGCTATTAGGTATCTGAAACGTCGACGGCACCCGGAAATCACGTGTTAAATCTCCATTAAGAACACCTCCGCTGCGCGATTGATCTGGGATGAGCAGCGACCCATTGGACACTGTCTATGCCTACCCGGAATTCGTGACCTGAATAATGAAAATGTAGAAACGTACTCTTTGAGGCACCTGCAGATTAAGTTATTCAGGTCACAGATACAAGAATACTATACTGGTACAGCGTGGCAGTGGGCACCATTGCTCGCAGGACTGATGTCCAGTTAGAGCAGTGAGGCAGCATGGATAGGCTTGCCACAAGGTAGACTGACGACATTGTAAAGCTTGCGGGAAGCCACTGGGATAACGTCGTCCAACAAATTAAGTAATAATTTAATTTTAATCATGGTGACCCATAGAAAATCATAAGTACCTACGCTCCTTACTTGATTATTTACACAATATTGAAATATAAACATGTTATGTCGAGGTAATAAAGAAACGTATGAGCGCTTTCAGCTTTACTTATCTAAATAGGAACAAATTGACAGCTCCATGAGCCGTGAACCGCTGATCCCCTAAGCGCAACTTTCATTCACTTGGAACACACGATAGAACAAACAAAAATATTTATGAGTTTTCATTAACATTGATATGTGCATAAGTAAAACATAAACGTCTAAAAATATTTAAAATAATTATTATTAAAAAGTAAGTTTTTTAATTTAATTTTATTTATTTATTTATTCTTGTACACACACAGTAAATGGATACAAACTAAACATGTATACAAAGGGGCCACTTATCTCTAAAGAGATCTCTTCCAATGGGCCTAAGAGAGGAGATCATGATTGCAAAGAAGTGCTTATGTGTGTGCACAATGATTTTATATACAATGGATTTCGGATCATCGCTCAAAAGTGTCCGAACTAAAAGAGAAACAAAACGCTAAAAGAGAAACAATCGCGCGCCAGTCTTGATTTTGACAACTGAACGACAACACGTTGCACAATGCCGTACTGTATTGTAAAAACGTGTAAAAACTACGAAAAAAAAGCAAATTGAAGACGGTGTATCATATTTTCAGTAAATAAGCTTTTGTTTTATCATTTGCAATATATTATTTCACTTAAAATACAGTATTTCGTCGATAATAAATTAAAAGACAAAAGTAAATATTGCAATCCAGTCCAATACCGAAGTATCTATTTGTCTCTTTCGAATTCATCCCAAGCTCAGTAAAAAGAAAGAGACCATTTCATTTTCACTGAATAATGTACTAACAAAATGACCATTCAGATTTATTCGGATTACCGATAGCGATGAAACTATTTGGAACAAAGATTATATTGGAGACGCCTTGGCTCTTTATGATTTTTTTTTCGTTATATGAACCAACATCTATTTCAGTTTTCCTCGGGATCCAGTACACTGTGCACAATGGAAAAATATTATTGCCCTAGCACGGCGAGAAGAATATTTTGATCCAAAAAATAACAATCTTGTTTGTTCGGCTCATTTTATGGACATAACAAAAAGAGGTCCGATCTTTATGAAACTTGTACAAGAATCCCTTGATTGAATACAATTTTTTCTTTTGATTGGGATGGAGGAGATAAGGCCAAAAATGTTTTTAATTTTCACAGGGTATCATTGTTTTGTCATAAATATAATTACATAATTACACATGTCATTTTATTTCGTGTATGTAGTTATTTTTTTTTATTTCGATTCTCGGTAATGTATTCCCACGGGAATCGGGGCGGAGATAACTATATCTCGCGGGCGGAGTCACGGTGATCAGCTAGTAGCCAATAATTTCGTATCCCAAAAATTAACCATAAGATAAAAATAAATTAATGACGCGCAGTTTTAGCAACTAATTCAGTCACTTGAAACACGGCTATCTTGTAGTAGACGTAGCGACATAGCGTTATGAAAATAGTAATGAAAGCGGAAGAACTTTGACACCCACAAGAAGTTTGGCATTTATAATATTATAATTAGTTAAATTCATTAATTCCCTTTTTGTTATGCATACACTATAGTTACTTATTATGAAACTGACTCGATAAAAAAAATCTTTGTCAGTCGTTAATTAGTTTTTCAGCTTATTTCGTCTAATATAAACAAGTAATTACAATTTATAAGATTATGGAATTTATTATAGTCTTACATTAATTATTACGCGTACGTAGATACATATCATGGAATCCTTAAAAGACTTTAACAAAATAAACCTACTCCATTGTTTCTATGTTCACGTAATTTTAAGTATAAGCTGCATAAGGTGAATTAGTCAGGCGGACAGATAGAAGCTACGTAATGCGATAAATTAGTGCAAACAAAAGTGAACACTATTCCGTTGAATCAAGGTTTAAATTTTAATATGAAATTTGTTTATATCTATGTATGCCTATGTATAATGTATAGGTCGACTCGGGAGATTATTTTCTTGCGATTTGTTCTAGATCCTATGTCCATTGTATTATAAGGTCTTTGTGTGTGCAGGTCAAACTAACATAAACTTTAACTACATAAATATACAAAAACATACATAATAATAGGTCATATGAACATAACGTTACACATAATACCTCATAAACATACATAGAGTTTAAAATTGAATCGAAAGTCCATGATAAAACAATGGGATAAGATGTTGAATTTTTATATAATTGCACTAATTTCGCAAAATAGAAGACATTATAAACGTCGACATATTAACGACAACATATACGCATTCTTAAGACTGTCTCAAAGAGAACAGCTGTTCTCTTTGAGACAGTTTTGAGTGAGTAGGTGAAACATATGTCGACGTTTATAATTACTTACCCCATTGTTTTATACATAGAGTTTGTTCAAACTGCGAAGATTCTTTAAGCTGTTAAGTCTTATGTAACCTGTTGAAATTTTGATTTGAGTTACAGAGTGGTTATGGGCCTTCTATAGAGTCCGGTAACCAGCAATCCAGTAAAGGGTGTGCATTGTAGAAAAGTCTGCTTATCCTTTTGGGGATATAGGCGTGATATATATCTTTTTTTTTTATTCCGCGGCCCAAAGCTGCGGTCGCTCTTACGTCCGTTGCCGGGCGTCTCTGGTTACAAGCAGAACGTATTTCCAGTGGCGCCCGGCGGTGATATATGTCTGACATACATAATACAGAATGAAAACTCATAAATATTTGGTGTGTAGTAAAGTATGTTTGTGTTTGGGCATGAAAACTATTACGGGGTGGAGTGCGTCCGGTCGGTTTGGTTAAACTGTTATGTGGCAGGTTAAAATGCCAGATACGTACTGACGAGACAACCATTTGGAAGACTTCCAAAAAATGTTGTGAAGGTTTGCCGTAAGACCTAACAGATTCGGGTTTGGTCTCGTTCTGACGAATTGCTTTAAAACTTCTATAATTCATATCGCTCAACACAAAATTATAAGGAAGGTGTGTTAAAGTTTTCAACAAAGGTAAGTAAGGAGTTTGACGCCTCAGGACACTAAATAAACAATATGAAACACAATTCAACCACAAGTTGGAGTTTATTATGAACTACAACTGGTACGTTAAACAAAAGTATTATTGTAGCAGCTGAGACCCAGTTGTGTGAGCTTTACCCCTCAAGGGATCCACTCCAATGATTTTTGTATGAATTATTATATTTCAAAACCAATGTTTGTTTCACACATCATATTTCCCGATACCATTTCCTTCTGCAACTGAAAAGACTTCATATCAAATAGGTTTTCGCAATACGTATTTTTATGTTCCCACATTTTCCACATTCCCCAGTCAGAATTCTGGCAATAAGAGCTCTACGCAATGAAGTGAAATGATCTATTTATTTGTATAGGTCACTATTTAGTGTATTTGTGTATTAGTGTATTTGTGTGTTTGTAAGAGCCATTTGGCTCTTACAAACGTCAGTAAGTACTTAAAATAAAAAAATATCATTGCTTCTATATCTACATGTACTGCTAGATTCGCAAAGCAATAAGTAGAACAGAGAGAAAGAACCTAGCAACAAAACTCTCGGTCACTCTTTTTTAATAATTGACACATTTACACATTTTCTTAAGACTAAATGTGGACGAATGTACTTAGGTGTGGAAAACTGACATATTATGGCTATTAAAAGAGAGCAACCAAAGAAGGAAAACTCGACAAAAACCCTATACCATCCCGTCTGGCCAGCATAATGTAGGCATCAGTCTCCCACAAAGATGTCCCGTATCCCTATGTCCAGTAGTGGGCGTTAAATGGACTGGGATGATGATCATGATGATGAACCAAAACTGTCAAAAAGATGATGATGTTAGAAATTGTAAAATTATTTCGATTGAAGTTAGCCATTAGTCGGATCTTCATTAGGTAAGAATAACAATTTACTGGAAACAAAGGAAAATAAAGTGTTATAATTTTCAGGTAACTTAATTATGTTACTCAATTCTCATATGGTATTCACCATAATGGTAAATATTTTTATTTACTTTGGATCGTCTTCCACTGAGCCTTTTCCCAACTCAGTTGGGATCGGCTTTCCAGTCGAACTACGATTCGGCTGATCTTCGATAATTTCCGTGAAGCGACTGCCACCACACAAACCCTTGAGTGATATCTGATTCCAAGTTCTGTAGTTAGACCGGTCGGATTTGTGTTTTTAGGACTCCAACCTAACGACTTCTTTGGATATTTGTATGACAACCGGGACCGGGACGGCTTAAACTTAACCTTTGCAATGTGTTAACATAGTTTAGCCTTTAGATATAGGAAGAACTTTAGATATAGGATATAATTTAGTCGCGTTCACTAAAGACAGTAGACAGAGGCCCACATTTAGTCAGTTACCTCGTATGGTGGCGAGTCTATTACCGTCTTCGAAGTATATTTGACGGAGCCTCCTCTGTTTGTCAGCAGGTTAGGTTAGGTTAGGTTGTTAGCAATGTTAGTAGAGCCCCTTAGCACTGAGGAGTATCTGAATATACTATCTTATGCAATCATTTTATTTAGATCATTAGATTTCCAACACACTTTCATGTTTATGTATTTTAGGCTTTCGTGGACATTCACGAAAGCCATCTCTATCATATGAAAATAAAAATAAATGAAAATATAGGTTTATTTTAAAAACAAAACGAAAGCCTTTTTCAGTGATGAAATTACCTTCAGCTCGGTTGGTCGCGGACGGTTTGAAAGTGAAACAGCCGCGAGGGTAGAATGTACATGTCAATACATTTTACTGGAAACATCAAAAGGGTTATTTTACAGTGGCTTGTATTTTTTTTTGGAATACACTGTAAATAAATGGTTAAGTTTACGTTCGTTGGAAAATAAATATTGTGTCAACTACAACAAATAGTTTAAAGCCGTAGATAATGAATAATTAAAGTTAATAAGATAAAAAGATAAATAAGAACAATTGAACACCACGCCATCTAGTCTCAAATTAAGCAAAGCTTGTGACATGAGTACTGATGTTATACTCGTAGGCATGTAGTACCTATACCTATGTAAGTATACTTACTTGTAAATATAATACATCATATACACATTGGAACATATATTGGCAGATATTACAAATATTTGACCTGGGAATCGAATGCGGGACCTCTGGTGTTCACGAAAGTCGTACCGTCAGCAGACTACGCCACCGAGACAGTCAACAAATACTCCTCTTTTTCCGTCGAGGGTTAAATAGGTTGGTCTACAACCTTTTGTGGATGTTTACTGTGTTCTCAATAAAAACGATCCAGAACAAACTAGACACACACTATTAATCCTCTCTAATGAAAGTGTACTAAACTACGAAACCAATGTCTGCATTTAATTTAAACAGACAAACCTCATTACGTTTCGAGGCAAAGTTTCTTAATCTGATATATTCTTTGTTTCCTCAGACGTGAGAAACAATATACTAACAATGAGCATGAGTAAATACCTATAATAATATTGAATCTATTCCATAATTTGGCTGAGCGAGCAAATCGTGTACATTTCGAGACTGAACAATGTTAATGTCGTCGGTGAAAATGAAAACGAAAAAAATCTTTATGCAACCAGTGGTCGCCCTATGGTGAAATAGTAGACTTCGCGAATATTAAAATAATTTCTTGGGATTCCCCCAACCCCTCTCCCCAATTAAAAAAAATGCACTTGGTTTTATTGGGATTATAAAGCCCAAACAATGTTTTGCCAAGCCAAATTTCGTGAGATCCACAGTTCAACCTTATGGGTCAACACTAGTAGTATATTTAAGCTTGTGTAACCTATAATACAAGACTCCTTTCATCCTTCTACATGAATTAATCAAACCTTGCAAAGAGTAATATGTTTGACTTTATTTGCCTTAATAAAGTTAATACAAACACAGGGAATGATTTGACAATGTTATGTAAATAGGTAGTACCGATATTTGGATTCGTTAATGAGAACACTTGTTCACTCAAATGTGATATAGTTAAATATTGTATATTATATTGTATATATTACATAACACAGAATAAAGATTTAGGTTTTAATTAACTTTACGTACCTAGGTACCAAAACAAAATCTTACCATCTGTATGCTTAAGCTTAGGTTTGACTGTAGTCAAATGTAGGCAAGTTTCTGTTGGTGCTAGTCAATCCTTTATCGTAGACTCATTGCCTCTCATATTACTAATGTCAAAGATTTAACGTGACTAAGAATAACTGGCGAAGCACGGATACCTATGTCTCTGTAACTATCCCTTTGTGATAGGATGGTTGTGTGATTTTTCTACCTAAGTATAGAAAATAAAGTCCAGGAAGCGGCAATAGTGGATGTAGGTCACAAAGCTGTGAAAATGAAATGGTAGTGGCACCCGTATGTGTTCTGACCATTGGACGAGAGTCACTACTAAATGGACACCAAAGAATAGAAGATGCCGCCCGTGTGGGCTCAGACAGAGGTGGTACAAATATCTGGATGTCTACCACGAAGTGGGACAGCACAGTCTAATAAAAATATGTCAAGTTATGGGTACACAAGAAAAAAAACTCGCTTAACAACACTTTACATTATAACCTAAACATCCTTGAAACAAGACCATTGCACAACAAAGAAAATCATTTAGGTAATTATTAGGTGTACCTAAATAATTCTCTTTGTTGTGAAATTGTTGCTTAAAATATTTGAATTAAACTAGATTGTCTACCATCATCCGCCGTTTTCTCACCCAACGATACATCAAAACGTCCGACAGCTAATTTCGCAAACAATAACTTCTGACACCTTTCTTCTTTTCAATATTATCTCCCATTATTCGCACAAAGGAAAGATTTTTCAACATAAGTATTACTCTATTATTAGATTATTTTTTTCTACCCTTCTGTATTATATTACTTTGATCTATTTAGCAACTATACTTCGACTATTTTGTTGTAATAATCTCTAGAGAAAATTTTCCATAGTTACGGTTAAGAGTAAGATACTCGTATTATCTCCCGGCGCGCGGCATCAGTTCGAGTGTGTACCCGGGACGCTCGGCAATAGACGGAAATTTAGAAAAGTCTAAGATCATAAGTGTGCCGCACCTATCGATCATCCGACAAGCAAACAAAAAGGTGCCCCGTTACAAATAATAACCTGTCCCACTAGTAAAGTACGTCGGATCGACAAAGTTACAAATACGTCTTAGCCTACCACTTCGGGGAAACAGGTGTGAATCTGGCTGTGAGAAAATTCTTTTCTCATTGCGATCCAACCTGTTCAGATAGAAGCCGAAAGTAAACAACAAACGTGTAAAATCCAAAACAGTGTCGCACTAACACGTCCATGTTTCATCTTCCACGGATCACGTACTCCATCGTCAGACCAGCCGATGTAATTTGATAATATTACGTGCGACAGATGTTTCTCGTGTATTTTTCAATCTCACCCAACCCCCTGCGATTTATGCCGGCACTACTTTATAAATGACCTGCGTGGCCAAAATCAGTTATAGAAAATCGTTCTCTGATATTGGTAGCTAATATTTTGGACGAGATAGGCGAAAATAAAATCTTCAATCAGTTATCGCTGTTGCAATTTTTTCCTTAAAGATGATCATTTATTCTTGAAACAACAATTTATTTACCTACAGAGAATTCCAGGGAAAGATTTCCTTACTTACTGAGTATTTGAATCAGAAAATAACCAGCCTTATTTTGTATAAAAAAATTATCACGTAATTTTTCTGTAACTCGACTCTTAGAAGCTCAAACTCAGCAAATGGTGCATATGCCGCTCAACGGATTCAGTGATACTATTGTGCCACCTATTAATTAACGTAGTTACTGATGCAGCAGCTGGGAGTATGTGCTTCTGTATGCTCCTAGGGGGCAACATCTTCATCAATCTTCTTCTTCTTCTTATAGACGGCTCGAAGACCTCAGGGAACGAAGGGTTACGAAGTTCGCCGGGACAGCTAGTTTATAATAAAATATGCATTAATATGAAGAACGCAATCCAATGCTGACTATAACAAAAAAACAAATTTTTAAAATCCTACGTAAAAATGGAGCGGAGGGTTAAGGAATAACACCCTTAGCATCAAACTCATTCGCATTAATATTATTCAAAATCTTAGAACCCCTAACAAAGTTAAAACAACGGAACTCAATCAAATTATTCCGGTAACACAAAGACTTAGAGGAAACCTTTGTGTATGGAGAGTCTCGGATTGATAGACGAAGATCCACTGATATCGACGATCACAAAGCGACTGCGAGCGGTCCCGATCTCTGTCCGGACAAACGATCTATCAATTTGTTTAATTGGATTCTTTACTTTGTTTTTTTCTTGTGTTTGAAACGGAACTGAGGATATTGGACTCGTATGTTTGAGTTTTCTTTGCTTTTGTAGTAGGTATTGGAAATTTGTTGTAAGAATCGTGTCTTAAGAAGTTTACCCGAAGAGCGAATAGAATAGAATTTTATTAAAAAAATATTTATTAAGCTTTAAATTATAAGGAAGTTTAATCCGTTTAAGGGTTCCGAGAATTGAACTACGGAATTCTAAAAAACGGTTTAAACTTCATTAAACTTTAGTTTATTGCCGAAATAAAGGTTTTTATGGGGGCCAATTGTCGCTCGCGTCCGTAGGCTTTACCCTCGAGTCCCTACACGTGGCTCCCGGGTGGTGCTAAAGAGCGACTCTCTTTCCGGTGGTAGGCTTCGGCCGTGGCTGGTCATCACCCTCTGGGTTGAAGTCAGAGTGCCAAGCGTTCGCGCGTTCCACCCTGTGAACCCTGAGTAGCCCTCTAAGAGTGGGTCTATGTAGTTGCACCCTCCGGTGTACCGTAGACGTGCCTTGCAGTATTGCCGCACGCGGTGCTTAGTTTGGAGGGCAGCCGGATCCGGAGAAACGGTTTTCCGCTGGCCGCCCGCCGATAGTTGGGAGCCCAATTGTGGACTAGCCATCCGCGAAAGGCTGCTCCGCCATCGCGCGCATAATCCCGGAGATGCTCCTGTTGGGCCGGTTGGCAACCGGATGAGAGGCCTCAACAGGTAATTCTGGGGGGTCCGGGCGTCCCCGCGGTCTCCAAGCTAGGTTTCCTCACCGTGCGGCAGTGCTGTAACTTTCGTTGGGGTCTCGTTGGTGCCTCACATAACTACCACTCTTTGCCTATTTCCTCCCTTGATCTTGAAAATATTATGCAGAAACAATATAAGAAAATGAGGTTTCAGCAGCGGATGCACGGCCTCTCACTGAAAGTGCACCTCACTAACATTCGAGGACTGCACTCCAATCTCGTCTCAGTCCACCACCACCTTGAGACGCAAATCTCGACCCCTGCTGATAATTCCTACCTAATCTACCCAGGCTACACCCTGGAGCACAACTTCCGTTCAAAAGCAGGGGTATGTTTTTATGTGCGTGACATCTGCGCCAGGCGTCTCCGTAACTTAGAAGATCCCTCATCTTCTTCAATATGGGTGCTTGTAGACACCGGCATCGAAAAAATTGTTTATGTGGGTGTATACAGAGCGCACGGCGGAGATCAGGAGACAACTAGGCTATTTGACCATCTGAGTGAGGCTGCCGATGTGGCTCAACAGAGGTATCCGACCGCTCAAATCGTTTTTCTGGGGGACTTTAATGCCCACCACGAGCAGTGGCTGTTCCCTTACCAGAAAACAGACCATGCTGGTAGAGAGGCCTACAAGTTTGCTTTGTCTATGAACCTTTCCCAGCTGGTTGACCAGGCAAGACGAATTTTTTTTTTTTTTTTTTTTTTTTTTTTATATTTGGTTCGCCAAATTGACGCAGCCCGCCTGATGGTGAGTCGTGACAACGTCTAGCGATTGTTTTGACATTACTATTGAGAGTGGCCCTCAACTTGACGACCTACTGATGTGTCTCTTCACGCTCCGCTTAAAGAACCCAGGATTATATGTGGGAGGAAACACGTGCACAGGCAGGGCGTTCCAGGCCACTATCGTTCGGCTGAGAAACGAACGTTTAAAACGTTCGGTTCTCGCGAACATACTATCCACTGTGTGGGGGTGGCATCTCTGCCCGGCACGAGTCGTTCGGGATCGGAAGGAAGAGGGTGGGATCAGATTGAAGAGCTCTTCAGAACACTCGCCGTGGTAAATACGGTAGAATGCGGCCAAGGAAGCTATTGTTCGGCGCTGAGCTAGCGGCTCAAGGCTTCCCGTTACCTCCGGACAACCTATAATACGGATAGCCCGTCGCTGCATAGCGTCGAGAGCGTCCAGCAGATACTTCGCGGAGCCGTCCCAGAGGTGAGAGCAGTATTCGACGCAGGGTCTAATCTGTGTCTTGTACAGCAGACACCTCTGGTCCGGTGTAAAGAATCTCTTTACCTTATTCAGTATTCCTAGTTTCCGCGAAGCTAGCCCTATACATCTTTCGATGAAGTTTTTATTATTGAGCTCTCGACGAACGTCTATGCCAAGGATATCAAGGTTGTCCTTCATTGGTAATAATGCATTCTGAAGAGAGGGTAGGGGAAGGAAAGGGGATTTCTTCGCAGTAAATGCACACGCCTGTGTTTTGCGGGCATTGAACTCGACCAGGTTCTCGGTACCCCATTGAGAGATACTGTCGAGGTTACGGTCGAGAAGAGCCACGAGTCGTCGTCTCTCCTCCTCAATCTCAGATCGCCCCGCCGTCGGACGAACCGAGTAACTCCCGTGCAGTGTGCTGTCATCTGCATAGCAATGAATGTTCCCGAGGGATAGCATATCATTGATATGCAGAAGAAAGAGAGTTGGTGATAGTACGGACCCCTGCGGTACCCCGGCATTCACTTGCAAGAAGCGAGAAGCCTGGCCATCGCAGAGGACCCGCACTCGGCGCTCGTTTAAAAAGCTGGCAATCCAGCTGCACAGTTGAGGAGGTAGACCATATGCCGGAAGCTTGGAAAGGAGCGAAGCATGCCAGACCCTATCAAAGGCTTAGGCGATGTCCAGGCTAATAGCCAAGGACTCGCCGTGCCTTTCCATAGCCCCACCCCAGACATGCGTTACGAATGCCAGAAGATCACCCGTTGATCGCTTTGGCCTGAAGCCGTATTGTCGATCATTGATTAGCGAGTGATCCTCTAGGAATTGCATGAGCTGCTTATTTATAAGGAGCTCAAGCACCTTGCAAATGACTGAGGTGACAGCTATGGGTCGATAGTTGCCTGGATCGGACCGATCCCCTGTCTTGGGGATCGGTTGTACGTTCGCCTCCTTCCAGACCTCCGGCACGAGCCCTGAAGAGTATGACAGGCGGTACAGACGCGTTAATACTGGAGACAACTCAACTGCACATTTTCGTAACACCACCGCCGGAATGCCGTCAGGGCCACTGGCTTTCCGCGTGTCGAGTGACCGCAGCACTGCCCGTACATCACATTGCCCGATAACAATATCAGGCATTGTGTGGCCACAGTTGGCGATGGCGGGGGGCTGCAGGCCACGGTCGTCGACCCGTGAATTAGCCGCAAAGAGGTCTGCGAGCATATCCGCTTTCTCTTGGGCTTTGTGAGCCAGTGTTCCATCTGGGTAACGCAGCGGTGGCAGCGAGGGCTGACAAAAGTTAGATTGCACGGCTTTGGCCAGTTGCCAGAATCCACGGCTGCCCGTGGGATGGGAAGTGAGCTTCTGACCAAGCCGCGCGACGCGCTGGGCATCCGCTCTCTTAAAGGCCCTCTTACTCGACTTTGTGGCCCGGTTGTACGCTGCTTTGAGGTGGCCCACGTTTGGGTCGCGCAAAGCCCGGGCCCTGATCCAGGCGCGATATGCCGACTGTTTTTGTCGAACAGCTTTGGCACAATCTCGCCCGAACCAGGGACGGGCTCTGCGGATACTGGCGACATCAGTGAAAGGGATGTAATAATCCATCCCTAAACTGATCTCGCCAGCAATAGCAGAAGCACTATCCGAAGGAGCCTTTCCTACAAAGCAGCGCTGGCTCCAGGGGACGGACGCATAATAATCGCGTAGACCGTCCCAATCCGCTGACGAGTCGTGCCATAGTCGTCGTGACGTTTGTACAGGACGTGCAGGAGGTGACACCTTCATGCCAGCGTGAACAACACAGTGGTCGGAACTACGACTGGCTATTAGCCAAGGACTCGCCGTGCCTTTCCATAGCCCCACCCCAGACATGCGTTACGAATGCCAGAAGATCACCCGTTGATCGCTTTGGCCTGAAGCCGTATTGTCGATCATTGATTAGCGAGTGATCCTCTAGGAATTGCATGAGCTGCTTATTTATAAGGAGCTCAAGCACCTTGCAAATGACTGAGGTGACAGCTATGGGTCGATAGTTGCCTGGATCGGACCGATCCCCTGTCTTGGGGATCGGTTGTACGTTCGCCTCCTTCCAGACCTCCGGCACGAGCCCTGAAGAGTATGACAGGCGGTATAGACGCGTTAATACTGGAGACAACTCAACTGCACATTTTCGTAACACCACCGCCGGAATGCCGTCAGGGCCACTGGCTTTCCGCGTGTCGAGTGACCGCAGCACTGCCCGTACATCACATTGCCCGATAACAATATCAGGCATTGTGTGGCCACAGTTGGCGATGGCGGGGGGCTGCAGGCCACGGTCGTCGACCCGTGAATTAGCCGCAAAGAGGTCTGCGAGCATATCCGCTTTCTCTTGGGCTTTGTGAGCCAGTGTTCCATCTGGGTAACGCAGCGGTGGCAGCGAGGGCTGACAAAAGTTAGATTGCACGGCTTTGGCCAGTTGCCAGAATCCACGGCTGCCCGTGGGATGGGAAGTGAGCTTCTGACCAAGCCGCGCGACGCGCTGGGCATCCTCTCTCTTAAAGGCCCTCTTACTCGACTTTGTGGCCCGGTTGTACGCTGCTTTGAGGTGGCCCACGTTTGGGTCGCGCAAAGCCCGGGCCCTGATCCAGGCGCGATATGCCGACTGTTTTTGTCGAACAGCTTTGGCACAATCTCGCCCGAACCAGGGACGGGCTCTGCGGATACTGGCGACATCAGTGAAAGGGATGTAATAATCCATCCCTAAACTGATCTCGCCAGCAATAGCAGAAGCACTATCCGAAGGAGCCTTTCCTACAAAGCAGCGCTGGCTCCAGGGGACGGACGCATAATAATCGCGTAGACCGTCCCAATCCGCTGACGAGTAGTGCCATAGTCGTCGTGACGTTTGTACAGGACGTGCAGGAGGTGACACCTTCATGCCAGCGTGAACAACACAGTGGTCGGAACTACCCAGTGGGGCTCCTACCGAAACACTGTACTGGGCTGGGCGACTCGTCAGCAGTAGATCCAGCAGAGCGGGCGCGTGATCTGACCTGTCTGGTATCCGGGTGATCCCGCATACCATCTGGGTCAGACCGTGGGAGAGAGCGAACGCATGGGCGGCTCTACCCGCATGATCAGTCTTGAGGGACCCCAGCCATTCAATGTGATGGCCTTTGAAGTCCCCCAGAAATACTAGGTCAGCGTTCGGGAACCGCACCTGCGCTTCATCAGCCGTCTCGCTGAGGTACTGGAAGAGCTTTGTTGTCTCAGAATCCCCTGTGTGGGATCGGTAGACGCACACGTAGATCTGGCTCATAGAGCCATGGTCTACGTGCAGCCAAAGAACGGAATTGGAGGGGTTCTCTAGGCAGCGCAACCGGCGGCAGCAAACATCCGCCCTAACAAACACGCACACCCCGGCTTTGTCTCGAAATTGTTCCTCGATGACATAGCCGGGGTAACACAGGTAAGACGTGTCGTCAGGGCGGCGTATTTGTGTCTCCGTGAGGAACATCACAGCGGGCCGTGCCGTCTCAAGGTGGTGGTGGACGGTATCGAGGTTCGCATGGAGTCCACGGACGTTAGTGAACTCCACCTCGAAATGTGAAGTTGTGGGGTTTCCTAGGGCCGCTGTGTAACGTTTATTTCTTTTTTGTTGCACTGCCATTGTAGATTTTGAAGAAGAAGCGTGAAGACAGGGCGACATTTGGTGCAGCAGTAAGTGACAAAGCGCAGGGGCTAGCTTTGTCTAGAACCGTGTGGTTAGGTCGGAGCCGACTCGCCGGACGGAAGGGCTCCCAAACCCCCCTGATGCAAGGCCGCCGCTACCCCACACCGGTTACCATCCGGAGCGGCGATCCCACATCAGGATTATGCGCAACATGTGGGGCAGCCTCCTGGGGTGGTTGGCCCCAGGCGGGCCCCATGACTGTGTTGCGGGCGGCCGCGGCAACGCCGTTGCTAAGGGTCTCCCTGGCCGGCGAATCGACCCACACCACCCACACTAGACTCCGTTTCGCCCCCACTGGTCCCATGCCTGCTGCACCATACATCGCCCCGGGCCCGCCGGTGCAGCTGCTGAACCCCTAACGCAACCCAGCCTGGGCTGGGTTACTTGGGGGGCTTTAGCACAGCTGCACGGTGGTACCCCCCCGGACCAACACTGTTGTACCACCTGGTACCCACGTAGGGGCCGAAGCCACTCCATAGGTACCGTAAATTAACGAGCCTCGTCCGTTTATCAGCAGGTGCGCCACTAGCAGGTGAGGTCGCTGGGGCCCTATAGATGTTGGTAGAGCCCCTTTGCACCCAAAAAATACCTGACATTGAGAGCCACACGGCCAATTGTCTGGACCTTCTGCTCACGACTGAACCAGACCGATATCAAGTGTCAGTTTCAGCCCCCCTTGGCAGTTCTGACCACTGTCTGGTTAAGTCCATACTTTTGTGTCCCCCACCTGACTCCAGCCCTAAAGGCACTAGGCGGGTGTGGCGATACAAGTCAGCGGATTGGGATGAGATGCGACATTTCCTTGCACCTTACCCATGGCAGTCAGTCTGCTTTTCTTCTGGCGATTTGTTGAGCTGCGCGTCTGCTGTTACCGGGGTTGTCGGTCGGGCGATGGAATACTTTATTCCGTTTTCTGACCAGCCATCTGGCATCAGAGCTCAGACCTGGTTTGGCTCTGACTGTTTGAAAGCTGAGGCAGACAAGCAGTCGGCTTATGTAGCTTGGGTTGATGCCAGAAATCGCAAATCTCCGGATACGCGTAAAAAGAAGAAAGCCTTTAACAAGGCAGCCAAGTCCTGCAAAAGGGTCCTGATGAAGGCGCGCTTCAATCACGTTGGCCGCGTAGGAGCCAGACTCTCGTCTTACCTATCTGGGAGTAAGGAGTTTTGGTCTCTAGCCAAATGTGTTGAGCCGAACTTTTATCGATACTCACTCCCTCCTTTGCAGAAACCTGATGGAACACTGGCACACACAGCTGTAGAAAAGGCAAATCTGTTTGCCTCTCTGTTTGTTAAAAATTCACGGCTAGATGCTGGTATTAACCTCAGCTACCTCCTAGTGATTGCAAAATGCCTGAAATCCGCATTCATCAAAAGGAGGTTCTCAAAATACTACGCACTCTGGATGTGAATAAAGCCAGTGGTCCCGACGGTATTCCTGCCATTGTTCCGTATGTCTTTCCGGGCTGGTAAAGTTCCGAAAGCTTGGAAGGAAGCTATCTTACAGGCAGTACCAAAAAAGGGTAGTCGTGTAGACCCTGTCAACTACCGCCCAATTGCGATCACCTCCATTCTCTGCAAGGTGATGGAGCGTGTAATAAACAATCGTTTACTGGCATACCTCGAAGACAATGACCTCCTAAGTGATCGGCAATACGGGTTTCGCCAACGCCGTTCTACTGGAGATCTTCTAGTGTATGCCACGCACCTCTGGGGTGAGGCTCTTGAAAGATATGGTGAGGCACTTGCTGTGTCACTTGACATTTCGAAGGCTTTCGACAGGGTCTGGCACGAAGCCCTTATAGCCAAGCTTCCTGCTTACGGAGTTCCGGCTAGTCTTTGTGCTTGGATTTCAGATTTCCTAAGGGAACGATCTATTCGAGTGGTTGTTGACGGCTGCTCGTCTGATCTATTAGCAATTAACGCTGGGGTACCACAGGGATCTGTTCTCTCGGCAACGTTATTCCTGCTACATATAAACGACCTGCTCAGACCCGGTATGTTTGGGTATGCGGACGATAGCACGGTTGCAGATTTCTCCAGCGCAAAGGCAAAAAAAAACAGAAATCGACGATCTTAGAGTGGCCATCGTCGATTTCCGGTTTTTTTAACTCTTCTAAATTCTTATTCTAACTTATCTAACTTTATTCTCTAAATTTATTTTTGACAATTTTGAGAAATATATACTACCCTTATAACAATAACTAATATAACAATAACTACATACTACTGCCATTCTTAATTTTAACAACGATTATCTTACTTCTAACAATAATCTTAGTTTCTATTTTTATCTTGTACATTGACGTTTCTTATTTCAATTTTTATATACATGAATCTCATATTAATTAAAATATTGACTATATATATATATTTTTTTTTATCGCACCTTTGCCAACGGCAAAGCCTATTAGACGCTGGTTTTCTTACTTTATCTAGTCTAACTAATAGAGCTATAGCCCTCTCAGGGCTCTTTCCTTTCTGAACTAAACTTACACCCGTATTCGCCGGCCACGCCACGGGGCGCATGGACGCCACGCACTGGAAAACGGTGATTAACCAGCGCGCGGCGCCGCACACCTCGTGGCGCCACCCGCGAATACGTCGTTTTTATTAATATTAATCATCTTTCATTCCAGTTCTCTAGGTAACATTCTATTTCTTCTTTTATTCCTCTCGCACTTTCATTCGACCTTTCATTCTTTTGAGTTGGGATATTGGGGTGTAATTGCGTTTAATTTCTTTATTTTAAAATAATATAAAATATTTCTGTTTTTTACATTTTGATTCTTATTCTAACTTATCTAACTTTATTCTCTAAATTTATTTTTGACAATTTTGACAAATATATACTACCCTTATAACAATAACTAATATAACAATAATGACACTAACTACTACTGTCATTCTTAATTTTAACGATTATCTTACTTCTAACAATAATCTTAGTTTCTATTTTTATCTTGTACATTGACGTTTCTTATTTCAATTTTTATATACATGAATCTCATATTAATTATAATATTGACTATATATATTTATCTCCCTCCGTTCCTCTTGTGTACAATTTTGATTATATTTCCGGCATATTTTAGAAAATCGTCTCTGTGTTCTTTTAGTATTTGAGACAAATTATTGTGGTTTAAGTTTACATTATTTTTAAAATCAAAATCAAGACGTTCTCGGGCATGGATTGGGCATTCAATTATGAGGTGCGTGATGGTTTCATGTACGTCCGGGTCGCAGGCGCACGATGGGCTCGCCTTACACCTGAAACGGTGCAGGTATTCTGCGAACCCACCGTGCCCCGTAAGCAGTTGGGTGTTCGTGCCAGTGACCGGCATCTTGCGGACGATACTGTACGCCTCCACTGCACAAGGGAGGAAAAGCTTGGTGACGGAGGCGGTCGTACCTTTTTTGTACTTCTCATTCCACTCGTGAAGCGTGCGCTGACGCAGAACATGCTTCACTAATGAAACCGGATACAAACCGTAGTCCGGTGCCTTCTTCAACTTCAGAGCCGCCTCCTTGCCCTCTCGGTTGCTCTCTCAGCTCGCTCATTGCCCTCCAGCACCGCGTGGGCCTTGACCCAGAATAAGGAGATTTCCTTACCCTGGGCCATGCCTTGTCGAATGGCTGATCGGGCTTCCACCACCAGGGGATGGAGGGCATGACGGTTAACTACCGTCAGAAGCGCGGCTCTGCTGTCGGAAAAGATGCCGAACGTGCTCGCGCCACGCCTGAGGATTTCTCTGGCCGCTCTGCACAGCGCCAGGAGCTCGGCCTGGTAGACGGTGCAATGCGGTGCGAGAGCAAGTTTGAGGGCCTTGGTTTCGGCCGCGTTATTCCAAAACGATAACGCTGCACTGACCCGGCCCTCAATCTTGCTCCCGTCCGTAAATATACGTACATCCAGATGGAGGTATTTGCTAATTTGTTCCTCGTCTACCAGGTCCACAAACTCAAGGGCGGTGTGCATAGCGGGGTGAGGAGCCTCGATTGCTCGGGCCATCCGTTCAGATGGCCCGAGCAATCGAGCCTCCCAGTTCTCAAGCCCTGGCTGGACCACCCCTCTCTTGGCCTCATACAATGAGGCCACCTCATGAATTCTGAGGTCCAGAGGGAGCAGGCCAGACAGGACCAGTGCCGAGTTCAAGGAGACCGTCCGGTAGGCCTTACACAATTTTTGCGCGAACCCGCGCTGCACCACGTTCAGCTGTTTTTGGACGCCAAGCTTATTCGCCGTTGTGTGCCAAGCACTGGCGGCGTACAATATCGTCGGCTCCACGGCAGCTACGTAGATCGTCCGGATCACCCCGGTGCAACCCCCAACTGATCCGGGCCATCCTCGCAAGCTTGTGGTAGATGCCGATCGCTTTCCTGCAAATGTTTTTAATGTGGGTGTTAAAAGTGAGTTTGTGGTCGATAGTGAGTCCCAGTATTTTAATTTCCTCTGACAGAGGAATGCCCACCCCGCCCATGTGCAGGCGTGGGGCATCAAATTTCATGCGTCGTGTTACCAACATTGCGTATGTCTTGTGGGGCGCAAACTTCAGCTTATTCTGGATGTCCCACTCCCGCACATAGGCGAGGGTGGCATTCGCCTGTACTTCAATATCCAGGGCAGAGTCACCGTCGAACACCAACACCACATCGTCCGCGAACGCTTGCACATACACACTCATTCTCTCTAGCCCATTCAGCAGTGGGTTTAATAGCAAGTTCCACAGTAAGGGACCTCCAATCGAGCCTTGGACACAACCTTTGTCCGTAGAGCGACTGCACTCCTCGCCCGCGTACCTTACCCTTACCTTCCTTTCGCTAAGGTAGCTGCTGACCACCCGCCTCAAGTTTGTCGGACACCCTTCCTCCGCCAGTCGTACTTTAATGACCGGCCACCAGGCGCTGTCGAAGGCACCCTCTATGTCCAAGGACACCATAGTGACTATCCTCTTTGCGTCGAGTTTAGTCACTATGTGCCCCATGAGGTCATAGAGGGCGTCTTCGGTGCTCTTCTGGGACATAAAGCCGTACTGGCGAGGACTCATCCGTGGTAAAAGATGAAACTTGAGTCGGGCGACCAGCATCCTCTCGTACACCTTTCCCAAGACGGGCAACAGGCCAATTGGTCTGTACGACTTGGGAACTGTGTACGAGTCCTTGCCTGGCTTCTTCAGCACCACCACCACGGCTTCCTTCCATATCTCAGGAAAGTAGCCGTGCCGGAGGCACTGATTAAGCAGCTCCAGGAAGTATAGGGGGTCGGCCCTGACGGCGTGTGTGCAGATGTCGGATGTAAATCCATCCACCCCCGGAGCTTTCTTGGGGTTAAACCTGTGAAGAGCATCGTGCATTTCGTCGAGCGTAAAAGGTGGGTCATCTCCATGATGACCCTCGCTGTTGACGTCTTCATCTACCTCCGCTGCCTTTTTTCTAATTACACGATGCCCCTCGTTGTCCTCCTCAACTCTATCTTCTGGGTAGAAGGTTTGAGCGAGGAGGTTGGCCGAACCCCAAGAATCCAGGTATGACCCGTTTGACCATTTGTTCAACCATTGTTGAACGCACCAACTTAACCCTTCAGGCAGTGTCTGACTGGGGCGATGCTAACCTTGTCACATTCCACACCACGAAAACCCAGGCGGTCTTTTCTCTGCCAAAAAGAGCCCGTTCACCAAGGCTCCCACTTTCCGGGATGTCCCTGTACCTGTGACTCCCTTGGTGTGGACTTATCATCCAACCTGAACTTTGGAAGCTACATTGAATCCAGGCCTAAAACAGCTTCGAAAAAACTAGGCATCCTCTCTAAGGTGCGTAAATATTTTACCTCGAATCAACTGCTGAGTCTTTACTCAGCACAGGTTCGCTACTGCATGGAGTACTGCTCGCACCTTTGGGATGGATCCGTCCGCTACCAGCTTGAGGCCCTGGAAGCTATTGACAGACGCGCCAGAAAACTTATAAGTGATGAGGCGCTCACAAGCAACCGACTTCAGAGCCTCGACCATCGCCGTCTGGTTGCGAGTCTGTGTGTCTTCTACAGGTTACGTTTCGGAGAGTGTGCGCAGGATTTGCATGAATTAATTCCACCAGCACCATTCCATCATCGGACATCAAGGCGTGGTCTGAGATTCCATCCGTATGTGGTCGATATACCACCTCTTCGTACCTCTCGATTAGCTTCATCTTTCATCATGCGAACCGCAAAGGAATGGAATTCCCTTCCAGCGTCATTGTTCCCCGATACATATAATCTTGGGATTTTCAAGGCAAGAGTAAATAGGCATTATTTGAGTTTGCGTGCTTCATCTTAGACCGCATCGTTACTTAACATCAGGTAAGATTGCGGTCAAGCGCACTCAAATTTATTCATAAAAAAAAAATAGTAAATAGTAATTGTAACCATTATCCAACCAAAAACATTGCATGTAAGGCTAAGGCCAATCGAGCAGGGTATTGGTTGTACGTTATTAGAGTAAGTTATTAGATCTTATGGAGAGCCAAGCTCCTACACGTCCTAACCTAACACTTTCACTCATCTTAGCGTATTGTGCTCTGTGTGTCCTAGTTTTAAGTTCTCAACAAACTCTACAACCTAGGCAAATGTGTCGCTTACCTATTTCGTTACTTAATACCTATTACGTTAATTTTCTAAATAAAGCCGCTCCCGAAGTCTACGGTTCACAGAACCACTAGTATAATACATAAGCAATACTCATGTTAGTTTAATTTATTGTTTCCAAGCCGCTTTGAAATCAGTATGCCTTTTATTACAGTAGGCCTTAGAGTTAGTTTGTTGCCGTTGCCCTTCTAAATCTATTGTTCTCCGAAAATCATATTCCCATACCTATATTAATTAACAGGGGCTATACTAGAGGACGGCGGGATAAGTAGCCATCCGCCGTCCTTACAGAAGCAGACCAGAAGAGTCACGTGCTTCGGCCTCAGCCCCACAGCACGCAACCAGATTCACTCACCGACGCGGGATAAAACCCTACCCCAACGACGCGGGATTCTCATCCCGACCAAACCCCCGAAGAGACCACACAGGTGGCCAAAGTCCGCCGGGCGCCACTGGAAATACCTTCTGGTGCAGACCAGAGACTCCCGGGAATGGGCGTAAGAGCGGTGACGACATAAAAAAAATGGGACTACACTATTAATACTAGTAGAGGATATATTTATTTTTTATTTATTTATTTACTTTTGAAGAAGGCTTACAGACTAATAACAATTTTGTTGTGATGAAAAATATATACAAATATTGCTTACAACAAGCCTCCATAGGTAGGAAATAACATGTTATAACCTTACTAAATACAATATAAAAACAAATCACTAAATACTAAATACAATATAAAAAAAAAAAAAAACAATCTGAGCACCGCATCCCACACCCCCATAGAAAGAATAACAGAAAAAGAAAAAGTAAAACAAGACAAAAAAAAAAAAACTGTACTACCGCATCTCACATCGTATCCGTGAAAAATGGTTCCGCTAAGAGCCGTCTCACTGTGCTTGCCTTAGTGCAAAACAGATCAAATTGCAAGTCGGAAGGTAGTTCATTGTAGCTGCGTGCACTCCGCAGTAAAAAGGAATTACGCCTGTAATTAGTGTTTGCGAATGGTGTATTTAGCAAAGGTCGTAGTCTAAGACCAAGCTGGTTTGTCCGCAATCCAATTTTGGACAGAGCCTCGGGACAGTCTATTGTTCCATTAGCGACGTTAGTAAGAAAACAGATGTCACTTACGTGTCGCCTTTGTTCCAGAGGGAGGAAGTGATAGCGTTGGCAACGCTGATTATAATCGTTCGAATGTTGTCGTGTCCTGTAGTCCAAATACCGAAGAAACTTCTTCTGGATACCCTCAATACGTGACTTATAGACCTCGTATTGAGGGTTCCAGACCTGTGACCCGTATTCCAATTGACTACGTACAAAAGAGCAATACAAGACCTTCACAGGTTTTATTGTACTGAAACACGCTGTAGTTCGCTGTATGAAGCCTAGAGCTTTTGAAGCTTTGCTGACGATATAATCTATATGTTGGTCATAACTTAATTTATCGTCTTGTATGACACCAAGATCCCTGACACTATTGCACCGGCTGATTAGTTGGTGTCCTAAAGTGTACCCTGAGCCAATCATAGATTTACTCCGAGTAAAGGTCATGTGGAAGCATTTAGTCACGTTAAGCTGGAGTTTGTTATGGCGGCAGTAAGCTTCAAATCTATCAAGATCAGCCTGTAATTTAATTGTGTCAGATAGGCTTTTCACTTTTTTATGAATCTTCATATCATCCGCGTAAAGTAGAATGTATGAAAACTCGAAGCAACTCTTAATGTCAGCAATAAACAGAACGAACAACAGGGGTCCTAGAATAGACCCCTGAGGGACACCCGACGGGACAGTCTTCCAAGTAGATATGTGACCGCTGAGGACCACAGCCTGTGTCCGATTTTCTACGTATGAGGAAAACCATCTGTACAAGTCACCGTGTATTCCTGCTGCCAATAATTTCTGTAATAGTAGCCGATGATCGATCCTATCAAAACATTTACAGTAATCAGTATATATCACGTCTACCTGCCCGCCCTGCCCCATACCATCCGATATATATTCATGCGAAAGAGTTAAATTTGAAGTTGTGGAGCGGTTCCTAAGAAAACCATGTTGTTCATTACCAAAATTACTTTTAACAGCTTCATAAACGTCCGTATACACAACACGTTCGAGCACTTTGGAAAATAAGCATATTTTAGATATGGGGCGGTAGTTAGAAACCTCTGATTTATTTCCTTTTTTCAGCACAGGGGTAACAAACGCGGATTTCCATATTTTGGGGACCGTTCCCTCCGCTAAAGATCTCCTATACAGCACACACAAAGGCAAAACAAGACTATCGGCACATTTGACTATGAATATTGGTGGTATTGAGTCAGGGCCACCAGACTTTGTGAGATCTAAGGTTCTAAGGAGTAGCAATACCCGCGAAGGACATACGTCCACCGTACCGATACTTGCACCACTGTTAAAATTGTTAGTGTTATGAGAGATAGTGTCCTCACAGGTAGGATCGGTTTCCTGAAAAGTTGAATAAAAATAAGTTCCAAACAGATCGCAAATTTCTTCACCTGAGGTCGCTGTAATATCCTGGAATTGCATAACATTTGGAAACGTTCCGGTATTCCTCCTACTCTTCACATAGGCCCAGAACGACTTGGGATTTTTTACAATAGAAGCCTCCAGGTGTTCCATGTAAGTATCAAAACATGACTTTTCCATAGCTATTGCCCTACTGCGAAGTACCGAGTACGAATGGTAGTCTGATATATGGAACTACTATGCATATTTTCGAAGCAAAAAAGCAAAATAATCATGGAACTTCCTATCTCCAACAAGCAACTCACTAACATGTTGTAACAAGTTGCCCGCGGCGTAACGTGCCGAGAAAACTTGAGAGCTTTTCGAGTTAATTAACCATACAACTTTCCGTACAAGATAAAACCAACCAACAACTGAACCACGCCAAATAAAAACATTACGTGTTAGAACTTACCAACTGAAATAGGTAACGCGTAGACGTATAATTGGTTAATTTGTTGGCAAGCTTTAATAAGGTTGGCCAATGATCACTGATACTGATACTTAGTTATTTTGGTTTAAATGGTATTACTTTTTAATCTTTAAATCATTAGTACATATACTTACTTACTAAATTGCTATGTTTCGGTATTTTTTTTTGTATTGCTGTAAAATAAAGCATATTCTATTCCTTTATTTTAAGACTCTAACGTCCATAAATATGGTGGCATCATATATTATGTCTGTCGGGAGTCTATATCCTGGCTATTATCTAAGAAAATAAATTAAGTCGATATCTTCTAGGTATAAAAAACTTCTACAAATGACGTTAAATAGTTACTACATATAGTTTTCTTTTCGTTTATGTCCTGTAAAAGTACTATGTCACCTACGCCAGGTGACACATTGCTTCTAAACTACCAACGCCACCTAGTATGAAGGCGATGATTAGTACGGCGCACAGGGACGTTTGGGTTCATACGTAGAACTTAAAATTTATACGATAACATATTAAAGGTATATACTGCCGACGGCAATCTTTCACAAACCACGTATCCTAAGCTTAATTGCATCGCACAATTTATTGCATAGCTGAGGCGGGCCGCTTTTCTAATTACGCTAGCGCAGCCCTATGTCGGACAGGACAATTAACTACCACCAAAAATGACTACATTTAGAGCTGAATATCGAATTAGTATCTAATTTGAGTAATAAAGTTAATTGAATTTTAGGAAGGACCTGTAAATGACAGCTAGACTTGTATCTGCTTCGAACAAACACTTATATCGTTGCCTAATGACATGGAACTCAAGATGTAAGGGTAACAACGTTATGTTGTGACCACAAGGAGAGAAGTTACGTGAGATGGTCATTATCCTTTAAATCTGCTGTTGTTATTATACTCGTAATAGGTATGATAATTATTACAGCAAGAAATGAGGAATCATTTGCATGCAGTGTAAAGTGACCTATTTGTAGCTCACACTCGCACTTATAGTTACATTAGCGGTGATAATCATAAATATGCCAGAAAGTTACTCAGTAAAATAACGTCCTACCTACTTGCATCTTTACTCAGATAAAAGTGTCACCACAATTAATTACTTTATATCTACAAATCTTAATTGATTACAGAGACAAATATCCTGTGACTGACGTCTAAGCTAAAAGCTTAAGGTCTGTTCAGTGACAGTATTTTTCTATCGCTAATCAGATCGGCTGTCTATGAAGAACGATGATTAAATACTGCAAATATTACTGTTAGGTATTTACTAATAATATTCCAAAAAGCTATTTCTGGTATAATATTGTTGGTACAATTTCAACCGTTGGTATGCGCAAGGTTATGATCGTGGTTGTGACACAGTACGGTCTGACGTGACAATCATATGGCTCGTTGAGCCGCTTGTAATTAAATAAACGAAGCAAATACAAACGTTCACTCCTATACACACTAGTTTTATATATTGGGTGGAGTTTGGCTGCTTTGTTGGCGTTGAGGCTGTAAATACAACTGCAGCGAGAGAGATCTCGAGTTTAATCTGTGGTACCTGACATCTCATCCTAGTCTGAGCCATCCCCCGAGTTGGAGTTAGTTTCCAACCTAACTACGGTGCGGCTGAACTTCGGTATTTTTCGTGAATTGACTGCCATCTGACTACTACAACCCATTGACGATATCAAAGTTCTGTACCAGTTGGATTTTGGGGCTCCAACTACCCGTAACGACAGCCATAGATGTTCGTATGGCAGCCAAAAGACGGCTTTACGTGCCCTCTAAGGCCCGGAGGGATCTTAAGCTGACCTGGCTAGCGTTTGCTTAACCTTTGCAATGTATTAATCTAACTAGTTATCACTTGGTAATGAGCCCTCCTGATACCTTATATATCAATGGAACCAAGCCTTGACAAGATCAAAAGTACAGTACCTAGAAAGCAACCAATGAGGTTTTTGCCCGTTCTTCTCCTTGGAAAACTGCCCTTTGAAACGTGGCAGACTCCTGACCTTTTGCAAGTGCCAATGAGGGAGATTTTAATAAATATTTTTTGATCTTGTTGTTCCCTGACGTTTCGGTTGGGTTTCACGAACAGTAGTTGACCGTTAGTTAAGTACCGTATGTGTACATTTCTTGAAAATTTAAAAGTCCAATCCCTGTAACGGAAATAGTGTATCTAGACGATGTTCGGAAACGTCCTAAAATATGTTATTTACGAGCCTGTACCATTTCACTACCGGGGGAAAGCCTTCCCAACGCCTTATAAGTTATTCTGTCTGCACTACTTCAAGCTAATCTTCCTGAAAAACTGTACTAGAATAAAACAGTAGAAATATGTAGTGTGTTTGTACATTTCATTTTATTAATATTATTATGTAAATATTACCTATGTAAATTTTAACAGTGCATGTATTTTTATATTTTTAAATGTATTTGTATTTTTTATAGATTTATTGACTGAGGGAGCGAAGCGACCAAAGTCTCCGTTTCAACTTGCAGATTGGGGAGAATTTCTTTCGTCTGTACCTCTACATCTCTACATCTACGGGTTCTGTCAGATCATGTTTGAGGCCGTATTTATCAACCGATTTGCATTAAACTTTACACACACACTCCTTGCTTACAATGAATAACATTTGAATGATGTTTTGCGGATTGGATGACAAATGAAAGAGTAATAAAGAAAATTGAAGAAGAAATTTTCTAAACAAAGCCGCTCCCGAAGTCTACGGTTCACAGAACCACTAGTTTAAAAATGAATTAAGTATGTAAATAAGTTAGCTTTTTGTGTGTCATTAATTACACACAAAATGCTATTATTTTTTTCGAAATATTTATCATCGGTAGCTCAGTGGTGCGTTCTCTTCGTAAGAGAAGACGCCCCGGTTCGATCCCAGCCTGATGACGTTGAATTTTTGTGATTATATAAAATATTTGGAAATATAGAGGTACCTAGCGTACTCGAGGCTTTCAAACATAATATCGATTGTACTTTTTTCATTCTCGTCTGGGAACTGAACAGATCTGTTCTTAGGAACCGATTCGATTTTAATAAAAGTAAAAACATACCTCATAAGAACAGGTTTTTGTAAGTCTTATAGTTTCAGACCTTTCCTCACTGACCCATATCAATGTTACACCCTGTATATCTAAGGGCTTTGTTTCAGCAACATCGGGGTAGCAGGAAAAAATTATCGCCATATTAAGATCCACTGGAGCGGAGCTGCGTTCATCAAATAGTTTCAGAATAATGTAACCAAAATATTGTTTGACTGACTGATAATTGGTACCTACACCATCACTTAAATTATTTATTAAAAAAATCTAGTAGAAAAAAAAGCTAGTCCGAGACGCCCAGAACTTTAACTGGCTGTACCATAGCGGCTGGCACGTAAGATGTTGTTGCCTTTCATCAACATTTCATCGCAAGGCACGGGTTTATTTTTTTATTTTTAATTACAATATTGCTGCTACTTTTTATTAAATTCAATCGGCCATTTGGACATAACCCACTATAAATGTGCCCGGTGACGGCAATAGGTTTGCCCCCTGTTACGTAGGACTAAAAATACTGGCAAATTGTGCGTGTGTAATGTACCTCTGCCTACCCCTTCGGGGATATAGGCGTGATATATGTGTGTGTAAAAAAAAAATTAAACTGTTGTATGAAAATGCAAATACTCGCGCAGTAATTATGTATCACTGAGTAAACTTTGGGTGGCATTACGCATCAATTAACCAATTTTGTAATTAATGAACTGAATAATAAATAAGTAGGTACTGTTATATTATGGCATGGAAATTTATTACAGCAAATTTATATTTAAGAGCTGCTATAGTCTGTAGTCCTGAACTAATTAAATTAGGTAATAATATTGGTCTTATTATTATAAATTCATTAAGTAATCTATGGTAATGTAACATCTGTCCTGGCTTTTAGAAATTTGATTTGAGTGGTTTTGGATTTTCTATAGTAGCTGAATATGGCGATAGGTTTGCCCCCTATTAAGTGGGATTTGTCGAGTATATTAGAGGAAGTTTGAAAGTTGCCCCAATAAATGAAAAAGTGAGAAGCGAACGGCTAGACTGGTATGGACATGTTACAATACAATACAATACAATAAACTTTATTGTACACCAATACAAAAAATAACATAATAAAAACAATCCATATTACAACATGTACAAATGGCGGCCTTATCACTAAACAGTAATATCTTACAGGCAACCTTTGGATGGAAATATAGAAAGAAAAGAATTTAAGAAAAAAGGGGTTAGACATTGGTGTAAATGAACGACATAAATAAATTTTTGGCACAAAAATACTACTTAGTATAATACATAGTAAATAGAAGAAACAAGGTAGAATTAGATAGATATTCTGTATACCATTACACACAAATACATACAAACATACACAATAAGTACATACAAATACATAGTACCTATATATAACTATATACACAATAAATACCATATCATTATACTTACATAAATACCGATGTATGGCTAGGAGACCTAATAGTAAGGTAAACAACAATATATATGAGACAGCAGTTTTTAAACACGTCTAAGAATAAGAACTCAAGAAATGATCTTTGACCATTTTCTTGAAAATAGGCAGCGATTGTGCACGCCTGATAGCTACAGGCAGGGAGTTCCACAGATGGACAGCCTGCACAGTAAACGATTTGTCGTAGAACCCTGTTGCATGCTCCGGCATTGCTAGCACCAGTGTCTCTCGAATGTGTGTCATTCAGGAACGTGAAGCGTTCTTTTAAATAAGTTGGGGTACATGGATTGAACAGAATATTGTAGAGGACGGAGAGAATGTGAGTATTCCGGCGAAGGCGAATTGGAAGCCACTTGAGCTTAGTACGATATTCAGATACATGGTCACATTTGCGCAAGCCAAATATGAACCTGATACATAGATTCTGGAGGCGCTCAAGTTTATTAAGTTGCTCCTCTGTGACGTTGAGATAACTGACATCTGCGTAGTCGAGAATGGGAAGAAGGATAGACTGCACTAGTGCAATTTTGGTGGCTATTGGTAAAAACTTGCACAACCGACGTAAGGAACCCATAGATGCAAAAAGCTTGCGACTCACCTCGCATATTTGTGGAGCCCATGACAAAGTGTTGTCCACCAGAACACCAAGATTTCTGACACTGGTACTTATAGGTAAAGTTATACCGTCAAATATAATGCCAGGCAGCGGAGCACAATCAACCCGAGCTATCATCCTGGAGCTGCCTACAACGATGACCTGGATTTTGGAGGGATTTACGTTCAGTCCATATCGGTTGCTCCACTCGCAGATTTGCACCAAGTCATCATTGATGATGGAGAATGCTTCACTCTGCTCCTCCACAGGTGCTTGCATGTAAATTTGCAAATCGTCTGCATATAGGTGGTAGGATGAAAGTAATGATTTAGAGATAGAGTTTATAAATATTGCGAAAAGTAACGGAGAAAGAACGCCACCTTGTGGTACACCGGCAGAAGTATCACACCAATCCGAGGAGCATTCATTATACCTTACACGCTGCCGGCGACCAAACAAGTAACTTTGAAACCAATCAACTACTGTTGGAGATATGTTAATGGAGCGCAATATGCCCAAGAGGATATGGAAATCCACCGTATTAAACGCATTGCTGAAATCAAGTAAGGAGAGTACGGTAAGATTCCCATTTTCCATACCGCTTCTGATATCATCCGTAACATTAATCAAAGCACTTGCCGTGTTGTGTCCTGGACGAAATCCTGACTGAAAAGGGTCAAAGAGACAGTTTTGGTTTAGGAAGGAACTTACCTGGGTATACACTAGCCGTTCCAACACCTTAGATAGAAACGGCAAGATGGAGATAGGTCGGTACTCAGAAAAGGAGACAGGGTTGGACTTCTTAGGTAAAGGAATAATTTGTGCCTCCTTCCAAGCCCTTGGGAATACAGTGCAGGTAAGAGAGTAATTAAGGATATGACACAATGTAGGAAGAATTTCGTCCAGGATCGGCAGAATCATGTTACGGCTGACACTGTCACTACCAACAGCATTGGAAGTTATAGACATAATGCACTTCTCAACATCACAAGGAGATAGTTGATCAAAAAAGAACGGTGGATAAGAGGGTGCTGGAAGTGAAGAAAGATATTGTAAAGTACGAACTTTTTGGGTCTGATCAAAAGTAGACGAGGAAGAGAAGTGTCGATTTAACAAATTGATATCAATATTTTTTGAAGTAACTAGTTTTATTTGATTTTCCAACCCCCAAAGTCTTAAGAAATTTCCAAATTTTGGCTGGGTTCTCGACCGTATAATGAACGTGTTGGCGTTGGGCTTTCCTACACTCCCTACTGCAGAGATTTCTTAGTGACACATATCTTTCGTGGTTTATAGTGGTAGGGCGATATTTATATTTACATTTAGCTGAAGCTTTTTTGGCTATTAAGGCCTTAATTTCGGGTGTAAGCCAGGGGGCCGGCAAGTGGCGGATCTTTATAGCACGAACAGGAGCACGAATGTCATAAAGATTTATTAGCTTGTTAGTCATGATATTAACTTTTTTATCCACGCAATCTGCTGTAACAAGTGGAGTCCAGTCAATATCACTAGCGTCCCTGC